>JAPPVO010000036.1:1731248-2046248 GCA_030407325.1 Camellia japonica
AAAACGAAGCTCTAAGGAAGGTCAGAGAAATTTGTGAGGAAGGAATGGGAATGATTTGTGCAGAAGAGAACAAAGCTCGAATGTCGATCGTGAAGATGATGTTGAAACCCTAATTGTGCTGTTCTTGTGTTCGTGAAAATGGGGATGCTTGGAATGGAACTCAGACGTCGGAAGAGTATCGTTTCTGTGTTGATTTCGGCGAGGGTATTTTGGTCCAAAAAAATAATTAAAAACGCGCGCCAAGTTGTTCAGGGACCTCATGCATCACTATTTTTTTGGGTGTCCTTTAGCCTCTAAATTAGTATTATTAGGGAGCTGTAAAAAAATTCCCCTTATTATTATAACCTTTATTTCTGAGAATTTTTTTTTTTTAAAGTACGAAAATTTAAAAAATAGAAAATAAAAATAAATGCATAAAAAATGATTTTTTTATTTATAATTATATATTAAAAAATTATAAATAAAATAATTGTATATTTAATTTATTTATTTTAAAAAATTTATTTATGTATTTATTTAAAATTTATTTACTTCAATAAATTTAAAAAAAATGAAATAAAAAAATAATAATAATAATAAGAATAAAACAAAACAAATTTTTTTTTTTTTTTTAATTCTTCCGCACCACCCACGCACCAATCAGGCATTTGCGCACCTGCGGCGATTCACCCTCGCGCAAAACTTTTTTTTTTTTTTTGAATTTCGTCGTCCCGCACGTGCGGGGCCCAAGCCGCACGTGCGGCTTGATCAAGGTTGCCCAGCCCGCACCTGCTTTTAAAGCAGGGGGCAAACTTGTTTTATGAGATTTTTTTTTTTTTTTGGCCCCATGTGCGCACAGTGCCGCACATGCTCTTTTTTTTTTTTTTAAATTTGTATTGGTTTACAATTGAACATGTATAACAACAATTTTTTTTTTTTTTTTAAATTGAACAAGTATAAAAAATTATATTTATTTTTATTTTTTTTGTTTTTTTAAAAACACAGAAAAAAACATGAAAGTATTTTTTTTTTTTTTAATTAACTCTCAGCACCTAACAAAAGGCACCAGAGTTATGGCATAAAGTTGCCACTTCAGAATCCCCTAGGTAATAAAACCCAGCGTAGTTTATAGCCTTCGGGCTAGTACAACCCAAATATACTTTACCATTTCTACCTTCAATTGACATCCGAAATAAATATAGCATATGAGAAAATAACGGAATGCCCACTAAAGGTATAATCTTCACGCGAAAACCACGGGTACTACTTTTCTACCTAACTGTGTTTGTAACTTTCCCTATTCTCCAACAGGGTGACAGACTAGGTTGATTCGGTATCCAGAATCGAGGCGCATAAAGCTACCTCAACCTATGGGGCTGCCATACAGAGTTCAAGCCGAGGTAGTTTTGAAACAATCTCCACACCCCTGGGTATTTAAACCAGACTCTAGTCTCGAAAATCCCAAACCTTTGTGTTCTAGGCTTTGCCATTCGAACTCTAGTTTCCACCGTCTCAGTTGGTCTCCTAGGAACTCACTACAAACACGGTTAGGTGGCTATACCAGACCGTCAGATGCCGTTCGGGCACGGCTAACACCAAAGGAATTACACCTTTAGAGGATTTAAAGTCTCCTAGACGCAAATAACGCATAACGAGAACAAAGAAAAACAGAATAGCATAGAAAGGGAAGAAAAGAGAATAAGGAATCAATCTATCAATCATAGTAAAATGGGTCCATCAAACCCCTGGGTAAAGGAAAATGATCCTTCCTAGTCAAGGAATTTAGTCTCCTATAATCAATGCACACTCGCCACCTAGTAGTGGTTCGTGTGGGGACTAACTCTCCTCCCTCATTCTCAACAACGGTGATGCCTGATTTCTTGGGCACCACTTGTGTGGGACTCACCCACTTGCTATCTGAGATGGGGTATATAATACCCGCATCCAACAATTTTAATACCTCCTCTAAAGGGTCCTCTACAAGAATGGAGGGCAAAGCCTCCTCCACAATCTCATCCACAACATCCACTAATAAGCACTCCTCTCTCTCATGAGATTGTTGGGATGCTTGGAAAATATTAAGTTTCACTTGCATGTTGCCAAATGAAACTTCCATAACCCCGGTCCGACAATTGATGCATGCATTGGCCGTAGCCAAGAAAGGTCGACCTAAGATCACCGGGATTTGTTTCTTAGAACTGGCTACCGGTTCCATATCTAACACCAAAAAGTCAACAGGAAAGTAGAACCTATCAACCTTAACTAGCACATCCTCAATCATGCCACGTGGCACTCTGAGGGACCGGTCAGCCAATTGAAGAGTGACAGTAGTGGGCTTCAACTCGCCAAGCCCAAATTCCTCGTACACAGAGTACGGCAATAAATTGACACTAGCCCCTAAATCTAATAAGGCCCTATCAATGAAATGGTCCCAATAATACATGCAATGGTTGGGGCACCCGGGTCCTTAAGCTTAGGAGGTGTGTCATTCAACAAGATGGAGCTTACTTGCTCCGTGAGTAGGACCTTTTGGGACACATGTGTCCTAGATTTACGCTTTTGGGTACAAAGGTCCTTTAGAAATTTGGCATATGATGGTACTTGCTTAATCGCCTCCAACAGGGGGAGGTTGATTTTTACCTGTTTAAAGACATCCATCATTGCCTCCGCAGATGCCGCCTTCTTATTAAAAGGGGACGGTGTATCAAGGCATTGGGGAAAGGGTGCCTTAGGCACATATGGAGTGCTAGGGACTAAGTCATCCCTCTTAAGTATTTCCCCTCACCCTTGCTCGCATTAGGTGTACCCCCGTGGTCACCCTTCTTAACTCTAGTTGCATCTGGCGCAACTGACTGAGACTCTAACTCCCTACCATTCTCAAAGCAACCACCGCCTGCACTTGCTCATGTTGCTTACCATTCCCACCCGAACTCTCTGCCCGTATTGTCCCTTAGGGTTGGCCACAGTTTGACTTGGTAATTTTCCCTCCTCTCTCCGATTCATGTTGTTAGCTATTTGACCCAATTGGGTCTCTATCTTGGCAATAGAGTGAGTGTGGGAGTGAACTATCGGTGCTAACCCCTTAAGTTCTGAGAGAACTTCCAACACCTGAGTCTCAAAGGCAGAGTTGCCCTGAGGAACAGCGGGGGTTGTGGTTGCCGGTACGGTTGTGGGGGTCGATAAGGTTGCGGTGGTTGTAGGATGATTGGTTGGCAAAATTATTGAAATTTCTGCCTTGGTGGTGGAGGATTGTAAGAAGTGCTTGTGAAGGGGGTCTCCATGAGAATTAGGGTGATTTCTCCATCCCGGATTGTATGTGTTGGAGTATGGTCATTACCCGGGTTGGAGAATCCTTGAGCCAATTCACATGCTTTGGACTAACTCCGGAAATTGTGATGCGAGGGCACTCACTCAAGTCATGAGCAGGGCTCGCACATATAACACATGCCTCACGGAATTGAGGCTGATCTTGCTGGGTAGGGGCATGTCCCGTAGCTAATATTGGTCCATCTTGCGGGACAATGCCTCTACTTGTTGGGCTAACTCTAGGTTTTGCCCGACCTCATAAATGCCCCCTCTTTTCGGGGCTCCAACTACGGGTTGCCGGACTTGCGGGCTGCGGAGGCATGGTGAAGGGAATTATCACTTAAGTTCTCAAACAATTGCTATGCCTCGCATCATTTTTAAGATAAATGTCCCACACAGGACGAATCCACCATTTGGGGTGTGGCTCAGTTAAGCCATAATAGAATGTTTGAACAAGTTGCCAATCAGGCACTTGGTGGTGGAAACTGTTGGAGAGGTCTCTAAGTCTTTCCTACGTCTCATGGAATTGCTCGCCATCCATTTGAGCAAGTTTGTGATGGCTGCCTAAGTTGGTTGGTTTTACCTATGGAAAAGTACTTCTCCAAGAACCGTTGCCTGTATTGGTCCAAGTTGTGGATTGAATTAGCAGGTAAAGAATTTAGCCCGTGTTTGGCTTTATCCTTTAAACGAGAATGGAAAAATCGCAACATTAAGGCTCATTTTGTGAAATTCTGGATCCTCACTGTCGAGCAAATTTCCAGAATTCATTCAAATGCTTATAAGGGTCATCATGAGTTAGTCCATGGAATGATGGGAGCATTTGTATGGTGCTGGACTTAATCTCATAATGAGCGGCAGTGGTGTTTGGCAATTGGATGCATGATGGTGATGTATATGCAGTGGGTGTAAAATAATCCTTAAGTGTCCGGTTGGGCACATTCGGGACATTAGGATTCTGCCATCTCTAATGGCTCAATGTATGAATATGAATACTCAAGCCTAGGAACACGGGCAGAAGCCCTAAGTCTCCTAAGGGTCCTTTCTAGTTCAAGTCCAAACACCACAATTCAGGGCGACAAGAACGACGCCGTGCATACACTACCCACAGACACATAAGTTCGACTCTGTGCACTAAGTATGAAAGCAAAATACAAAGGAAGAAATACTCACAGCGGTTTAAACGAAAACGCTTTACTCGCCTTGCGATGCTTGACTTGTAGACGTTGTTCCCACCCCCCGTTGAGCTTTGACTTTCGTTTTAGCACTTTGGTGCTTTGCTTGTGAGTGTTTGCTTCTGTTTACTCACTTTAGTGCTGCGGTTTTATTTTTTTTTAAAGCTCGGCTGCGCTCCGCTTGCACTTCAATGATAAGCTCCAATTTCAAACGCTCTGCACACTTAGCAACACCAAAAGCATAAATCCTAAACTAAAAATTAAAATAAGAATGTAACTTTAAATTAACTAATTTCGCCAGAAGTCCCCGGCAACGGCGCAAAATTTGATGGGTCGTTGAACCACCAAATATAATCCCTAAAACTAACCAAATTCAATCAGAATAATGGCAAGTCCAGGTATCGATCCACAGGGACTATTGTGAAATTAAACTAATTTAATTGATAATTCCTAAATTAATTTTGATAAAAAGATTGAATGATTATAACCTAATTTAATAATAAATAAATTAAACTAAGGAATTAAATTATTAATAATAAATGAAATTGGTTTACTGAATTGGGGAAAAAACTAGGGCAAAGAATCCACTACTAGCCAGTAATTAGGGTTTCCAATTAAATCAATTATCCTAGGGTTTTAACAGATTAATGCTTTGCAACTACAAGTTCAAAGCATTTAACAAGAAATCATCACATTCAATGTACGGGCACGAACCATCTCAAGTAGTACGAACCGTTCACTCTAAACTAGGGTAGTGACACGACTCGTCCCTCGTAGTATGATTCGTCTCATACCTTGAATGTGAAAGAATAGAAAACTCATGTATGGATAACATTCAACAATCACAGAAAGTCAAATATTTGAAGATAATGAAAATTATATATAAAGAATTTCTAAAACACCATACAATGGTTCAAACCTTTACAATAATTAGAATCAAAAGGAACAAAATAGTTACATGGCTAGGGTTTCATCAAAACCTAGAAAAGAAGATTAGCCCTCATGGAGGAGTGGAAGGAGGTAGAAGGAGAAGAAACCAATGGAGACATCTCTGAAGCTTCTTGTTCCTTTCTTTCCAAACCCTAGCCTCTATCTTTAGGTCAAACAAATTCAGAACCCTAGAAAAGCCTTTCCTTTTCTTTTTATACTTCTACTCACTTCCAACAGGTTTAAATATCGGTTTCACTTTTCTAGAAAAAGTCAACTCTGTCCAAATTTTGTCTTTTTGCCCATTTTATGCTCCGACGCGTGTACAACCTGATTGACATTCAACACACATAAAATATACGGTTTGACCAGCAAGTGAAGTTAAGAGATTAATTAACGGCTCACTGAATGTACATTTCAGCCTAATCCAAAATTTGATGGGTCGTTGAACAACCAAAATTAAATACTAAACTATCCAAATTCAATCAGAATAATGGCAAGTCCAGGTATCGATCTACAGGAACTATTGTGAAATTAAACTAATTTAATTGTTAAATTCCTAAATTAATTTTGATAAAAAGATTGAATGATCATAAACTAAATTTAATAACGAATAAATTAAACTAAGAATTAAATTATTAATAATAAATGAAATTGGTTACTGAATTGGGGGAAATAGGGCAGAATCCACACTAGCCACGTAATTAGGGTTTCCAATTGAAATCAATTATCCTAGGGTTTGAACAGATTAATGCTTTGCAACTACAAGCTCAAAGCATTTAACAAGAAATTATCAATTCAATGTAGGGCACGAACCATCTCAAGTAGTACGAACCGTTCACTCTACACTAGGGTAGTGACACGACTCGTCCTCGTAGTATGGTTCGTCTCATACCTTGAATGTGAAAGAATAGAAAACTCATGTATGGATAACATTCAACAATCACAGAAAGTCAAATATTTGAAAGATAATAAAAATTATATATAAGAATTTCTAAACACACCATAATGGTTCAAACTTTACATAATTGAGAATCAAAAGGAAAACAAAATAGTTACATGGCTAGGGTTTCATCAAAACCCTAGAAAAAGAAGACTAGCCACTCATGGAGGAGTGGAAGGAGGTAGATGGAGAAGATGAGGAAGAAACACCATGGGAGACATCCTTGAAGCTTTTGTTTCTCTTCCCTTCCAAACCCTAGCATCTCCCTTTAGGTCAAAACAACTTCAGAACCCTAGAAAAGCCTTTTTCCTTTTCTTTTTATACTTCTACTCACTTCCAAAAGGTTCAAAACATCGGTTTGACTTTTCCAGAAAAAGTCAACTCTGTCCAAATTTTGTCTTTTTGCCTATTTTATGCTCCGACGATGTATAACCTGATGACATTCAACACATAAAGTATACAGTTGACCAACAAGTGAAGTTAAGAGATTCTAATTAACGGCTCAATGATGTACATTTCGGCCTTAATCACATCCCCCAACTTACTACTTGCTAGTCTCAAGCAAGTAAAATAGAATAAAATTAAACAAAATCTATCTATTTCCTTAAGTGTGCAATGTCCAAGTCCCTTAAACTTTCTAATTAACCCATGTAGCAAGTTTTGGGCCAATGACTCCCAAACCAGACGATTTTAGGGCATTAGGTGTAAATACACCCCTACGAGCTTAATAACTCGAGTTAAAAAGGCTACGAACCCAAACAAGTCAAGTTTTTTTTTTTTTTTTTTTTTTTTAAGAATCTTGATTTCTCATTTATTCTTTTCTGCAATTCTAGCTATTATCAATGATGTACACCAGGGATTATAATAAAAAGATCACCGCTATGATAGTGTGTTCATGTGAATTAAGATATACTCATGACAAGTGTACTAAAACCACAAACACAGACAACTCTCCTCGTGCAAACATCGCATGCAAGTATCTACCCAATAAACCCTTTTCATACAACTCTACTATGCTCGCCAATTAACATATGCAAATATCATCACCCTACTAGCAAAAAGTCAATCAAGTGAAGTAATGTATCAAGTGAAACAGGTATAAGTATGAATTATGAGCCAAATAGAAATGTACAAAATAAAATATAACCCTCATCCCCCAACTTGAATATGACATTGTCCTCAATGGAAAAGTAAAGAGAAATGAGAGAATATTACCTGAATTGTAGGTGCACATCCAGGTAGGCAGAGAGTAACATATACACACTTCACATTTTTTTTTTTGAAGAAAAGAAAGAATTAAATAAATGAATAATGACATTAAATTAAATTAATTAAATTATAAAAAATAAACTAAACTAAACTAAACTATAAAATAACTAAACTACAAAAGAGACTAAAGTATAGAATAAAATAACCTAACTAAACATTTTTTTTTAATTAATAGAAGAGAAGAAAATAAAATAAAATAAAATAAAACTAAACTACTTAATAATGAAATGAACAATTACATCATAGAATAGAAAAAAAAATAAAATAAATAAAAATAACATCACTAACTAAACATAAAAATAAAATAAAAATAAAACCTAAACAAGTCACAAACTAATTAAACTAACAGAATCAGTAACGAACAATTAAATTAACAAATAGAGGAAATAAAAATAAACTAAATTAGGATTAGTATTAGCACATGATTTCTGAGTTTTTTTTTTTTTTTTAAATCCCCCCCCCCACGTGCGCTGTAGAGGGCCGTACGTGCGGCTTCATCTTCTTCCTACGCAGGCAGACTATGCAGGCAGATTGTGTATCTGATTTTTTTTTTTTTTTTTTTTTTTTTTTTTTTTTTAAGATAAACAATAAACTAAATATGGCTAAGTTAGTGTACTACTACATGGCTAAATAAAATAAAATATAAAATAAAGAAAGAAGATACAACAAACATGGCTAAGCTTTTTTTTTTTTTTTTTTAATTTTTTTAGGGATGAACGTAAGATCAATAAAAATAAAAACAAAATCCAAAACTCTACAAATTAACTCCTACATCTACAAATTACACATAAAAGGAAAAATTACCTTGAAAAAGTGAAGAAAGAGAGAAGAAGAATTGAGGTTCGCCGGAAAAAATGGTGGTCGCCGGAGTTTCGTCAGACGGAGAAGGAAGTGATGCGGCGGTGAGATGATGGTGGTGAGGAAGAAGAAAGAAGAACAAAACAAAAAAAAAAAAGAAGAAGAAGAGGAAGAAGAAAGTGAAGAAGAAGAAAGTGGGTTTGTGTGGGTTGTGAAAGAGAGAGATAAGATAGGGAAGAGAGAGAGTGAAATCTGAGAGTGAGAGGGTTGAGAGAGAGAGTGTGTTAGATAAGGGTTTTTTTTTTTTTTTTTAAAGTACGAAATAATAATAAATAATTAATTAAAACTAATAAAATGATTTTTTTTATATATAAAAATTATAAATAAAATAATTGTATATTTATTTATTATATGTAAAAATTTATTTATGTTTTATTTAAAATTTATTTACTTATTTTGAAATCATAAAAAAAAAAATGAAATTAAAAATAAAATAAAATAAAATAAATAGACAAAGACAAAACCAAAAATTTTTTTTTTTTTTTTTGAAAATTCCGCACGTGCGGGCAGGCCGCACGTGCGGATTGCCTTCGCACCTACCCTCTGCATCTGCTTTTATAGCAGTGTGCGATTCACCAATTCACCAATTTTCCTGCACGTCCCCCGCCCATGGCGCACGTGCGGCAATTTGTTCCTCCGTTCGCAAATTTTTTTTTTTTTTTTTTTTAAAATCGTCGTCCCGCACGTGCGGGAGTCAAGCCGCACGTGCGGCTCGGTCCACGCCCTTGCCTCCGCACCTGCTTATTAAGCAGTGCACAAAGTTTGTTTTCCAATTTTTCCCGCACGTGCGGGGCCCAGGCCGCATGTGCGGCGATTCCCACCCTTTTTTTTATTTTTATTTTTTAGAAATACAACACAGTTTTTTTATTATTATTATTATTATTTTTTGAATATATATATATTTTTACTTTGTAAAATTGAACAAGTATGAAAACTATTTTGTTTTTTTTATTATTATTATTTTATTATTATTATTTTTTTTTTTTTATATTTTTAAATTGAACAAGTATAACCCTCTTTTTTTTTTTTTTTTACTAACTTCAACACCTAACAAAAGGCACCAGAGTTATGGCATAAAGTTGCCACTTCAGAATCCCCCAAGTAATAAAACCAGCGTAGTTTATAGTCTTCGGGCTAGTACAACCGAAATATACTTAACCATTTCTACCTTTAATTGACATCCGAAATAAATATAGCACATAAGAACATAACGGAATGCCCACTAAAGGTATAATCTTCACGCGAAAACCACGGGTACTACTTTTCTCCCTAACTGTGTTTGTAACTTTCCCTATTCTCCAACAGGGTGACAGACTAGGTTGATTCGGTATCCAGAATCGAGGCGCATAAAGCTACCTCAACCTATGGGGCTCCATACAGAGTTCAAGCCGAGGTAGTTTTGAAGCAATCTCCACACCCCTGGGTATTTAAACCAGACTCTAGTCTCGGAAATCCCAAACCTTTGTGTTCTAGGCTTTGCCATTCGAACTCTAGTTTCCACCGTCTCAGTTGGTCTCCTAGGAACTCACTACAAACACGGTTAGGTGGCTATACCAGACCGTCAGATGCCGTTCGGGCACGGCTAACACCAAAGGAATTACACCTTTAGAGGATTTAAAGTCTCCTAGACGCAAGTAAAGCATGACGAGAACAAAGAAAAACAAATAGCATAGAAGGGAAAGAAAAGAGAAAAGAAATTAATCATCAATCGTAGTAAAATGGGTCCATCAAAGCAATGGACTCAATCATATCCCCATTCCCAATCCCCTCTATATATGGTTTCAATCTTTGGCCATTCACTTTGAAAGTGTGGCCAGTCTTTGGATCTCGCACCTCAACGGCGCCATGAATGAAAATGCCTCAACAACTACAAAGGGTCCATCCCATCTAGATCTTAGCTTACCCGGAAAGAGTCTCAATTTTGAATTAAAAAGCCACACTTTTTGGTCGGGTTCAAAGGATTTTCTATTAATGTGCTTGTCATGAATTCTTTAGTCCGAGCTTTAAAAACTCTCGAACTCTCATATGCATCATTCCGGATTTCCTCCACTCATTGAGTTGCAATTTCCGGTTGAGCCCAGCCGCGGCCATATCGAAGTTAAACTTCTTTATGGCCCACAATGCTCGGTGCTCAAGTTCAACCGGGAGATGGCAAGCTTTGCCGAACACCGCTCTATATGGTGACATCCCAATGGGTGTCTTATAAGCAGTGCGGTAAGCCCATAATGCATCAATTAACCGTTGTGACCAATCTTTCCTATCCGGTCTCACAGTTTTCTCAATTATGTGCTTTATCTCCCTATTTGAGACTTCCACTTGGCCACTAGTTTGAGGGTGGTATGGAGTGCCAACTTTATGAGTGATAGAGTATTTCTTAACTACCGACTCAAAGAACCGGTTACAAAAATGTGTACCCTGATCACTTATTATGGCTCTAGGAAACCCAAAACGACTAAAGATGTTTTCATGCAAAAACTTGATTACCACTCTATGATCATTTGTTCGGGTAGCTATTGCCTCCACCCACTTAGACACATAATCTACTGCCAAGAGAATGTACTCAAACCCGAATGATGACGGGAAAGGGCCCATAAAATCAATCCCCCAAACATCAAATATTTCTACCACAAGAATAGGGGACATTGGCATCATGTCACGCCGAGACATCGAACCCATTTGCTGACAGCGCAAACAAGTTCTACAAAATTGATGGACATCTTTAAAAATTGTGGGCCAATAAAACCCACTCTGTAAAATCTTGGCGGCCGTTTTATGCCCACTAAAATGACCGCCACATGCAGAAGAATGACAAAATGTAAGAATGCTATGCACCTCACTCTCCGGCACACACCGTCGGATCACTTGGTCGGAGCAATATTTAAACAACTCCGGATCCTCCCAAAAGTAATACTTGACCTGCGAAAAGAATCGATCTTTGTCTTGCTTAGACCAATTCTGTGGAATTTGCCCAATGGCCAAGTAATTCACAATATGTGCAAACCACGGGGGGCTCGCTTGTGACAGCTCAAAGAGTTGTTCGTCCGGAAACGAATCATGCAAAATAAGAGGGTCACTATTATACTCAACAAGGATTCGGGAGAGATGATCCGCCACCACATTCTCGGATCCTTTCTTATCACGGATCTCTAAGTCAAATTCCTGAAGCAACAAAATCCATCTAATCAACCTAGGTTTGGTCTCTTTCTTAGATAATAAATACCGCAAAGCGGCATGATCAGTGAAGACTATGACCTTGGAACCTAGGAGATAAGACCGGAATTTGTCTAAGGCAAAGACCACAGCTAGCAACTCTTTCTCGGTAGTAGTGTAGTTCAATTGAGCATCCGAGAGAGTGCGACTAGCATAATATATAGCAAATGGTGCCTTATTGACCCTTTGGCCCAACACAGCCCCGACAGCATAATCAGAGGCATCACACATGATTTCAAAGGGAAGTGACCAATCTGGTGATTTCATGATTGGGGCAGTGGTCAAGGCCATTCTCAGTGTTTCAAATGCCTTTAAGCATGCCTCATCAAAGACAAAAGGCGCGTCCTTAACTAGTAAACTACACAAAGGACGTGATATCTTACTGAAGTCTTTAATGAACCTACGGTAAAAACCTGCATGCCCTAAGAACGACCTGATTTGACGCACGGAATTGGGTGGAGGAAGGCCTGCAATGAGGTCAACCTTAGCCTTGTCAACCTCTATACCTCGAGGGGACACAATGTGTCCCAACACTATACCCTCACGAACCATAAAATGGCTCTTTTCCCAACTCAAGATTAGGTTTGCCTCAATACATCGTTCTAACACTCTAGTCAAGTTCCTAAGGCATTCCTCAAAAGACGGTCCAAACACCGAAAAGTCATCCATAAAAACCTCTAAGAATTTCTCCACCATGTCGGAGAAAATGGCCATCATACACCGTTGAAAGGTCGCCGGTGCATTACATAGCCCGAAGGCATGCGCCTGTAAGCAAAAGTGCCAAAAGGGCATGTGAATGTGGTCTTTTCCTGGTCAGCGGGGTACACCGGGACTTGATTATACCCGAGTAGCCATCAAGAAAACAATAGAACCCTGCCCCGCTAACCGCTCTAGGATTTGGTCAATGAAAGGTAAGGGAAAATGGTCCTTCCTAGTCGAGGAATTTAGTCTCCTATAATCAATGCACACTCGCCACCCAGTAGTGGTTCGTGTGGGGACTAACTCTCCTCCCTCATTCTCAACAACAGTGATGCCCGATTTCTTGGGCACCACTTGTGTGGGACTCACCCACTTGCTATCTGAGATGGGGTATATGATACCCGCATCCAACAATTTCAAAACCTCCTTCTTCACCACCTCTTTCATGTTAGGATTCAGTCTCCGTTGCATTTCGCGAGAAGGTTTGGTGTCCTCCTCTAGATGTATATAATGCATGCACACGGAGGGATCTATCCCTTTCAAATCAGCCACTGACCACCCTATAGCACTCCGATGTGCCACGAGAACACTCATTAACTGACTCTCCTGCTCCGCAGTCAAGTCAGATGCAATGATAACTGGTAAAGTCTCCTGGGGCCCTAAAAATGCATACTTGAGTGTGGCCGGAAGTGGCTTCAACTCAAGTGTAGGTGGTGTGACCAAAGATGGTGTGGCAGGCTCTCTCGACAGAGGAGGAAGTGACTCAAACCGGGCTTTCCATGGAGGAAAATCCGGTGTAGAAGAAGAATTAAGCAAGACATTCACCTCCTCAACTGACCCATCTATATCAAAATTTTCAAACCCAAAATGAGCTAGACAAGCCTCTAAAGGGTCCTCTACAAGAATGGAGGGCAAAGCCTCCTCAACAATCTCATCCACAACATCCACTAATAAGCACTCCTCTCTCTCATGAGGTTGTTGTGATGCTTGGAAAACATTAAGTTTCACTTGCATGTTACCAAATGAAACTTCCATAACCCCGGTCCGACAATTAATGCATGCATTGGCCGTAGCCAAGAAAGGTCGACCCAAAATCACCGGGATTTGTTTCCTCGAACTGGCTACCGGTTCCATATCTAAAACCAAAAAGTCAACAGGGAAGTAGAACCTATCAACCTTAACTAATACATCCTCAATCATGCCACGTGGCACTTTGAGGGACCGGTCAGCCAACTGAAGAGAAGAGTAACAGTAGTGGGCTTCAACTCGCCAAGCCCAAATTCCTCGTACACAGAGTACGGCAACAAATTGACACTCGCCCCTAAATCCAATAAGGCCCTATCAATGAAATGGTCCCCTATAATGCATGCAATGGTTGGGGCACCCGGGTCCTTAAGCTTAGGAGGTGTGTCATTCAACAAGATGGAGCTTACTTGCTCCGTGAGTAGGACCTTTTGGGACACATGTGTCCTAGATTTACGCTTTTGCGTACAAAGGTCCTTCAGAAATTTGGCATATGATGGTACTTGCTTAATCGCCTCCAACAGGGGGAGGTTGATTTTTACCTGTTTAAAGACCTCTATCATTGCCTCCATAGATGCCGCCTTCTTATTAAAAGGGGACGGTGTGTCAAGGCATTGGGGGAAGGGTGCCTTAGGCACATATGGTGCCGTGGGCTCAAGTGAAGTACTAGGGACTAAGTCATCCCTCTTAATTGTCTCCCCTTCACCCTTGCTCTCACTAGGTGAACCACCGTGGTCACCCTTCCTAACTCTAGTTGCATCAGACGCAACTGACTGAGGCTCTAACTTCCTACCACTTCTTAAAGCAACCACCGCTTGCACTTGTTCATGTTGCTTACCATTCCCACCCGAACTCTCTGCCCCGTATTGTCCCTTAGGGTTGGCCACAGTTTGACTTGGTAATTTTCCCTCCTCTCTCCGATTCATGTTGTTAGCCATTTGACCCAATTGGGTCTCTATCTTGGCAATAGAGTGAGTGTGGGAGTGAACTATCGGTGCTAACCCCTTAAGTTCTGAGAGAACTTCCAACACCTGAGTCTCAAAGGCAGAGTTGCCCTGAGGAACAGGCGGGGGTTGTGGTTGTGGTTGCCGATATGGTTGTGGGGGCCTATAAGGTTGCGGTGGTCGGTAAGATGATTGGTTGGCAAAATTATTGAAATTCTGCCTTGGTGGTGGAGGATTGTAAGAAGTGCCTTGTGAAGGGGGTCTCCATGAGAAATTAGGGTGATTTCTCCATCCCGGATTGTATGTGTTGGAGTATGGATCATTACCCGGGTTGGAGAATCCTTGAGCTGCATTCACATGCTCTTGGACTAACTCCGGAAATTGTGATGCCGAAGGGCACTCACTCAAGTCATGAGCAGGGCTCGCACAAATAACACATGCCTCGTGAAATTGAGGCTGAACTTGCTGGGTAGGGGCATGTCCCGTAGCTAATAATTGGTCCATCTTGCGGGACAATGCCTCTACTTGTTGGGCTAACTCTAGGTTTTGCCCGACCTCATAAATGCCCCCTCTTTTCGGGGCTCCAACTACGGGTTGCCGGACTTGCCGGGCTGCGGAGGCATGGTGAAGGGAATTATCACTTAAGTTCTCAAACAATTGCCATGCCTCGGCATCATTTTTAGACATAAATGTCCCACCACAGGACGAATCCACCATTTGGCGGTGTGGCTCAGTTAAGCCATAATAGAATGTTTGAACAAGTTGCCAATCAGGCACTTGGTGGTGGGGACACTGTTGGAGAAGGTCTCTAAGTCTTTCCCACGTCTCATGGAATTGCTCGCCATCCATTTGAGCAAAGTTTGTGATGGCTCGCCTAAGTTGGTTGGTTTTACCTATGGGAAAGTACTTCTCCAAGAACCGTTGCTGTAATTGGTCCCAAGTTGTGATTGAATTAGCAGGTAAAGAATTTAGCCAGTGTTTGGCTTTATCCTTTAACGAGAATGGAAACAATCGCAACATTAAGGCCTCATTTGTGAAATTCTGGATCCTCACTGTCGAGCAAATTTCCAGAAATTCATTCAAATGCTTATAAGGGTCATCATGAGTTAGTCCATGGAATGATGGGAGCATTTGTATGGTGCTGGACTTAATCTCATAATGAGCAGCAGTGGTGTTGGGCAATTGGATGCATGATGGTGATGTATATGCAGTGGGTGTAAAATAATCCTTAAGTGTCCGGTTGGGCACATTCGGGACATTAGGATCTGCCATCTCTAATGGCTCACTGTATGAATATGAATACTCAAGCCTAGGAACACGGGCAGAAGCCCTAAGTCTCCTAAGGGTCCTTTCTAGTTCAAGGTCCAAACACCACAATTCAGGGCGACAAGAACGACGCCCGTGCATACACTACCCACAGACACACAATAAGTTCGACTCTGTGCACTAAGTATGAAAGCAAAATACCAAAGGAAGAAATACTCACAGCGGTTTAACGAAAACGCTTTACTCGCCTTGCGGATGCTTGACTTGTAGACGTTGTCTCCAACCCCCAGTTGAGCTTTGACTTTCATTTTAGCACTTTGGTGCTTTGCTTGTGAGTGTTTGCTTCTGTTTACTCACTTTAGTGCTGCGGGTTTTTTTTTTTTAAAGCTCGGCTGCGCTCCGCTTGCACTTCAATGATAGCTCCAATTTCAAACGCTCTGCACACTTAGCAACACCAAAAGCATAAAATCCTAAACTAAAAATTAAAATAAGAATGTAACTTTAAATTAACTAATTTCGCCAGAAGTCCCCGGCAACGGCGCCAAAATTTGATGGGTCGTTGAACACACCAAAATATAATCACTAAACTATACCAAATTCAATCAGAATAATGGCAAGTCCAGGTATCGATCCACAGGGACTATTGTGAAATTAAACTAATTTAATTGATAAATTCCTAAATTAATTTTGATAAAAAGATTGAATGATTATAACCTAATTTAATAATAAATAAATTAAACTAAGAAATTGAATTATCAAGAATAATTGAAATCTGGTTTACTGAATTGGGGAAAAATCCTAGGGTAGAGAATTCACCACTAACCACATAATTAGGGTTTCCAATTGAAATCAATTATGCTATGGTTTGAACGGATTAATGTTTCGCAACTACAAGTTCGAAGCATTTGACAAGAAGATCATCACATTCAATGTACGAGCACGAACCATCTCAAGTAATACGAACCGTTCACTCTAAACTAAGGTAGTGATACGACTCGTTCCTCGTAGTATGGTTCGTCCCATACCTTGAATGTGAAGGAAAAGAAAACAATTGTATGGATAACATTTAACAATCACAGAAAGTCAAATATTCGAAAGAATAATGAAAATTATATATAAAGAATTTCTAAAACACCATACAATGGTTCAAACCTTTACATAATATAAAATCAAAAAGAAAAACCTATTACATGGCTAGGGTTTCTTCAAAACCCTAGAAAAGGAGACTAGCCACTCATGGAGGAGTGGGAGGAGGTAGATGGAGAAGGAACCACCATGGGAGACATCTTTGAAGCTTCTTGTTCCTTTTCTCTTCCCAAACCCTAGCCTCTCTCTTTTGGTCAAAACAAATTCCGAACCCTAGAAAAGCCTTTCCCTTTTCTTTTTATACTTCTATTCACTTCCAAACAGATTTAAAACATCGGTTTGACTTTTTTTGAAAAAGTCAACTCTGTCCAAATTTTGTCTTTTTGCCCATTTTATGCTCCGACGATGTACAACCTGATTGACATTCAACACACATAAAGTATACAGTTTGACCAGCAAGTGAAGTTAAGAGATTCTAATTAACGACCTCAATGATGTACAATTCGGCCTTAATCACTCGTGCTATGCACGAGATAATTATAGATATTTATATTGTTTTAATTTTTTTAATATATAAATTATATTTTTAAAGATTTTTTATAAAAATAATTTAACAATCTTATCACTAACCATAGTGTACAAGAGAAATTAAAAAGGCTACTGCACGGGCTGTATCTATAATTATTTGTATGAAGGGATTTTAAATGTTAATCAGGAATTTTGACCAAATCAATAAATGCAGGCATATGGATTGGAAAAAGTTGATAAACAGGGGATTTTGACCAAATCAATAAATACTGAGTTTTTTTTTTTTTTTTAAAATCAAAAATTTAGAAAATTAAGATTGAGAGATTGGAGCTCCCACAAGGCTTGGGGTTTAGAAACCTCATTTTCCTTAATATATTTACAATTATCTATGTATGTGAATTGCGATTTTTAAATGTCTTTTTTTTTTTCATTTTTTATATTATATTAAAGTTTAATATTTTGATAATAATCATGTGTGTTGGACTTTTTCAAGGAATTAAATGTCTTCTTTTTTTTATTCTATTATATTAAAGTTTAATATTTGACAATAATCATATGTGTTGGACTTTTCAAGAAATTTTTTTTATGCTTGTTTTTAATGCATTAAAGTGTTATTATGAGGGATAATAATCATATGTGTTGGGACTTTTTAAAGAATTCATATGTGTTGGATTTCAAAGAATTTTTTTTATACTTGTTCTTAATGCATTAAAGTGTTATCATGAGGGTAAGACTTGGGGGTTGGGAGAAGTTAATAAATGCTAAGGTTTTTTTTTTTTTTAAATCAAAAAATCAAGAAATTTAGATTGGGAGATTGGAGCTCCCACAAGACTTGGGGTTAAAAACCTCATTTTGCTAAATATATAGTATAGATTAAGAAAATAGACCAAGTAATATCATTAAATAGCATTTTCTCTACAGAAAATGGCAATATGGATCTCTCAATGGTTGTTCTGTCTTTTTTTCCTTCATGCCATGCTTCTAGCATCATCAACCCAATCCTCTGCTTCAACTTCACAAAAAGACAGTAATTTGATTCGCCAGACGTGCAGGCGCACCAATAGCTTCAACCTCTGTGTCGCATCGCATCTCTAGTATCAGATCCTCGGAGTTCGAATGCAGATGTGGAAGGGCTCGCTCGCATCAGTCTTCAACAAGTGCTGGCTAAGGCTAATCAAACATTACAGACAGTGTGGGAAAACTGTTTAATCAAACCAGTGACCGTTTGTTGCTTGAATTCTTAGGAATATGTATTGAAGAATACAACAAAGCTGTGACACGGCAACTACCAGGAGCAATCAGTGCAATGGATTCCAACAACTATGGAGGAGCAAAACAAGGTGCGTCCGATGTTAGGGACGATGCCAACGTGTGTGAACAGCTGTTTGGAAGCGGATCACCGGTCACCAATCAGAACCATTGCTGTGCGTGATCTCTCTATGGTCGCCTTTGGCATTATTTCTACACTGGGTTGATTTGTCTACACTTTTTCTCTATATGTTCATGGTCAAGTTTTAGTGCTTAATTGTCTTCTTTAGCAAATCTTTTTATGCTGTGTTTGGTTAAAGGATTTAAGGATGGATTTGGAAAAGATATGTGAAATGTGAAATGTAAATAAAATATACTTATATTTCATTTAGTTTTACACACCTTTTCTATTTTTCTTTCTAAATCCCTTCACAAATCCCTCAATCAAATCCAATATTAGAATATCGCGTTTGCAATTTTAGGTTAAAATTTTTGAATGTTTTAATAATTAAGGGGCCGTTTGATGAAAGGAAAAAAAAAAAAAAAAATCATTTTAACAGTTTTGAACAGTTTGATAATGAGTGAAATTTAGTGCTAGAAAATCAGTAGTGATTATATCCATGTTAATAAATGGGTGTTTGAAGTCCTTATTGGTATAAATTGAATGACAAATATGAACAACATTGGTTGTGAATTCAGTATTATTGAATTTCTAAAATAAAAAATTAATATCTAAAATCATTTTTCAACAGAGCACATTCAACATTTAACTAATTAGTTTGATCCCTTTATTGGGCCAAAAAATTGAAGAAGCAAGCTTAAACTAAATTATACCAATTTATATACTACAAAGGTATATTAAAATAGCAAGACAGGTCCAGGGTACTCGAACTATCTGCCACCCAATGTTGCGTGCTTGATCACTAATGCAAATCCTGAGTACCCAAGTACTGGGGGATAGACTCATAGACTCTTGTAATGGCCATTTTATGTATAGGGGTTGTTTTGTTTTGTGACACTTGCTTTTGGGGTTTTTCTTTCCCCCAAAAAAATTCAATACAACTGTGATACCATGTGTGCATGATGAGGTGGTATTATCATTGCATTCATGTTTTACTCTTGATTTACAGATTGTTTGGTAGTATAGTTGACGCATGTTTTAAAGTTTTTTTGGGGAAATACAAAGATTATAGGAGCCGGGAGGTCAGCGATTTGTGAGGAAATATTAAAGGGTTGTAAATCTCATGTCAATTTGTCAAAATGTATTACATTTCAATAGAATATTTACTTGTTCCATTTCAATAGAATATTTACTTGTTCATTAGGGATGAATGTTGTCTCTGTTTATTCGATTTTGTTTTGGCTGCTGCACTCTGGGTTGGTTTTGGGAGATGAATTTAGGAATTAGCTTCTTTTTTCCTTTTCCCTCTCTCTCTCTCTCTCTCTCTCTCTCAATACCTTTCATGTTTTTAGTATGACTGATTTTTTTGGTTTGGATTTTTTTTATCACTTTTAAGAGGTGTAGTTAGAATTATGAGTCTTTTACCAAACCCAAGTTATATTGGAAATAAATGAGTTATTTTGATCTTATTTTCCATTTCTTTGCAATCATGTCTGAAGTTCACAGAAGTAGTGGCTCTATTTGATTTGAATTTTAGAACTTGTTTTCAATTTTTTTTTTATAAATAAATTAATTAATATGATAAAAAAAAAATCATTTTCATATAATTTTGTCTTTTGAAGATGAAGACTAGAAATAATTTCTTCAAATATAAAATTATCTTTTTGGTGTTTATTTTTATCAAATTATTTTATATTTTATTCAAAAAAAATCCAGAAAATAGTTTTTGAAAATCAAATCAAACAGTGCTTGTTTTTAATAATACTATTTCAAAAAACAAATTGAGTATGAGAAATAAGTTCAAATAACTCGGAAAATCTGTTTAAAATTGGGATGGATCTGATAAATAACTCTAGAATTCAATATGAACCCAAGTTGCATGGAAGAGATTTGAACATTTAAATCTATTTACAATATCAACAATGGTAGCGATATTAACACATTTATTAACAATTTTACCACCACACTCACATGTTTTGATAAGATTAACCTACGGCCTTGTTTGGGAACAAGTTTTTTTAGTAATTTTTTGACTAAAATATGATGTAAAAAAAAAATTAGTATGTTTGGGATAACTTGTTGATTTTTTACGAAAAAATATGCAAAAAGTAGAGAAAAAAAGAAATTTTTGACTTTTTTTTTATAAGTTATTGACTTTTTAATTTTTTTAGTGATTTTTTGACTTTTAAACTAAAAATGATATTGCCAAACGAGATACAAGACCCACAACAACTTATGAATGTATTAATAAGTATTCCTAGTATTTTTCCTACAATATATGCCTTCACAAACAAATTATTCAAAAGCCATCTTAGGCACATCCATAAATCATTCAATTTCATTTATGTAAATTCACAAATCATTCAAAGCCATTTACGGTTACATTCATAAATCATTCAAATTCATTCAATTACATTCAACATTCACAAATTACAAAGAAATATTACAAAAATGCTAAAAACTCCAAATGAATTATCAAATGAAAAATGCTATGGACCCCAAGATTATTTGGAATCCCTATCATAACTCTATGAATATGAAAGGTCTCACATTTTGTATCTATAAATACTAAGAAAATAGACCAGATAATATCATCAACAAACATATCATTTCTCTACACAAAATGGCAATGTGGATCTCTCAAAGATTGTTCTGTCTTTTTTTCCTTCATGCCATCCTTATAGTATCAACCCAATCCTCTGCTTCAACTTCACAGAAAAACATTAATTTGATTCGCCAAACGTGCAGGCGCACCAATAACTTCAACCTCTGTGTCGCATCTCTAGAATCAGATCCTCGGAGTTTGAAAGCAGATGTCAAAGGGCTTGCTCGCATCAGTCTTCAACAAGTCCTGGTTAAAGCTAATCAAACATTACAGATTGTGGGAAAACTGTTTAATCAAACCCATGATCGTATAGAGTACGAATTCTTAGGAACTTGTATTGAAGAATACAACAAAGCTGTGTCAATTGAACTACCAGGAGCAATCATTGCATTGGATTCCAATGACTATGGGGGATCAAAACAAGGTGCAGCTAATGTTAGGGACGATGCCAACCTGTGTGAACAGCAGTGGGCGAGCGGATCACCGGTCACCAATCAGAACCATGCTGTCCGTGACCTCTCTATGGTGGCCTTTGGCATTATTTCTATACTGGGTTGATTATTTGTCTACGCTTTTCTCTATGTGTTCATGGTCAAGTTTTAGTGCTTCGTTGTCTTCTTTAGCAAATTAGCTGATTGCTTTTGCAATTTTACATTAAAATTTTTGAATGGTTTAATAATTGTGGGGCGGCTTGATGAAAAAAAAGAAAAAAAACCATCTAATTAATAGTTTTGAACAGTTTGATGAATGAGTGAAATTCAGTATTGGAAATTCAGTAGTGATTATATCCATGGTAAATGGGCTTTTGAAGTCCTTATTGGTATAAGTTGAATGACAAAATTGCACAACATTGGTTGTGAATTTAGTATTATTCAATTTCTAAAATAAAATTTTTTTTTTTATGTACACATTAATATCTAAAATCATTTTTCAACTGAGCACATTCAACATTTAACTAATTAGTTTGATCCTTTTATCGGGCCAAAAAATTGAAGAAGCTTAAATTAATTATATCAATTTATATACTACAAAAGTATATTAGACTATATATTAGTTTACTTCACACACACAAAAAACAAATAAATAAATAAATATTGTTCAATCAAATAGGAGATGAATGGATGAATAATTTACTTGATTTTGAATTTATGTTTGCTTTTGCGAAGTAACTTTGAGATGGAAAGAGCACTTCCAACAATAAATTCATTAAAAAAAATTGATTGTTGAATCAAAACTTGAGAAAATATCAACCCTAAAAAACAACCATAATTTAATAAATAAAGAGTCATGTTAGAGATCTTAAAAGATTTATTAAAATTTCTATTAAATATCTCTCATGGGTGTGAAACTCACGTGAGATTAATATGGTGTGGGTCTTACACATGACATTTGACAATAGAAATTTTGATAAATCTCTTGTGATTTCTAACATTTTTCATAAATTAATTCAAAATAATTTGTATTTAAAAAATCTGTTTGAAATTGGCATGAATTTGGTAAATAATTCTCACGTTAGGTAACAAAATCCAATTTTAAGTTGCTATAACCAGGAAATATTACAAAAGTCCCAACCAAATTTCTTTTCATAAAATGTTAGGCTCTGTTTGGATGTGATTATTAATACGGTGAGATGGAGTATTAGGTTGGTGATGTAAAATATTAGTTGGTTGTTGGTTGAGATTAGATTTATGCAATTTTGTAAAATTCCTTATTATATAAAATGTGATTTTGCAATTTTTGTAAAGTAAGCGGTAAAATAGTGTTTTTACCTTTAATTTTATGGGATTAGATTTCAATACTACATCCATAGGATTGCGAATCCTCTCCTTGCAGAGATTTCATTGAGACTCTAAATTCCATGACAATTTTTCAAAATAAACATGATGTTTGTGAACCTCACCTCACTCACTTCTAATCTAATCTTATCATTTATCTCTCAAAACAAGCAGGTCCACAAACCATTCAAATCCATTTTATAAAGCCGTTTATGGTTACATTCATCAATCATTTAAATCCATTCAAGTACATTAACATTTAGAAAAATGCTAGAGACTCCAAATATTTTACTAAATGTTCTATCAAATATCTCATATGAATGTAGGACCCATACCATGTGAGTCCCACACATGGACATTTATTTGATAAAATATTTAAAATCCCTAATATTAACATTTATGGTCACATTCATAAATCATTTAAATCCATTCAAGCACATTAACAAATCATTGAAATTCTATGTTTTGATTCAAATCCAGGAAGATAGAAAGTCTCACATTTTGTATCTATAAATAAGAAAATAAACCAAGCAATACATCATCACCATATCATTTTTCTCTGTTTTGAAATTGAAATAGCATTTTCTCTACACAAAATGGCATTTTTCTCTCAAAGGTGTTTTTCTCTTTTTCTCCTTCATGCCATCCTTGTGGCATCATCAACCCAATCCTCTGCTTTAACTTCACAGAAAAGCGAAGATTTGATTCGCCAAACATGCAAGCGCACGAATAACTTCAACCTCTGTGTCACATCCCTAAATTCAGATCCTCGAAGTTTGAATGCAGATGTCAAAGGGCTTGCTCGCATCAGTCTTCAACAACTCCTGACCAAGACCAATCAAACATTACAGAATGTGGGAAACCTGTTTAAGGACACCAGGGACCCTATAATGTTCAGATTATTAGGAAATTGTATTATAGAATACAACAGAGCTGTAACAGATTATCTACCAGGAGCAATCAGTGCTTTGGACTCCAACAACTATGGAGCGTCAAAACAAGGTGCAGACGATACTGCAACATCTGCCACGACGTGTGGAGATCAGTTTATAATCCGCGGCTTACCACGGGTATCGGTATCCACACAGAGCAAACAAGTGCAGGGTCTTGCCATGGTGGCCTCTGGCATTATCTCTACATTGGGTTGATATATTGATTTGTGTACTCTTTTTCTCTCTTTATGTTCCAATGAAATGATGTCTAAATTATCTTCTATAGTAATGTGAAATTCAGTCCTGGGAAATGGAAGTACACATTCATCATAAAGATATAAGTTTTGCATTTCATGAATTAATTTCTCTACTTTTTATTATTATTATTTTTTTGTTCTCTCTTTTTTGATATTCAGATCTATACTTTTCAGGAAACATGATCATATAATCAACAATCCAAATATTCCCACAACCCATATAAATCTTCATAGAAATTGAACCAAAATCTGAAGTAGAAAACAAAGTTATATTATGCTTGGTTACCAGTTTTCAAAAACACTTTTCAGAAAATTCTACTTTCTTATTTTCCGTGTTTTTTTGTTTTTACTAAATTTTTTAAATATTTTGAGCAATTTTTTTAATTTTTAGACACATCTAACATAAATATACCTAAAAAGTAAAAAAAAAATTGAAAAAAACCTTTTAAATATTCACTAAATACCAAAAATACAAAAAAATACGAAAATCCAGTACATTTTTTATATTTTTATGTATTTATTAATTTTTAAAAATATTTTTTCACAAATTTTTTACTTTTTAGATACACTTAAGTGAGGTGCATTTAAAAAAGTAAAAAAAAATGTTTAAAATTTTAAAAATCTTCACTAAAAACAAAAAAACACAAAAATTAAAAAACTCAATTTTCAAAAAACTTAACTCAAAAAACTCAAACCAAACACACTGATTATATTTGATTTTTTATTCAAATAGTTTCACACATGTACACAATAGGCTATTACACAAATTACATAAATTAGGTTGTTACATAGTTTTCCCCCTTTTTCTTTGACCGACCAAAGGATATTCAAAATTTGTAATACCCACTTGAAGAAAGTGGATCTACTAACATAGTAAAAAGTTGGTAGTGCAATAAATACCCAAGAGCACTTATACAAACTTGTGATATAGGACATATTAATCCGAGGTGTGGAAGCTTTGATTTTGATGTTTAAACGAGCTTGGATATATAAGATTAAGCTTTAATTGCATTTATTAAATAAAAAAAATAAAAAAAACTAACCCACAAACTTAAAAATGATTATACCATTTTATAAATTGAGAAATTAAATTGTATGCTCAATCCATAAACTAATTTAGATCATTCTCTAGTTCAAATTCAGTATTGTGATATCACGTCATTGTTGATATATGGAATTATATGAACAGTAAACCCCAGTTTTAAGATATAACTACATTTTTTATAATAATTTAGTAACTCTCACCAGTGGCGGAGTCAGAAAATTAATTTTGAGGGGGCACTTACCAGGGGCGGAGCTATTATGGGGCCAGGGGGGTCACGTGCCCCCCCTGGGTTTTGCAATTTTTTTTTTTCAAGCAAACATAAAGAAAATATTTTAAATAAAAAAAATTATAAAAATATTATTTTAAATGTCAATGACATTTTTAAAATAATAATAATAATAATGGTTATTTTGATTGAAAATAAAGTGATTACGATATTATTATCTATAGAAATTTCAATGTAATGGTGATGTCTATCACTATTGACATGCAAACATAATTAATCTTAATGAAAATATAGAATTTATTGAATTATTAGTTACATTTGACATGTAGCGTTCATTCTCTATGTGTTTTTTTTACTATTGATTGGTGATATCACATGTTAATGATGACGTAATATAATTATTATATTGAATTTTTATGCATATTTTGTATAAAAAAAATTACTTTATCATTATATTATTTATTTTAAAACTTTATATCCATTACTTTTTTTAATATTGTCCACGATACACTAATTATAAATAATATTTAGCTTATTTAGTTCTAGTTTTCAGAAAATAGTTTTCAAAAAATTCTATATTTTTATTTTCCGTATTTTAATGTTTTCAATAATTTTTTTAATATTTTAAGCAATTTTTTAAAATTTTTAGACACACCTAACATAAATATACCTAAAAAGTATAATATTTGTGAAAAAAATATTTAAAAAATACACTAAATACCAAAAAATTTAAAAATAATATGAAAATTCAGTACATTTTTTGTATTTTTGTGTATTTATTAATTTTTTTTAAAAATATTTTTTCACAAATATTTTACTATTTGGATACATATCTAAGTAATGTGCATCTAAAAAAGTAAAAAATTTGTTTAAAATTTAAAAAATATTCACTAAAACCAAAAAAATACGAAAAATAAAAAAACTTAGTTTTCAAAAAACTAAATTCAGAAAATTAAAACCAAACACACTGATTAATTTTTTTTTAACTTTCTTGAAGTTAATGGTAAAAATTTATGTTAAATATTTTTATAAAAAATTTAATATTGTAATTAATAAGTGCCCCCTTTGCTTTAATTTCCTGGCTCCGCCACTGGCACTTACTAATTGTAATAATTTTTACAAAAATATTTCACGTAAATTTTTTACGATTGATTTCAGGAAACATCAAGAAAAAAAATATTATTTGTAACTAGTGTATCATGGACAATACAAAAAAAAATATGGATATAAGCCTTAAAATAAATTATATAATGATAAATTATTTTTTGATACAAAATTTGATTAAAAATTCAATATAATGGTAATACCACGTCATCACTAGTATGTAACATCATCCACTAATGGTAAATAAACGCATAAATAGTAAACCTCACATGTCAAATGTAACTAACAATCTAATAAATTTCATATCTTTATAGTGAGATTACTTATACTTGCATATCACTAATAATGACATCGTCGTTACATTCAAAAATTTTCATAGCCAATATGGTTTATTTATAATAGTCTCTTCATTTTCAATCAAAATAACTATTATTGTTTTCATAATTTTTAAAATGTCATTGACATTTCACTCTAATAATATTTTTTTAATTTTTAATTTTTTTTTTTTATGTTTGTAAAAAAAAAAAATCCCAAAATCCAGGGGGGGCACGTGACCCCCCTGGTCACATGCTCCCTCCGCCCCTGACTCTCACATATCCATGTTAAATTACACAAGAAGTTATTGAATGGTAATATTATGTGTCAATAATGACCTAATATCACCTTTACATTCAAACTTTTTTCCCCTCTAGTTGAAACATATTCACACAACATATTCGAAACAGTACTGACTTAATTAATTATACCATTTTATATCATAGGAAAGTGGAATTAAACCTATCCCAAACAGTACCAACATGTACATTTGGCACATAGAACCTTAACAACATGTCTAGCCAAGTTTGCTTGCATCTTGAGAGAATGGCAGTTGTCTATAAAAAGAGTCCAACTTCTTGGCTTTGAATAACACCACCACCATACAATCTTCTCCTTGCAGTCATAATTTTTTCCTAGTGCAATAATAGCCAAAATATGAAGAGCTTGGTCTCTCTAACATTTGTCGTTCTTCTTATCATCCCTCTACCCTTGAGCCAAATCCTTGTTGTAGCAAAAAATAATTAATTAATTAATTAATATGATGAAAAAAAAAAAAGCTCATTATTTTCATATAATTTTATCTTTTGAAGATGAAGACTAGAAATAATTTCTTCAAATATAAAATTATCTTTTTGGTGTTTATTTTTATCAAATTATTTTATATTTTATTCAAAAAAAAATCCAGAAAATAGTTTATGAAAATCAAATCAAACCGTGCTTGTTTTTAATAATACTATTTCAAAAAACAACTTGAGTATGAGAAATAAGTTTAAATAACTCGAAAAATCTGTTTAAAATTGGAATGGATCTAATAAATAACTCTAGAATTCAATATGAACCCAAGTTGCATGGAAGAGATTTGAACATTTAAATCCATTTACAATATCAACAATGATAGCGATATTAACACGTTTATTAACAATTTTACCAGCACACTTAGATGTTTTGATAAGATTAACTATTACTAAGGTCTCGTTTGGGAACCCTCTCATTTAGCCAAAAAGTAAAAAAGTTACTAAATTAGCTAAAAAGCCAACAACCCATACTAAAAAGTCAAAGATTCTCTTTTCTCTCTACTTTTGCACATCTTTTCGTAAAAAGTCAAAAAGTCATCCCAAACATACTAGTTTTTTTAGCTCATATTTTAGCCAAATAGCTAAAAAGTTACTAAATTAACATGTTCCCAAACGAGGCCTAAGTATGAGACCCACATCAACTTTTGAATGTGTTAGTAAGTATTCCTAATATTTTTCTTACAATATATATATGCCTTCACAAACAAATCTTAGGCACATCCATAAATCATTCAATTCCATTTATGTAAATTCACAAATCATTCAAAGCCATTTATGGTTACATTCATAAATCATTCAAACTCATTCAAGTACATTCACAAATTACAAAGAAATACTACAAAAATGTTAGAAATGAATTAAATATTCTACACAATACTTGAGTGTAGGACCTTACCACTTGAAACTTTATTGTATAAAATATTCATGAAGATGGAAGGTCTCACATTTTGTATCTATAAATACTAAGAAAATAGACCAGATAATATCATCAACAAATATATCATTTCTCTACACAAAATGGCAATGTGGATCTCTCAAAGATTGTTCTGTCTTTTTTCCCTTCATGCCATCCTTATAGTATCAACCCAATCCTCTGCTTCAACTTCACAGAAAAACAGTAATTTGATTCGCCGAACGTGCAGGCGCACCAATAACTTCAACCTCTGTGTCGCATCTCTAGAATCAGACCCTCGGAGTTTGAAAGCAGATGTCAAAGGGCTCGCTCGCATCAGTCTTCAACAAGTCCTGGTTAAAGCTAATCAAACATTACAGATTGTGGGAAAACTGTTTAATCAAACCCATGATCGTATAGAGTTCGAATTCTTAGGAACATGTATTGAAGAATACAACAAAGCTGTGTCAATTGAACTACCAGAAGCAATCATTGCATTGGATTCCAATGACTATGGAGAATCAAAACAAGGTGCAGCTAATGTTAGGGACGATGCCAACCTGTGTGAACAGCAGTGGGCGAGCGGATCACCGGTCACCAATCAGAACCATGCTGTCCGTGACCTCTCTATGGTGGCCTTTGGCATTATTTCTATACTGGCTTGATTATTTGTATAGATCTATATGTTCACGGTCAAGTTTTAGTGCTTCATTGTCTTCTTTAGCAAATTAGCGGATTGCTTTTGCAATTTTACATTAAAATTTTTGAATGGTTTAATAATTGTGGGGCAGTTTGATGAAAAAAACGAAAAAAAAAAAATCTAATTAATAGTTTTGAACAGTTTGATGAGTGAGTGAAATTCAGTATTGGAAATTCAGTAGTGATTATATCCATGGTAAATGGGCTTTTGAAGTCCTTATTGGTACAAGTTGAATGACAAAATTGAACATTGGTTGTGAATTTAGTATTAATGAATTTCTAAAATAAAAAATTTGTATGTAGACATTAATATCTAAAATCATTTTTCAACTGAGCACATTCAACATTTAACTAATTAGTTTGATCCTTTTATCGGGCCAAAAAATTGAAGAAGCTTAAATTAATTATATCAATTTATATATTACAAAGGTATATTAGACTATATATTAGTTTACTTCACACACACAAAATAAATAAATAAATATTGTTCAATCAAATAGAAGATAAATGGATGAATAATTTACTTGATTTTGAATTTATGTTTACTTTTACGAATTAACTTTGACATGAAAAGAGCACTTCCAACAATAAATTCATTAAAAAAAATTGATTACTGAATCAAAACTTGAGAAAATATCAACCTTAAAAAACAACCATAATTTAATAAATAAAGAGTAATATTAGAGCAACTCCAACCACGCTCTTCATTTTTCACTAGCTAAAGTATAAAAAAGATAAGCTCTTTATTTTAGGTCTGTACAAACATATTTTTTAGTTTATGTTTTTAAAAAATTTCAAATATTTTGTTTTAACCAAACGCATTTGTAGTTTATATTTTTCTAAAAATAAATAAAAATCAGTTTATAAAATTTTTGTAAACATAAACAAAAAACGTAAACGTTACCAAACGTTACCTAAATGAGCTAGTTTATATTAAATTATTTTAAATACATAACTCGTCTTGACCCAACCAAATCGATCCATTTGCTTCGTCTATTCTAACCATGGACTCATGGTCCTCAATCGGGTTTAATTTGGCCCAAATTTGTAATTGAAGTAAGACATTTTTTATTAAATTCAAAATTTATTAAAAAATATAATATAAAAATTTGACGTGTACTGGGTGTCGCTATAATTGATTAGAATCACATTTTGAATAATGTAGGAATTATGAAAAAGATATTATTATCGAATATTTCATAAAAATTTTGCACCCTTAAATTACACATATACCATATACCATAACCTACCATAAACTACCATATACCATAAACTAACATATCATAACATACCATAAAATAACAGCCCATAACATAACTACCATATACCATAACAAATCGTCCTCCTAGCATTAGAACACCTTTGAATTACACCAATACACTAATAAAATAAAAAAAACTCTTCCTGAAATTACTCTGATAATCATTGCAACTAAATACAAAATTATATCCGTTGGACTCCATATATCTTCGCGCTCTCTCTCTCTCTCTCTCTCGTCTTCCATCCCCGTCGCTCACAGTAAGTTTCTCCTTTTTATCTTCTCTTTTCGGTTGAATTGCAGAATCCCTTAAAATACCTTTGAATTCCTGAAAATATTCTGATAATCATTGCATTAAAATACAAAATCATATCCGTTACTGGACTCCATATATCTTTGTGCTCTCTCTCTCTCTCTCTCTCTCTCTCGTCTTCCATCCCTGTCGCTTATAGTAAATTTCTCCTTTCTATCTTCTCTTTTGGTTGAATTGCATAATCCCAATAAAAATATAGGTAAAATCGCGAATAATGTACATGTGGGGACATAATTTTTGAATGACAACACGTGGCCGAGGTGTCACCGAAGTGCCAGCCGGGGTGCCACGTGTCCTGGTCATGACGCCGAGATCATCTCGGCTAGGCCAAGGTTATCTGCGAAGATACCGGAATCCGGGATAAGCGGATAAGGGACAAGAATCCTAGAATGAGAGAGGACTTCAGTTTGGGTAAAGATAAGACTCTTAGAGAGTTTATCCCAATCCTACTGGGAGTCCAAGATTAGCAGTAATCCTAAGTCCATTGAAGCTAGGCTTCTATTGGAACTAGATTTGTGTTGGCTATAAAAGAGAGGCACCCCCATGGGTCTAAGGTATGCTTTTTATGCTCTGAATAGTGAGTTAAGCACTTTTGCTATCTTTAAGAGATAACTGACTTGATTGTTGGAGTGCCCCCGGGTGGACGAACCATCGCCGGAATCTCTTCTTTTTGTTGACAGGTCGTTTGGGCTTAATCTATTCTGCCGATGTTCTCCAGCTGAGTACCTGTTTGGTAGTGTGGTCGGAAATTGACACACACAATTTGGTACCGTCTGTGGGAAAGAAAAAAGAATAGATGGCCAACGACGGACAAAAAGAGAAGGTTGGGGATGACACTCTTAATGGGAGTGGGAAACCTGTAGACCTTGACGTCGAAGAAGACAACTATAACAAAGAGACTCACGAAGGAAATGACGTCAGCCAGGAGAGCGACGTACCAAAGAAAACGGACTAGAGCGGCTATTACAACGAGGACGACCTCCAGGTATGGAAAGAAAGATGCCTACGAAGGGACGATGAGGTAAAGGCCATGGTGAACAAATTGGCGGACCTACAAACAGTGGTCAATTTCATGATGCAGAATAATGTCATGCAGCCACCGTTCCCACTACAAGATACGCCGATTCCAGCGGCAAAGGAGGATGCCCGAAAAGAGGGGCAGAAAACAGTCCCTACAGTCTCCTAGCACACCAGGACCGAAAAACACTATCACCGGCCTTCAAGGGAGGTCGGACAAGGAGAGTCAAAAAGGGAAGAATCGAGAAGGACGCATCGCACCAAGGAAGCCGACCCCAAAGAACATCGGCATGTTCAAGGGCAGGAGTTGTGCTTCGACGCAACCAATGGAGGGAAGTCCAAAAGGACCCATAATGAAACTGGGAGCAGTGCACCGAAAGGGTTGAAGTCAGGAGATAGCCGAGCTCCTGGATGGACCAAAGAGGATCTGGGGGATCACCTACAGAGGAAGCAACAAGATGCAGAGGTAACCTCCCCGGTCAAGCCGAGAACACCGTTCTCGGTAGAATTGGACATATTCGAAGCCCCAAAGAGGTTTAGCATGCTGAGATTCCAGATCTATGACGGTAAGTCGGACCCCAACTTTTACGTCAGCTTGTACCTGAACTCGATGGCGTTGTACACCGGGAACGAGCCGTTGCTCTGCAAGGTGTTCCCCTCATCCTTCGAAGAAATTGCATCGGACTGGTTTCACAAGTTGCCGAAAGGAACTGTGAAAACCTGGGAAGGCCTGGCGAGATGTTTGTAGCCAGGTTCGTGACAAACAAGCTACAGCCATTGAGGGTGGACGCCCTAATGGCCCTGAAGATCGACGAGGATGAAAGCCTTAGGGCCTATGCCAAAAGGTATTATGAGGTATTCAACCGAATACCAGGATGCAATCAAGAGGTGGCGGTCGTGTCGTTTAAAAATAGCTTGAAGGATGACTGCCTACTTCAAAAATCACTGGCAAAGACATTGCCAAAAAGCATGGAGAAGCTGATTGCCAGGATAGAAAAGTATGCCAGAGCCGAGCAGGACACGCCGGGGACAAAGGCGTCCAAACAAGAGAAGAGAAATGGTTCGCCGAAGCGAAGCCGAGATAACACTGGATACGAGAAGACAAGAGCTCAGCCCAAGTGAGTAGATCCCGGATTCCAGATCTCGGATCCCAGATCCCAGAAGACAAGATCTCGGCTTAGATGATTAAGTTTGAGAAGAGAAGAGCTTGGCCTAAGTTAAAGAATTTTTATATAAGGTCCACAAAGGAGTATGTGGAAGCCATGCAGGGGGCAGATCCCTTGCCCATAGAGCAATATCGTAGGGATTCTTTTGGCCTTACATGCAAAAGGAAGCTGAAGCCTATGTAAAAAAGCATGAAAATGCTTTGAAATCCACCTGCAACGTGCGATAGAACAGCAATTCGGCTAGGGGCATACCGGCAACAACTTGCTAGGGCTTACAACAAGAAGGTTAGCCCAAGAGAGTTCAAAGTTAGGGACCTCAGCCTGAGAAAGGTTGCCGGCCATGGGGCATAACGGCTGAAGCAATAATAAAGTGCGAGTTTGATTTTTGAAATCTGTGCGATAGGACCAACCAGTCCTATGACGATGTTTCTGATTGAAACATGACGAATAACTTAGACTTATTATATGGCAGAGTAGAAACTTTACTTGCGTATAATAAAGTTGAACTAAGTTGGGTTAACCTGGACTTGTCATATCGGCAAAATCAGACACGGATTGGAGCTAAGTGCCTTAGTAAAGAGACCAAGGTTAATAACCTCGGCCAGTCTTTTTTCGAATCTTACATCGGCGACGAGGTCAAAGCCACGTGCCTAATGAGAATCCAAGTGGAACTTAAGTTCACATTAGGGGGCAAAGGGCTGAAGAATGATGCTTGGGATTGGTTTAGACACTTGTTGAAATTAAAATTTACAAGTTGAAGTTAAACCGAGGACGTGTTTAACACTTGTTGAAATTGAAATTTACAAGTTGAAGTTAAACCGAGATCATGTTTAATACTTGTTGAAATTTTAAATTTACAAGTTGAAGTTAAACCGACGTCATGTTTAATACTTGTTGAAATTTAAGTTTACAAGTTGAAGTTAAACCGATGACGTGTTTAACACTTGTTGAAATTTAAGTTTACAAGTTGAAGTTAAACCGAGGATGTGTTTAACACTTGTTGAAATTGAAAATTTACAAGTTGAATTTAAATCGAAGACATGTTTAACACTTGTTGAAATTGAAATTTACAAGTTGAAGTTAAACCGAGGTCATGTTTAACACTTGTTGAAATTTTAAATTTACAAGTTGAAGTTAAACCGATGTCATGTTTAACACTTGTTGAAATTTAAGTTTACAAGTTGAAGTTAAACCGATGACGTGTTTAACACTTGTTGAAATTGAAATTTACAAGTTGAAATTAAACCGAGGTCATGTTTAACACTCGTTGAAATTTTAAGTTTACAAGTTGAAGTTAAACCGATGTCATGTTTAACACTTGTTGGAATTGAAATTTACAAGTTGAAATTAAACCGAGGACGTGTTTAACATTTGTTGAAATTGAAGTTTACAAGTTGAAGTTAAACCGAGGATGTGTTTAACACTTGTTGAAATTGAAATTAATAAGTTGAAGTTAAACCGATGACGTGTTTAACACTTGTTGAAATTGAAATTTACAAGTTGAAGTTAAACCCAAAACGTGTTTAACACTTGTTAAAATTGAAATTTACAAGTTGAAGTTAAACCGATGTCGTGTTTAACACTTGTTGAAATTTTAAATTTACAAGTTGAAGTTAAACCGATGTCATGTTTAACACTTGTTGAAATTTAAGTTTACAAGTTAAAGTTAAACCGAGGACGTGTTTAACACTTGTTGAAATTGAAATTTACAAGTTGAAGTTAAACTGAGGTCATGTTTAACACTCGTTAAAATTTTAAGTTTACAAGTTGAAGTTAAACCGGGGTCATGTTTAACACTTGTTGGAATTGAAATTTACAAGTTGAAGTTAAACCGAGGTCATGTTTAACGCTTGTTGAAATTTAAGTTTACAAGTTGAAGTTAAACCGATGTCATGTTTAACACTTGTTGAAATTTTAAATTTACAAGTTGAAGTTAAACCGAGGTCATGTTTAACACTTGTTGAAATTTAAGTTTACAAGTTGAAGTTAAACTGAGGACGTGTTTAACACTTGTTGAAATTGAAATTTACAAGTTGAAGTTAAACCGAGGTCATGTTTAACACTCGTTGAAATTTTAAGTTTACAAGTTGAAGTTAAACCGAGGTCATGTTTAACACTTGTTGGAATTGAAATTTACAAGTTGAAGTTAAATCGAGGTCATGTTTAACGCTTGTTGAAATTTAAGTTTACAAGTTGAAGTTGAGGTCACGTTTAACGCTTGTTGAAATTTAAGTTTACAAGTTGAAGTTAACCGAGGTTATGTTAAAAGAAGATTGGTTTAAACACTTGTTGAAATTTTTGAGAAAAAATTTACAAGTTAAAGCCAAGGTTATGTTGAAAGAAATATCTACATATTTGCCAAGATTACCATGTTGCCAAGACTTGGAAGAAATTTGAAGACAGAAGTCTTGCTAAAAGTGAAGTATCGAGTTGTAAATAACACTTGTGAAAATATTGTAAAAAATATTTTCGAGTGTTAAACCGAGGCTGAGATAAACCGATTAGTGGGTACAACCGAGGTGTTACACCCCGAGGAGATTGCACAGTTAAGGTGTATTTTGAAGACATTCAAATTATTTTAAGTATAGAATCATATAAGAGTAAAAAGAAGACACATACAACCACATTGAAAAAAGAAATTAAAGAAAGCATTCAGAAAAGGAAAGAAGGCACTTCGGCCTAACATTGAAGAATGATTGTTTCGATTACAAAAAGGCCGGTGTAAAGTACGCCGGTGTCAGACGGTGGTAGTAAGCAAAGAAGTGCAACGAAAGCCTCACCGGAGGGAGAGAGTGAAACTGGTTACAGAAAGCTTCGCAAAAGCAGCAATGGAGGATTTGAGAGAGAAAGTTTGAACAAGAACGAAGATGCAGAAGTGAAAAGACGGAGAGAGAGTTGATTTTGGTCAAAAGCATGAAATGGCGGCAAAATGGCAATTATGGTGCCTTGGACGACGTGCTTGTTAGACGGCGAACGCAAAAGTGATGCGACTTGATGGCGCGTATCAGGTACAGTCCAGTAGGGGAAAGATGCGTGGTAAAAACGGTTGAAATACTGTGCGTGCCAGCTCATACGCGTGCTGGAACTCTTGGAGTTCTTGAAGCAAATACCTCGACTAGGAGGACGGTTTCGGCTGAGAAACTTGAACGAACTTGGTCGTTGGTTCTAAGGCATTGATGAAAGCAGACTATAGGTCTTGGTCATATTGAGCCGATGAGTTCTGACTTCGGCAATAGATAATGATGCGAGCTTAGCCGACGTGCTAAATGGAAGAAATGATATAGGTTCCATCACCTCAGGATGCCGAGGTAATAGAACCTAGGGACAGTTGTGGGGACATAATTTTTGAATGACAACACGTGGCCAAGGTGTCACCGAAGTGCCAGCCAGGGTGCCACGTGTCCTGGTCATGACGCCGAGATCATCTCGGCTAGGCCGAGGTTATCTGCGAAGATACCGGAATCCGGGATAAGTGGATAAGGGACAAGAGTCCTAGAATGAGATAGGACTTCAGTTTGGGTAAAGATAAGACTCTTAGAGAGTTTATCCCAATCCTACTGGGAGTCCAAGATTAGCAGTGATCCTAAGTCCATTGAAGCTAGGCTTCTATTGGGACTAGGTTTGTGTTGGCTATAAAAGAGAGGCACCCCCATGGGTCTAAGGTATGCTTTTTATGCTCTGAATAGTGAGTTAAGCACTTTTGCTATCTTTGAGAGATAACTGACTTGATCGTTGGAGTGCCCCCGGGTGGACGAACCACCGCCGGAATCTCTTCTTTTTGTTGACAGGTCGTTTGGCTTAATCTATTCTGCCGGTGTTCTCCAGCTGAGTACCTATTTGGCAGTGTGGTCGGAAATTGACACACACAGTACATATATTTAGAATTCGTATATATTGATCTAAGACATGCAACATTATGATTTCACTTAAAGAATGAGTTATTTTCAAGAATTGTTATGGTTTAAAGAATAATGTATAATGGTTTCTTTTTCTTTTTGTTTTGATGCCACTCCCTGATTCTGTATTTGAAATAGAGCCCTTGAGCTCTCTAGTTCCCTTGTTAATGTTCTTTATTTTTTCAAAGTTAAAGGAATTGATCTTGGGAATTTTTTTGTAGAAATTGGATGAAACTTTTACCTTTCTTTTTCTATGTGTAAGAAAGACTTTTTAAAAGGCAAGATTGTCTCCATGATTAGGTTAATGTAGAGAGTTTGAAATGCAAGTAAGATTTCTAATATCATATCATAATTTGAATTTAAAGGGAAAAATTTTGATGTGAAGTTTTTTTTTTTTTTTTGATCAGCATATGAAGGTTTTATATAATTTGGTTCTTGATGTTTTGTCCAAAAAGCCACGTATGCCATGTTTTGGAAATTAGGCGGGTTTTGGTTGTTTAATTGCCAATTTGTAATTAGGAGTTGTGAAAGAGAATGTTTCATGAATCATGGGTGGGTCACATCAATTTGAGGGTAGATGAGATTTCAAAATTATATTTAAAATGGTCACCTGAGCATGTTTACAGATGCAAGAATTCTAATTTGTTTAGAATCTGCTACCTTTAGAAAAATGGGTGCTTCTCTACAGGATTGTATTTACTTTCTTTTTATTTGATGGGTAATATTATTGTGGTGTAATTTTTCCAACTAATTTATGTTATTTCTTTCTTTTGGTTGCAGATTTGTATTTTTTGAGCTATAATTGAGTGCAATGTTGGTAAGTGGCAATTTTTTTTTTTGGTGAATCTTGTTTATGGACATGTATCTATAGCGTCATTCATTTTATTTACAGCGTCACAGTGTTAGTTGCAATTACTTCACAGATGATGACACTAACCTTCTCAGCGCGGGTATCCCTCCCAACGGACCAGAGAGTTGTTAAGCGTTATGATGATTTCAAGAAATATCAAGATGTCCTCCATAGTTCAAAACACTTAACGCATAGATATTTTCTGCGATAATTTTTAGGCAACGATTCGCGTGGCAGTGGTGGTTCGATCATATATGAGTCGTACAACATGACTTTGACATGCTATTTGAAATATTTGAACACTCAAGGCTCGCCCATGATTTCATACGACAAGTTTTCTTTTGTCAGGGGATTACATTTGCAGCTTGGAGAAAAAGCCCGTTATTTGATTTAGGTATAGCCGTATATAGTGTAATTTAGATTTTGATAAATAAAATTTAGTCATTTAGCATAACTTATTTTGAAATTGTTTCTTCGTAGGTGCCTGTTGAAGTTCATATTGGACTTACATAATCAAAATTTTGTGACTACTGGATTTAACGAGAATAATATTGTAGTGGTTAATCATACTCCTAAGTTCTTTGATCTAATAACCGAACCACGTACAAAATCTGGAGTGACCAAGGACCTTTTGTGTTTAGAATTTTTAGTTCGTAATGTTATTTTGAAAGGAATGGATGTGCCAACAGAGCTGGAAGATTTCTTAAACCTTCTCCTTAATTGGAGGTATTTTTAATGTAGTTTTTTTTTATACATTTCTAAATTATTGATGGTGCTTTCTTTTCTTTATTTAACCGTCATTATTATATTTCAAATTATCTCTTCCACAGGGGAAATGTGCTACTCATTGAGCACAACTGCTCAATTATGGAGCCCGCCCAGCGTTGCGAATTTATGTGCAGCGTTTGGGACAAACACCATTTCATCGACAATAAGAAATTTAAGTTGGCTTTAAAGGACATTGGAAATCACATGAAACTATCTAAAGAGTGGCACCAAGTGCTAAGTAGAGGTACTCCATTATGGTATGTTTACCGAGGACACAAACATCATGGTGGTTTAAAAAATGCAAGATTAGATTTGTCTAGATTCATGAGACATACAGTTCAGCATGTGTTGGACTACTGGACAAAGAGATGGAAAACGGTAATCTCTGTCTCTCTCTTTTCTTTTTCTTTGTGTGTAATTTTAGACTGCTTTTCTGCTCTTAATACTTGAGCTAGGTGAGTTCCGTAAGCTGTAACAGCTGATGCTAGTGTTGTTGGAGCTATAGTCTCTTCTCTTTTTCTTTTTTATTTGTATTTTTAATTATCTTTGTTATGTTGTACAGGTAACCAATATCAACCAATATTATGCCGATCAAGCTTTGAGCGTAACCTATCCGATGGTTTTAGTAGAGATACAGAGAGGGCTGAATCAATATGGACTCCTCTATGAATTCATTGTTCAATCTCCTCTGCAATGATGGGGATAATAATTAGAAGCTTGCATTAGTTTTTAAGTTTTTATGGATATTGCAATAATTTTCTATCCATATTTTCTGCTATTATTCCTCTTTCCATTCTTAATTTTTATATAACAATATGATGCAATTCTGATCCTCAAATGATTAATGAAACATGCGTGCAGCAGTATACAAACTCAACTCAAGTATAAGGTAAAGACTACTATATGCATCAAAATGGCTGAATGCTATTGGCAAAGGAATCATAAACTGCAACAGACCAATTAAATGGAGCGTAATAAACGAACATGTTAGCTCCATCCACTACCCACATGGTAAGGAGCCCACCATCCACATGGTATGGGTGGCACCATGTGGTAAAGGAAGCTGGTGGGGCTATACCAACTCACCAAAGGTAGATGGTGAGGGTGGCAAAACCAAGCCCACTCATGGCTGTCACTTCACCTACTCCTCTTCTCTTGGTTATAAATTGAGATGAGTGAGGAGGGGTTGAATACAGATATGGGAGTGATACACAGAGGAGAGTATAATCTGTGAGTGAGAGAGTTCTATAGAGAGTTGTGAGGTGTGAGTTCTGTAATCTCCCTCCGGGATAATTCTATAGTGGATATCTCTCCGTGGACGTAGGCAATTGCCGAACCACGTAAATCTTCTTGTGTTATTGTGTGGAATTGATTTATGGTGTCCTATAGTCGTAACAAGTGGTATCAGAGCCGGATCGGTTGTGTTTCAGAACAAAAACAGTGTGTTTTTCGAAACTGCCCAGAAATCAAGTTGCTCAAAATCAGGTTTTGAGCATACCAGAAGCAAGGACTACAAGAGAGGAGTCCAGAACTGTAAAGAACAGCCCAAGAAGAGCCTGAACGCGCTCTCACGCACCCCCCAAAGCCTGCGCGTGAATCCCACTATCTGCACGCGCCCCACGCGCCGTGAAGAGGAGCCGGCGCGTGATCTCACTTTCTTCCACGCGCTGCTCAAGGAGGAAGACGAGTGTGTTGCGCGCGTGTGTGACGTTAGATGCCACGTCATCGGCCACGTGGCTGCCACGTCATCGCCACGTCGCTGACACGTGTCCGACACGTAAACGCCACGTCACTGACACGTGGCTGCCAAGTCAGCAAATCATTGCTACGTTGCTGTCCACATCATCAGACCTGTTGACCAGTCAACCCAGAGGCAGAGAGTGATCGGTTGCTGCGCGGCTAAGGTACACCTGCAGATCGGAACTGTCCAAACTATTTTGGACTGATCTGAGCCATTCTGTGTCCGTTTTTGACGATCCAATACTGGTTTTCAACTATTTGGAGTATTCCGGACACATCCGTATGGTTAGATTTTTCATTCGGAGTTTTCTGTAAAAGGAAAGAATACGATGGAGGATTCCACATCAACTTCAGAATCTATGTTCAAATTAACTCATTCCAATTATGCAATTTGGAAGTCACGGATGGAAGACATCTTGTTTTTTAAAAGACTTGTTTGACCCCATTTTTATAAATGGGGTTAAACCTGAAGGAGTAAAAGATGATGACTGGATAAAGATGAACCGCAAGACTATCGCTTGTATCAGACAATGGATAGACCGCAGTGTGTTCCATCATGTTGCCGAAGAGACAGATGCCCATACTCTTTGGACAATGTTAAACGACATGTACATGTCAAAGACCGCCCGAAACAAAGCCTTGGTGATGAGAAGGCTAGTAAATCTGAAGTTCAAGAATGGTGTGTCTATCGCCGAGCACACCAGTGAATTGAAAAATCTGGTGAATCAGCTTGCAACCGTCAAGATGCGCTTGGACGATGAAATGCAAGCCGTACTACTGCTCAGTTCTTTACCGGACAGCTGGGAGACATTGGTGGTTTCTCTCAGCACCTCTGCACCAGAAGGGAAACTGACCATGAGTATGGTCGCAGACGCCATGTACAATGAAGAAACAAGAAGGAAAGACATGAGAGGTAATCAGTCTCATTTTGGTTGTTTAGTTGCCAATTTGTAATTAGGTGTTGTGAAAGAGAATGTTTCATGAATCATGGGTGGGTCACATCAATTTGAGGGTAGATGAGATTTCAAAATTATAATTAAAATGGTCACCTGAGCACGTTTACAGATGCAAGAATTCTAATTTGTTTAGAATCTGCTACCTTTAGAAAAATGGGTGCTTCTCTACAGGATTGTATTTACTTTCTTTTTATTTGATGGGTAATATTATTGTGGTGTAATTTTTCCAACTAATTTATGTTATTTCTTTCTTTTGGTTGCAAATTTGTATTTTTTGAGCTATAATTGAGTGCAAAGTTGGTAAGTGGCAATTTTTTTTTTTTTTTTGGTGAATCTTGTTTATGGACATGTATCTATAACGTCATTCATTTTATTTACAGCGTCACAGTGTTAGTTGCAATTACTTCACAGATGATGACACTAACCTTCTCAGCGCGGGTATCCCTCCCAAGGGACCATAGAGTTGTTAAGCGTTATGATGATTTCAAGAAATATCAAGATGTCCTCCATAGTTCAAAACACTTAACGCATAGATATTTTCTGCGATAATTTTTAGGCGACGATTCGCGTGGCAGTGGTGGTTCGATCATATATGAGTCGTACAACATGACTTTGACATGCTATTTGAAATATTTGAACACTCAAGGCTCGCCTATGATTTCATACGACAAGTTTTCTTTTGTCAGGGGATTACATTTGCAGCTTGGAGAAAAAGCCTGTTATTTGATTTAGGTATAGCCGAATATAGTGTAATTTAGATTTTGATAAATAAAATTTAGTCATTTAGCATAACTTATTTTGAAATTGTTTCTTCGTAGGTGCCTGTTGAAGTTCATATTGGACTTACATAATCAAAATTTTGTGACTACTGGATTTAACGAGAATAATGTTGTAGTGGTTAATCATACTCCTAAGTTCTTTGATCTAATAACCGAACCACGTACAAAATCTGGAGTGACCAAGGACCTTTTGTGCGTAGAATTTTTAGTTCGTAATGTTATTTTGAAAGGAATGGGTGTGCCAACAGAGCTGGAAGATTTCTTAAACCTTCTTCTTAATTGGAGGTATTTTTAATGTAGTTTTTTTTTTATACATTTCTAAATTATTGATGGTGCTTTCTTTTCTTTATTTAACCGTCATTATTATATTTCAAATTATCTCTTCCACAGGGGAAATGTGCTACTCATTGAGCACAATTGCTCAATTATGGAGCCCGCCCAGCGTTGCGAATTTATGTGCAGCGTTTGGGACAAACACCAATTCATCGACAATAAGAAATTTGAGTTGGCTTTAAAGGACATTGGAATCACATGAAACTATCTAAAGAGTGGCACCAAGTGCTAAGTAGAGGTACTCCATTATGGTATGTTTACCGAGGACACAAACATCATGGTGGTTTAAAAAATGCAAGATTAGATTTGTCTAGATTCATGAGACATACAGTTCAGCATGTGTTGGACTACTGGACAAAGAGATGGAAAACGGTAATCTCTGTCTCTCTCTTTTCTTTTTCTTTGTGTGTAATTTTAGACTGCTTTTCTGCTCTTAATACTTGAGCTAGGTGAGTTCCGTAAGCTGCAACAGCTGATGCTAGTGTTGTTGGAGCTATAGTCTCTTCTCTTTTTCTTTTTTATTTGTATTTTTAATTATCTTTGTTATGTTGTACAGGTAACCAATATCAACCAATATTATGCCGATCAAGCTTTGAGCGTAACCTATCCGATGGTTTTAGTAGAGATGCAGAGAGGGCTGAATCAATATGGACTCCTCGATGAATTTATTGTTCAATCTCCTCTGCAATGATGGGGATAATAATTAGAAGCTTGCATTAGTTTTTAAGTTTTTATGGATATTGCAATAATTTTCTATCCATATTTTCTGCTATTATTCCTCTTTCCATTTGTTAGATTTGTAAAAGAAAGAAAAGAAAGAGAACTGTATATTATTCACACTCCTAAACATATTAGGGTTACACATACTTATAATAAAAGACTAAAGGAACAAAAGACATAACTATCCTTAACTACCCTTATACAATAATACTTAACACTCTCCCTCAAGTTGGTGCAAAGATATCTCTCATGCCCAACTTGCAGCAAATAGGATGGAAAACTTTACTACTAAGACCCTTAGTAAAGACATCAGCCAATTGATCTGTAGACTTCACAAAAGGCATACATAGGAAACCCTTATTCAATTTCTCCTTGATGAAATGTCTGTCGATCTCAATATGCTTTGTTCTATCATGCTGAACAGGATTGTGAGCAATACTAATGGCAGCTTTGTTGTCACAGTACAGTGTCAATGGTGCACTACAAACAAACCCAATATCATTCAACAAGGACTGGAGCCACATCAATTCACATGTACCATGCGCCATAGCCCTGTATTCTGCCTCTGCACTAGATCTGGACACCACTGTTTGTTTCTTACTACGCCATGTCACTAAATTTCCCCCCACAAATGCACAATAACCGGAGGTAGATCGCCTGTCATCTATAGAACCAGCCCAATCAGCATCTGTGAATGCCTCCAACCTCAAGTGACCATGATTGGAAAATAAAATCCCTTTTCCAGGAGCAGATTTAAGATACCTCAAAATACGATACACTGCATCCAAATGAGGGGCACGAGGCTCATGCATAAATTGACTCACTATCCCAACCGCATAGGCAATATCTGGACGAGTGTGGGATAAATATATAAGTCTTCCAACAAGTCGCTGGTACCTTTCCTTCTCCACAAGATCACCAACACCACTACAAAGATGGTGATTAGCCTCAATTGGAGAATCAGCAGGTCGGCAGCCTAACATGCCAGTTTCCTCAAGAAGATCTAGAATATACTTCCGCTGAGAAAGAAAGATGCCTTTGTCAGATCTGGCAACTTCAATCCCAAGAAAGTACCGCAACGAACCAAGGTCTTTGATCTCAAATTCCTTGGCCAACAGCATCTTAAGATGTGTCACTTCTTCCTCATCATTACCTGTCACAACTATGTCATCCACATATACTATAAGCACAGTTACCTTATTTGCGTGACGTTTGACAAACATTGTGTGATCTGCATTGCTTTGCTTATACCCAAACCTCAACATAGCCTTTAGGAATCTGTCAAACCAAGCTCGAGGAGATTGTTTTAAACCATATAACGCCTTTTTCAACCTACAAACTTTCCCAACTGTAGACTGAGATGAGAATCCTGGTGGTATATCCATATATACCTCCTCCTCCAAATCACCATGGAGAAATGCATTCTTCACGTCTAACTGCTGTAAAGGCCATCCCAAATTAGCTGCACATGAGAGAATAGCTCGAATGGAATTCATCTTTGCCACAGGAGCAAAGGTTTCTTGGTAATCAATTCCATATGTCTGAGTAAATCCCTTGGCCACTAACCGTGCTTTGTACCGTTCAATTGTTCCATCTGCTTTCTGCTTGATGGTGAACACCCATTTACACCCTACAGGCTTCTTTCCACTAGGAAGAGAAACCAACTCCCAAGTGTTATTCTTGCTTAGAGCTTGCATCTCTTCTACCATAGCTACTTTCCACTTAGGATCATTGATAGCTTCTGTCCAACCCTGGGGAATACATGCAGAAGACAAAGACGAAACAAAAGCACGATATGTAGAAGACAATGAATCGTATGACACAAATTTAGAAATGGGGTGTTGAGTACAGGCCCTAACCCCCTTTCTAAGAGCAATAGGAAGACTCGAATCATTGACAACAGGACTCTCAACTACAGGTAGAGGGATAGACTGAGATGCATTACCTGGAACTGGCATGAGGGATGATGATGGGTTTGGTGGCACAAGGGATGCTTGCTCTTTCGGACGCCGAGAATAAGTCTGAAAATCAGCCCTGTCCAAACGACCACTAATGTCAGGCTCCACATCAAGAGAACTATTAGGCTCCCCCTCACCACAAATAATAGTCCGCTGACTAGGAAGGAAAAAAGACAACTCGTGTTGATAGGCCATCTCCTCATCCGCAATCTCATCCATACCACTACTACTCTCCCCCGGAGGAGATGGCGGAGGAGAAGGAAAGAAAGACACAGATTCACGGAAAGTGACATCCATACTTACATACACTTTGCGAGTGTGAGGATCATAACATTTGTAACCCTTCTGAGTAGCAGAATAACCAATAAAGACACAACGCACAGCCTTAGGATCGAGTTTCCCACGAGTACGAGGTTGCAAATGAACAAAACAGACACACCCAAACACCCGAGGAGGAAGAGAAGAGGTGGGATATGCGACAGGAAGCAGTTGAAGAGGAATCTGGAATTGGAGGACACTGGAAGGCATACGGTTGATAAGGTAAGCAGCGGTAAGAACAGCATCACCCCAAAATGACTTAGGGACATTCATGGTAAACAAGAGAGAGCGAGCAACTTCAAGAAGATGGCCATTCTTGCGTTCGGCAACCCCATTCTGTTGAGGAGTACCAACACAACTAGTCTGATAAAGAATGCCATGCTCCTCTAAGTATGCCCGAAAAACTCCATCAACATACTCAGTCCCATTATCACTACGAAGAATTTTGATTTGAGCATTAAAAAGATTGGTCACCATTTTATGAAAAGTTTGGAAACAAGAAAAAACTTCACTCTTAGTTCGAAGCAAGTAAATCCAAGTCACACGGGAAAAACAATCAATAAAAGTAACAAACCAGCGATACCCAGAAGTAGAAACCACAGGGGAAGGGCCCCACACATCAGTATGAATAAGCATAAAAGGAAAAGTACTTCTTTTATTAATTGAAGGGTAACAAGTACGTTTATGCTTTGCAAGTTCACAAGCATCACAACCAAAAATACTCCTAGGACAATCACGAACTAAAGAAGGAAAAAGTTTCTCTAAAACATTAAAGGAAGGATGACCCAAACGGCGATGCCACTGATGAAGGAGAGAAAGAGAGGAGCCAATAGTGCACTTGAGAGCTTGAGATGGGACGACAGGAGGAACGGCATCCAGAAAGTACAGCCCACCTTGTGCTCTACCATTGCCAATCGTTTTCCCCGTAGCCAGGTCCTGAAAGACACAATGAGTAGGAAAAAATGTCACTGAGCAATTTAGAGAAGTAGTAAGACTACTAACAGAAAGCAGGTTAGTTGAAAAAGTAGGAACATGAAGCACAGAGGAAAGAGAAAGCAAAGATGAACAATGAACTGAACCCTTGCCAGAGACAGAGGATAAAGTGCCATCAGCCACTCGAACCTTGTCTCGGCCGGAACAAGGAGAATAAGAATAGAAAAGACTAGAGGCACCTGTCATGTGATCGGTGGCACCGGAATCAATAATCCAAGAAGGCGATGATAAGGTACTAAGAGCACTAGCAGGAATACCTGTGTTGGCAAAATTGGAAGAAGCAGAAGTAGAAGAAACTGTGGTAGAAGGAGAGTCAAGTCGAGCCATCAAACGTCTGAGAGTGTGTAACTCATCCTGGGAAAGAGTGCTGGGCTCAGAAGAAGGACTCACAGCAATCTCGGACACATGTGCTTGGGGTCGAGCTGTACTACCACGACCTCGACCCCGAGTAGGGCGACCATTCAGTTTCCAACAATGCTCTCGATCATGTCTGTCTTTCCCACAATAATCACACTTCAAGCGATCTCGATCAACCAGTGTACCCTGACTCCCAGACTGAACCGGACTAGGCCGAGGAGCCCGAGGAGGAGGAGCAACAGCTAAAGCAGAACGATCCTGAATAGAGGAATGCACCATAGCACTACGGCGACTCTCCTCTTGCTGGACAAGGGCATAAGCCTCGCGTAGGGTGGGAAAAGGTGAACGACCCAACACCTGGACGCGAATCTGATCATACTCCAAGTTCAAGCCAGCAAGGAAGTCATACACACGCTCTTTCTCAACAGTTTGCTGAAACAACGTGGCATCCCGAGAACAAACAGCCTGAAAGCTTTGGTAATAATCTAGTTCCTGCCACAAACTACTCAACTCAGCATAGTAGACTGCGAGTGATCTATCTTTCTGATCTAAGCTCCGAAGCTTCTTCCTCAACTCATACGCCTGTGCATCATTACCTTGTTGGGAGTACATTTGGGCTGCAGCTGTCCAAATCTTATGAGCAGTATCTAATAAAAGGAAACTCCGACTAATAGTGGGCTGCATAGAGTTGATGAGCCAAGTCATAACAAGAGCATTTTCAGAAATCCATTGAGTATGGAGTGAGTCATCACCATCCGGTAGGGGAAGAGAACCAGTAATGTAGCCAGTCAAACGGCGAGCAGCAATAGCAAGACCACAGGAGCGGGACCAAATCAAATAGTTGGAACCATCCAATTTAACGGGACTAATTTGAAGAGAGGGATTGTCGGTAAGAGTCATAACACGACGGAGGCCACCCTCATCACTAGTTGTATCCTTAGTCTTAGTCTCACCCTCAGCCATTGAAGATTAAATGCCCACAATAGGAAAAAACAAATACCAGCCGAAAAACAGCAAAAACCAACAGAGGCAATCCACAAACTCAACTTAGGGACAAAAGTTACCTCTAGAGACAAAAACAGAGCCGAAACAGGGGCTGGAGAGGCCAAAACCAGTCAGAAACTGAGAGAAAACGTGCTGAAACTGAGGAAAATTGACAAAAATAGAGTGAAAGCTTGCCAAATCATCAAAACCAGTCCTCCCAACCCTAGATCAGTCCCAGTCGGCTCCCAAGGTAGAGGGAGGAAGGGAAAAAACAGCCAAAAACAAGCCCCAGCAGGGACTTCCAAAAAAATCAATCGGTTTTTCCAAAAATCAACAAAAATTGGAAAAACACTCAAAAACTCATCAAAAAATTAAAATAAAAATCTAGGGTGAAAACCCATCAAATTTCGACCATAAAGGAATTTTTTTTTTTTTTTTTTTTTTGGATTTTTTTTTTTTCTGATTGTTTCTGTGTACAAGGAAGAACGAAAGAAACAAGAAAAAGAAAAAGAAAAAGAAAAAGAAACGAATCTTCAAGGAGGAAGATGATGCTCTGATACCATGTTAGATTTGTATAAAAGAAAGAAAAGAAAGAGAACTGTATATTATTCACACTCCTAAACATATTAGGGTTACACATACTTATAATAAAAGACTAAAGGAACAAAAGACATAACTATCCTTAACTACCCTTATACAATAATACTTAACACCATTCTTAATTTTTATATAACAATATGATGCAATTCTGATCCTCAAATGATTAATGAAACATGCGTGCAGCAGTATACAAACTTAACTCAAGTATAAGGTAAAGACTACTATATGCATCAAAATGGCTGAATGCTATTGGCAAAGGAATCATAAACTGCAACAGACCAATTAAATGGAGCGTAATAAACGAACATGTTAGCTCCATCCACTACCCACATGGTAAGGAGCCCACCATCCACATGGTATGGGTGGCACCATGTGGTAAAGGAAGCTGGTGGGGCTATACCAACTCACCAAAGGTAGATGGTGAGGGTGGCACAACCAAGCCCACTCATGGCTGTCACTTCACCTACTCCTCTTCTCTTGGTTATAAATTGAGATGAGTGAGAAGGGGTTGAATACAGATATAGGAGTGATACACAGAGGAGAGTATAATCTGTGAGTGAGAGAGTTCTATAGAGAGTTGTGAGGTGTGAGTTCTGTAATCTCCCTCCGGGATAATTCTATAGTGGATATCTCTCCGTGGACGTAGGCAATTGCCGAACCACGTAAATCTTTTTGTGTTATTGTGTGGAATTGATTTATGGTGTCCTATAGTCGTAACAAGTGGTATCAGAGCCGGATCGGTTGTGTTTCAGAACAAAAACAGTGTGTTTTTCGAAACTGCCCAGAAATTAAGTTGCTCAAAATCAGGTTTTGAGCATACCAGAAGCAAGGACTACAAGAGAGGAGTCCAGAACTGTAAAGAACAGCCCAAGAAGAGCCTGAACGCGCTCTTACGCACCCCCCAAAGCTAGCGCGTGAATCCCACTATCTGCACGCGCCCCACGCGCCGTGAAGAGGAGCTAGCGCGTCATCTCACTTTCTTCCACGCGCCACACGCGCTGCTCAAGGAGGAAGACGAGTGTGTTGCGCGCGTGTGTGACGTTAGATGCTACGTCATCGGCCACGTGGCTGCCACGTCATCGCCACGTCGCTGACACGTGTCCGACACGTAAACGCCACGTCACTGACACGTGGCTGCCAAGTCAGCAAATCATTGCTACGTTGCTGTCCACGTCATCAGACCTGTTGACTAGTCAACCCAGAGGCAGAGAGTGATCGGTTGCTGCGCTGCTAAGGTACACCTGCAGATCAAAACTGTCCAAACTATTTTGGACTGATCTGAGCCATTCTGTGTTGACGATCCAATACTGGTTTTCAACTATTTGGAGTATTCCAGACACATCCGTACGGTTAGATTTTTCATTCGGAGTTTTCTGTAAAAGGAAAGAATACGATGGAGGATTCCACATCAACTTTAGAATCTATGTTCAAATTAACTCATTCTAATTATGCAATTTGGAAGTCACGGATGGAAGACATCCTGTTTTTTAAAAGACTTGTTTGACCTCATTTTTATAAATGGGGTTAAACCTGAAGGAGTAAAAGATGATGACTGGATAAAGATGAACCGCAAGACTATCGCTTGTATCAGACAATGGATAGACCACAGTGTGTTCCATCATGTTGCCGAAGAGACAGATGCCTATGCTCTTTGGACAATGTTAAACGACATGTACCAGTCAAAGACCGCCCGAAACAAAGCCTTGGTGATGAGAAGGCTAGTAAATCTGAAGTTCAAGAATGGTGTGTCTATCGCCGAGCACACCAGTGAATTCAAAAATCTGGTGATTCAGTTTGCAACCGTCAAGATGCTCTTGGACGATGAGATGCAAGCTCTACTACTGCTCAGTTCTTTGCCGGACAGCTGGGAGACATTGGTGGTTTCTCTCAGCACCTCTGCAACAGAAGGGAAACTGACCATGAGTATGGTCGCAGACGCCATGTACAATGAAGAAACAAGAAGGAAAGACATGAGAGGTAATCAATCCCATGTTTTGGAAATTGGGCGGGTTTTGGTTGTTTAGTTGCCAATTTGTAATTAGGAGTTGTGAAAGAGAATGTTTCATGAATCATGGGTGGGTCACATCAATTTGAGGGTAGATGAGATTTCAGAATTATAATTAAAATGGTCACCTGAGCATGTTTACAGATGCAAGAATTCTAATTTGTTTAGAATCTGCTACCTTTAGAAAAATGGGTGCTTCTCTACAGGATTGTATTTACTTTCTTTTTATTTGATGGGTAATATTATTGTGGTGTAATTTTTCCAACTAATTTATGTTATTTCTTTCTTTTGGTTGCAGATTTGTATTTTTTGAGCTATAATTGAGTGCAATGTTGGTAAGTGGCAATTTTTTTTTTTTGGTGAATCTTGTTTATGGACATGTATCTATAGCGTCATTCATTTTATTTACAGCGTCACAGTGTTAGTTGCAATTACTTCACAGATGATGGCACTAACCTTCTCAGCGCGGGTATCCCTCCCAAGGGACCAGAGAGTTGTTAAGCGTTATGATGATTTCAAGAAATATCAAGATGTCCTCCATAGTTCAAAACACTTAACGCATAGATATTTTCTGCGATAATTTTTAGGCGACGATTCGCGTGGCAGTGGTGGTTCGATCATATATGAGTCGTACAACATGACTTTGACATGCTATTTGAAATATTTGAACACTCAAGGCTCGCCCATGATTTCATACGACAAGTTTTCTTTTGTCAGGGGATTACATTTGTAGCTTGGAGAAAAAGCCCGTTATTTGATTTAGGTATAGCCGTATATAGTGTAATTTAGATTTTGATAAATAAAATTTAGTTATTTAGCATAACTTATTTTGAAATTGTTTCTTCATAGGTGCCTGTTGAAGTTCATATTGGACTTACATAATCAAAATTTTGTGACTACTGAATTTAACGAGAATAATGTTGTAGTGGTTAATCATACTCCTAAGTTCTTTGATCTAATAACCGAACCACGTACAAAATCTGGAGTGACCAAGGACCTTTTGTGCTTAGAATTTTTAGTTCGTAATGTTATTTTGAAAGGAATGGATGTGCGAACAGAGCTGGAAGATTTCTTAAACCTTCTCTTTAATTGGAGGTATTTTTAATGTAGTTTTTTTTTATACATTTCTAAATTATTGATGGTGCTTTCTTTTCTTTATTTAACCGTCATTATTATATTTCAAATTATCTCTTCCACAGGGGAAATGTGCTACTCATTGAGCACAACTGCTCAATTATGGAGCCCGCCCAGCGTTGCGAATTTATGTGCAACGTTTGGGACAAACACCATTTCATCGACAATAAGAAATTTAAGTTGGCTTTAAAGGACATTGGAAATCACATGAAACTATCTAAAGAGTGGCACCAAGTGCTAAGTAGAGGTACTCCATTATGGTATGTTTACCGAGGACACAAACATCATGGTGGTTTAAAAAATGCAAGATTAGATTTGTCTAGATTCATGAGACATACAGTTCAGCATGTGTTGGACTACTGGACAAAGAGATGGAAAACGGTAATCTCTGTCTCTCTCTTTTCTTTTTCTTTGTGTGTAATTTTAGACTGCTTTTCTGCTCTTAATACTTGAGCTAGGTGATTTCCGTAAGCTACAACAGCTGATGCTAGTGTTGTTGGAGCTATAGTCTCTTCTCTTTTTCTTTTTTATTTGTATTTTTAATTATCTTTGTTATGTTGTACAGGTAACCAATATCAACCAATATTATGTCGATCAAGCTTTGAGCGTAACCTATCCGATGGTTTTAGTAGAGATGCAGAGAGGGCTGAATCAATATGGACTCCTCTATGAATTCATTGTTCAATCTCCTTTGCAATGATGGGGATAATAATTAGAAGCTTGCATTAGTTTTTAAGTTTTTATGGATATTGCAATAATTTTCTATCCATATTTTCTGCTATTATTCCTCTTTCCATTCTTAATTTTTATATAACAATATGATGCAATTCTGATCCTCAAATGATTAATAAAACATGCGTGCAGCAGTATACAAACTTAACTCAAGTATAAGGTAAAGACTACTATATGCATCAAAATGGCTGAATGCTATTGGCAAAGGAATCATAAACTGCAACAGACCAATTAAATGGAGCGTAATAAACGAACATGTTAGCTCCATCCACTACCCACATGGTAAGGAACCCACCATCCACATGGTATGGGTGGCACCATGTGGTAAAGGAAGTTGGTGGGGCAATACCAACTCACCAAAGGTAGATGGTGAGGGTGGCACAACCAAGCCCACTCATGGCTGTCACTTCACCTACTCCTCTTCTCTTGGTTATAAATTGAGATGAGTGAGGAGGGGTTGAATACAGATATGGGAGTGATACACAGAGGAGAGTATAATCTGTGAGTGAGAGAGTTCTATAGAGAGTTGTGAGGTGTGAGTTCTGTGATCTCCCTCCAGGATAATTCTTTGGGAGCCGAATAAGTAGAAGAGTCGGAAGACGCGTACCCCAGAAATTAGATACTATTCGGCTTCATATTGCGTGACTAGGACGCTGAATGCGTTTGTAAAGCCGAATTGACGAAGGTCAGTAGCTCCGAATGAATAAAAGGTGAATGGGATAAAAGTAGGTTCAGGCCTCGAGGCCCAAAAAGCAAGTATAAATACAAGAACCACAAATTTAGAAAGGTATGTAAGAATACTTCACTGAACTTAGTAAACAAGATATCCTGAGGGCCTGAACTAACTTGTCTGTCGGAGTGCTAATTCCGGCACCCCCGACCGGAGTGTTTGTATCTTTTCAGGTGACTAGCTGAGGATCACTAGCGTCTCCCAGGATCTGATGAGTATTTCCAAACTACTTCTCCACAATTGGCGCCGTCTGTGGGAATACTCAAATACATCCATGGCAGGCGTGACTGAAGATCCCCCGATAGCCACTGACAAGACTGCACAGAGAGGTGACCTCATTCCAGCAAACTCGCTTGTACCAAAAACCATCGCAGCAAGACTTGCCTCGGACCTCCGCTCATCCTCAAACCCAACGCAAAAGACAATACAAGCGACCATGGCACAAGCTAGGCAAACCAAACAGAGGTTGGACAACATCATCGCTGAGAACGAACGCCTTCGTCGCGATTTGGCCTCGGAAATAGCAAAATCCAAACAAACGGTGCGCCAGGCTTTTGAGCGACCCCTGAGGGCAGATGATCGACGATCTCGGGCCCGACAGCAAGAAACTGACGGCCGCTATGCCTCAACAGATCATCCTGAGGAGTTGGCAAAGGACGAATGTCTCCACCAATGCGTCCGGAAGAGTGTGGTCGAAACACCTGCCCCTCCGCAGGATGCATTTCCGCTTGACACCGTCCACATGATATATAGCCTACCAACAGCCCCGACCGTGCATGCGATCCAATCACATCCAGGCCCCCAACAGCAACTCACGCCAGCAAAGCGGCCCCGAGAAACGCCAAGTATCACCTTCGACGATTCTGATTTGATCGGTGTAACACTCCCTCACATCGATCCGTTGGTTGTTGAGCTGCGCGTAAACCGGTTCACCGTCGAACGCGTTCTTATCGACCAGGGCAGTACCTCGGAGGTTATGTATTATAAAACCTTCATCAAACTCGGATTCAACGAGTCAGACCTGACTCCGGCCCCTTATCCACTATTCGGCTTCAATGCCACTCCAGAGTACCCCTTGGGAAAGATCAGCTTACCCGTTCGAGCAGGCTCCAGAACGGTGGATGTGGAATTCTTGGTCATCAGGCTGCCTTCGCCGTATAATCTCATCATGGGGCGATCGCGGTTGCATACATTGCAGGCCGTCCCAAGCACCTATCATCAACTGCTACGTTTCCCAACAGAACACGGCATTGAGCAAATCGCGGATCCCAGAAATCGGCACAAGCATGTTATCTCCTTGCCGCCAGAACGCCAAAGGAACTGCAAGTAAACTCCATTGAGGTGCCGAATCGGGAGATCCTGGATGACGTTGGGCGGTATCCAAATGAGAAGGCCACGGAAGATTTAGACCGAGTTGACATTGATGGAAGCCCAGAAAAGTTCTTCATGATCGGCGCCTCTCTGAATCAGGCCGACAGGCAGCAGCTGATCTCTTTCTTGCTCAACAACCTGACGTCTTTGCGTGGACTCCGTACGAAATGCCGGGAATAGACCCGTCAGTTTCACAGCACCATCTGAATGTCGATCCGAAATGTAAGCCGATCATTCAGAAAGGCCGACGGTCAGCCGCGGAGCACACTGCTGCCGTTGTTGAGGAGGTAGACAGACTGCTTGACGCCGGGGCAATTAGAGAAGTCACTTACCCTACGTGGCTCTCCAATACAGTGGTGGTGAAGAAGAAAAATGGGACTTGGCGAGTGTGCGTCGACTTCACGGATCTGAACAAAGCTTGCCCCAAAGACTGTTTTCCTCTACCTAGAATCGACCAGCTCGTCGATGCGACGGCACGTCATCAACGCATGAGCTTCCTCGATGCTTACAGAGGCTACCATCAAATCGCCATGCATCCAGATGACCAGGACAAAACTGCCTTCCTCACCCCAAGAGGAACCTATTGCTACAAAGTTATGCCCTTTGGGCTGAAGAATGCAGGGGCAACCTACCAAAGATTGGTCACCGCCATGTTCAAAGAGCAACTCGGCCACACTATGGAAGTATACATCGACGATATGGTGGTCAAGTCCAAAGAAGAACAGAATCATATAGCCGATCTAGAAAAGACATTCAGCATCTTACGCAAATACAGAATGAAACTGAACGCTTCCAAGTGTGCGTTCGGAATCGGCTCTGGCAAATTCCTGGGTTACATCGTCAATCACGAGGAATCGAAGCCAACCCGAGGCAAGTCACAGCAATCTTGGAACTCGGCTCCCCCGTTCAGTAAAAGAAGTCCAAAAGTTGATGGGGATGGCCGCTGCACTCAACAGGTTCATCAGCCGGTCTACAGATCGCTGCCGACAATTCTTTCAGACACTACGGCAGGGTAAGGCTTTTGAATGGTCCGCCGAATGCGAATCAGCCTTCAACGGACTCAAGACCTACCTCCGCTCAGTACCTCTCTTGACAACACCCGCCGCTGGTGACCCGCTCATCCTATATCTGGCAGTTTCCGATAGGGCCGTCAGCGCCGTACTGTTAAAAGAGGAGGAGGGGGAGCAACGGCCAGTGTATTATGTGAGCAAGGCAATGGTTGACGCCGAAACACGCTACCTTCCGCTGGAAAAACTCATCTTAGCCCTAGTCATGGCGGCAAGAAAACTGATGCATTACTTCCAGGGACATAGCATTGGGGTGCAACAGATTATCCCCTCCGATCAGTACTACGGAGTGCAGAAGCATCGGGACGTGTTTCAAAATGGGCTCTTGAACTCGGCCAATACGACATTCGGTTTTACCTAAAACTGCAATCAAGGGGCAGGTGTTGGCCGACTTTGTTGCCGAATTCACCGGCGAGCTTGCCAACCTCAAACCTGATGAAGTTCGACCAAAGGCTGAAGTTCTACCAAAGCCGAACTGGAGAATTTATGTCGGGGATATTTGGCAATTATACTGTGATGGATCGTCTAACCAAAGGGGCAGTGGCGCCGGAGTTGTAATCATGTCTCCAGACGGCGCAGTAATTGAGCAGGCCGTCAAGCTTGGCTTCGAAGCATCAAATAACGAAGCCGAATACGAAGCCCTTCTAGCCGGTCTGCGGAATGCGCACCTTCTTGGCGCGCGGCGTCTGCTTGTGTTTTGTGATTCAAAGTTGGTAATCAATCAGCTAAAGGGGGAGTACGCGGCAAGAAACGACCGTATGGCGGCCTACATGAAAACGGCCAATTCCTTGCTGGCAAAATTTGACCATCACGAACTGAACCAAATAACACGCGACCAGAACACACACGCGGATGCCTTGGCGTGCCTAGCCTCCGCCATCAATTCTGAGATCAAACGGACCATCGAAGTAGGTTTCGTCCCGGAGCCGAGTATTGGCCCTTCGGAGGAAATCCATGTCAATGTTATAGAATCCGCACCAAGCTGGATGGACCCCATTGCTGCATTCCTCTCTTCTGAACAACTCCCAGAGGACAAAAAAGAAGCACACAAGCTGCGAAATAAAGCCCTGCGATACTATCTGGATCCGCAAGGAGGGCTTTACAAAAAGTCCCTCTCTGGTCCATATTTGGAATGTGTGCACCCCGACAAAGTGGAGGAGCTTCTGACAGAGATACATGAGGGCAGTTGCGGTGCCCATTCTGGCGGCGGACGCTCCCTGGTAGGGGCTTAAGCGGTCGGTCCGGGTAGGGTTTAGTCTCAATCCGTGTCAAGCGACCGAACATAGTCGGGTTTGCCTTAGTTGAAATTTCTTCGAACCATATGACTTTCGAAATCGACCAAAGCATCTATTCGGTTGGTCGGATCGGTTGCGGTCAAGTTAAGCGGGTTTGACAGGTAAAATGTTGGGCCTATTTTAATATAAATCAATTGTTAAAAAAAAAGTTGAAAACCCTAACTCAAAACATAAACAAATAAAATAAAAAAATTAAAAAAATTTAAAATCCTAAATAAATATGAAACATGAAATATGTACAAATCCTAAATCAACCATCATCCATTCAAAAGATTTTAAACTAATGAATCAAAATATGAAACTACTAACAAACAAAAGGTAAAAAAAAATAGGATCAAAATAAAAATTCTAAGAAAAATACCTCAAATATCTGGAAGATTAAAACCCCCTTCTAGAATTGAAGATCGACCTTGTTGCATTTATGCTTCAAACTGACTAGCAAATTGAAGAAAGAAATCAAGGGGGAACTAACGAGATGCCGATAGAGAGATGATTGAGGAGGGAGAGAGAGAGAGAGGGAGAGGCAGGCAAAGAGTTTTGTATACTGCTTTGCTGTTTGTTTTTCGAAAATATAAGAGTGTGTAAGTACCAAGACCCAAGTGTTGGAAATATGAGAGAGTAGATATTATATATATATATATATTAATAACGCAGGATATTATTGGCCAACAATGAGAGCTGACGCGGAGAGTTATGTAAAAAAATGCGAACAGTGCCAAAAGTTCTCCCCATTAACCCATTTGCCTGCCGAAGAGTTGAACTCTATCACTAGCCCCTGGCTGTTTGCTCAGTGGGGACTTGATATCGTAGGACCATTGCCCAGGGCCCCAGGGAACAAGCGATTCTTAATCGTCGCGACAGACTATTTCACAAAATGGGTCGAAGCGGAGGCTCTAACACATATACGAGATGCCGACATTAAACGCTTTGTATGGAGAAACATCATAACACGATTCGGCATTCCAAGAGCTCTCATCTCAGACAATGGCACCCAGTTCGATTGTGGCGTAGACCGAGAGTTATGCAGCAAATATGGCATTCGGCCTTATTTCTCGTCACCGGCCTACCCCCAAAGCAATGGTCAAGCCGAAGCCTCTAACAAATCCATCTTGGACGACATCAAAAAGATGCTGGAAAAAGCTAAAGGCAAATGGGTCGAGGAATTGCCGAGTATATTGTGGGCTCATCGTACTACGCCGAGGAGATCCACTGGAGAAACGCCGTTTGCTCAATGCTTTGGAACCCAGGCAACCTTACCCCTAGAAATCGGCCTCCCAACTCTGAAATCGCAAGTTTTTGACATGGGCCGAAACGACATGATACTTGCCCTAGATCTGATTCTAATCGAAGAACGAAGAGATCGCGCCTTGGCATCCATGGCACGGTATCAGCAGCAGCTCGCCAAGTCGTATAATCAGCGAGTTCAGTTGCGCCGATACACGCCAGGAGAGCTTGTCCTAAAAAAGGTACTTCCAGCCGACCGGAGACCGGCTGATGGAAAATTGGGTCCAAACTGGGACGACCCCTATCAAATTGAATCCATCGCAGGAACAAGGGCATATCGGCTCTCAGACATGTCGGGAAGAAGCCTGCCACGGCCTTGGAATTCAATACATTTACGTAAATTCTATCATTGACCCGACTTGTGGGCTTGATACTTGTACATGTTCCACCTTTGCAATACAAAGTTTCTCGTTTTCTCAAGTTCGCTCCCAAGCCTATTAAGGCCAATTAAAACTCTGGATTCGGAGCGCCCTTCGTGGATATCACGATTGGCCAATATAAAGCCTCTGGATTCGGAGCCCCTTTTGGTGCATGACACCTTAGGGCCGATTAAGCCTATTAAGGCCGATTAAGACTCCGGATTCGGAGCGCCCTTCGTGGATATCACGATTGGCCAAAATAAAGCCTCCGGATTCGGAGCCCCTTTTGGTGCATGACACCTTAGGGCCGATTAAACCTATTAAGGCCGATTAAGACTCCGGATTTGGAGCGCCCTTCGTGGATATCACGATTGGCCAAAATAAAGCCTCCGGATTCGGAGCCCCTTTTGGTGCATGACGCCTTAGGGCCGATTAAGTCTATTAAGGCCGATTAAGACTTCAGATTCGAAGCGCCCTTCGTGGATATCACGATTGGCCAATATAAAGCCTCCGGATTCGGAGCCCCTTCTGGTGCATGACACCTTAAGGCTGATTAAGACTCCGGATTCGGAGCGCCCTTCGTGGATATCACGATTCGCCTTTCTGAGAGATGTATTCGGACCACTTGATTGACCGAATAAATATTCACTGAGAATCGTCCTTAATTCAGGCCAGTCAATACATGTCTAAACATTTACGCCACGCAACACAAAACTTGCCAGTAAGTTGAAATAATACGATTAATCACGCACATAACATTTCAAGACCAAATACAAACTTTGAAAATAAAAGAAATTCTATTTACTCGGCGCGAAGTCTACTCATTCGGCACCCTCATCGTCGCTCTTCTCGATTTCGAAAGCGGGATAAGGAAAGTAGTGGCGATGATACAGGGGTGAGGCCGAATCAATGCCCACGGCTTCGAGAGATTCCTCGGTTTGAAGGGCCTTGATCCAGCCATGCTTGAATCCACGATTTTCACATCGACAGACCTCCTCGGCAAGGTCCTGTTTGGTCTTCTCTATCCCGACCTTCAGGCCGTCCTGAAACCCCTTTTCATAACCCGAGGTCCGTCGAGTTACTCTCTCCGCAACAACCAATTTAGATTGACCGGCCGCAACCGACGCGCTCGCTCGAACATTCTTCAGCTCCCGAAGCTCACGCTCAGCCTTTTCCGCACGAATCTCCAGACTGCGATTCCTTTCGTCCTTTTTCTTGCTCTCACGTCGCGCTTCCCGCAGACGCATGCCGACTTCGTAAGCAGTATATAGTCCTTTCACGGCCCCATGAATGCCGTCTCAAATACTTCGAAATCTCGACGTCCGACCATCAATTGTTGGACTTCCGGCGGGAATATCTGTCAAGCGAACTCGACTGCCACATCTGGGTCTTTAATGATAGAATCTGCCTCCGTCATTGGTCTATTCCTCACAGAAACTGCAAAACTCAACGGTCGTGGCGTCGCATCAGGCTCGATTCTCGGTCGCGGGCGTGGAGAATTTCCCCGTTGTTGCCTGTCCTTTCGAGGCGATCTGCTTTGATGACTAAGGGGCTGCTGTGTTTCCCGATCCTTGGATGTTCTTCTTCCCGTACGCGTAGGCTCGCTACTACGACTCATTGCAGCACCTGATTCAGTCAATCTTCGTCCCTCCCAAGTTGCCTGAATGGAAATAAGTAGGGCCTTTGGCGTGCACCCGCTCCATTTATCCTTCAATGTTTGCAGCTCTCCTGAGGTAACGTCAGTAATCCCAAACGTCAACAGTCGGATGAAAATTGTCCAGCCCGCGAGTTAAGCCCGCGAGTTAGGCCCATTCGGCTTCCCAAGCTCGCGCCCTGGGGCAGATTTATTAATTTGGTCGGCCATGTTTTCAAGCGCAAGCGCCGATCAATCTGTGCCTCAGCCAGCCCGCGAGTTAGGCCCATTCGGCTTCCCAAGCTCGCGCCCTGGCTAAGGCAAGGGCAGATTTATTAATCTGGTCGGCTATGTTTTCAAGCGCAAGCGCCGATCAATCTGTGCCTCAGCCAACCTGCGAGTTAGGCCCATTCGGCTTCCCAAGCTCACGTCCTGGCTAAGGCAAGGGCAGATTTATTAATCTGGTCAGCCATGTTTTCAAGCGTAAGCGCCGATCAATCTGTGCCTCAGCCAGCCCGCGAGTTAGGCCCATTCGGCTTCCTAAGCTCACGCCCTAGCTAAGGCAAGGGCAGATTTATTAATCTGGTCGGCCATGTTTTCAAGCGCAAGTGCCGATCAATCTGTGCCTCAGCCAGCCCGCGAGTTAGGCCCATTCGGCTTCCCAAGCTCGTGCCCAGGCTAAGGCAAGGGCAGATTTATTAATCTGGTCGGCCTGATTTAGCTTTTCTGGGTTGTTAAGAACATGTTCTTGACCCTTTTTCTAATTGTTGATCTTCTGATAGTGTGTTTCTGTAATAATTATGTTTGGTCAGGGGCTTGATTTTGAGATTGGTTATGTATATTTCTCAAGGAGCAATCTTCGTTGCATCATATGAATCTTTCAAGAGGTTATTTTCTTTGAAGGTCCCGCAAATCTGGTCGGCTATGTTTTCAAGCGCAAGCGCCGCTCAATCTGTGCCTCAGCCAGCCTGCGAGTTAGGCCCATTTCGGCTTCCCAAGCTCGCGTCCTGGCTAAGGCAAGGCAGATTTATTATCTGGTCAGCCATGTTTCAAGCGCAAGCGCCGATCAATCTGTGCCCAGACAGCCCGCGCGAGTTAGGCTCCATTCGGCTTCCCAAGCTCGCGCCCTGGGCAGATTTATAATCTGGTCGGCCATGTTTTTCAAGCGCAAGCGCCGATCAATCTGTGCCTCAGCCAGCCCGCGAGTTAGGCCCATTCGGCTTCCTAAGCTCACGCCCTGGCTAAGGCAAGGGCAGATTTATTAATCTGGTCGGCCATGTTTTCAAGCGCAAGCGCCGATCAATCTGTGCCTCAGCCAGCCCGCAAGTTAGGTCCATTCGGCTTCCCAAGCTTGCGCCTAGGCTAAGGCAAGGGCAGATTTATTAATCTGGTCGGCCTGATTTAGCTTTTCTGGGTTGTTAAGAACATGTTCTTGACCCTTTTTCTAATTGTTGATCTTCTGATAGTGTGTTTTTGTAATAATTATGTTTGGTCAGGGGCTTGATTTTGAGATTGGTTATGTATATTTCTCAAGGAGCAATCTTCGTTGCATCATATGAATCTTTCAAGAGGTTATTTTCTTTGAAGGTCCCGCAACTTTACGCTCAAACAGTCAAGTCTACACAAAACATGGAAGATGAGGCTCCATAGTTCCATCTGTAGTTTAGCTGAGAGCAATTACTGAAAAGAGTTTTGTGTTGACGACCTGGGCTTAAAGGATTTGGCCTAATTGTTCAACTTCTTTGGAAAAGCTTCTCTGGGTACTGTTGATTAGCTATATAAATGCAGATCATCCGATTTAGACAAGTCTGAAACTCTAAACTCCAGACCAGCTTATCGTTAATTTGGCTTCATTTTCTACAGAAAATGTGAATTACACTGTAAGGATTGCATCAGTGGCAGCTTGTATGCACTCAAGAACTTGGGGATGTATAAAAGAAAACCAGTAACAAGGAAGCTGTATTCAAAGAGATATGTGATCCAAGGTAAAGCAACTAAGGTGGAAGAATGTTGTAAACTGATCATATTACCGTGCTCTCTTGTGACAGTTTGACCCATGATAGATCATTTGAAGTTGGAATAGTTGACTGTATGAGCTCTTTATTTCACAATGTTGTATGAGTTCTGTTTTTCTATTCTGTTGATTCAAGTAGGTCGTCTTTTAGAGCTAGGTTGGCTTAGAAGAGTCTTGTTGCTTGTGAAGGGTGCCATGTCGCTTCCTTTGGCTATATGTACTACATTTGTTTTACATAATTCAACCAGCATTTGTTTAATATGCATTGATCTTTAGCAAAATTTGATAGACTATTTTGTACAGAGAGAGGTGGTTTGTGAAGCTATTTTCGCTGGATTTCTTTAAGATATTGAAGTGAGACCTAGATCCAGATGGTGTGTATTTACTAGCTCCATTTGGGAAGACAGCTTTGGAGCTTTTTTTGGCTAAAATAGTCACAAAAAATAAAATAGGTTTTTTAGCCCAATAAGACAAAACATCACATCAAACCCATAATTATTACATTCTTTCTCTCACAAAAAAGTCAAAAAAACCAAAAAAGCCAAAAACCCTTTCCAGGCTTTTTAGCCCCAGACTGAAAAAGCCAAAAAGCCAACCCACTTCCCAAACGAAATGTGTTCTCTTCTTGTAGCCACATTTGAATGGCAAGAGATGCTCTACTCTGCTCTCGAGTATTGATTTTTGGAATACCCATCATTGATTTTCTCCTCCCTGGTTCTTGGTTACAAATTATGAAAAAAACAAGAATTATCACATATCTTGTCCGATCCAGTCCACTGATCCCACATTTATTCATAAACAAGATGGCTCTGTGGAGATTTCTTTCAAGAAAGAAGATGCAACCACTTTGGTTTTTACTGACCAACATTTGATATCTTGTGTAACCAAGAATCTCTGGCAAAATGCACCCATTTAGGCTGTCACAAAAGAGTTAATACTATGATTGCAACAATTCACATTATGAGATGAACAACATATTTCTGTCTCTGATACTGTCAAATTTCACAGAACAAGAAGAAGATTAAACCATTTCCATTATAGAGGAAAATGTTGAATCTCAGCAAATCATACACACTTTTAATCTGAGAGTTAACATAACAGAAAAACTATTCATAGAATTACTTTTTGGCAAAGAAACCAGAAATCAAAAGAACATAGATGCTAGATTAGCAAACAATCTAATTCCAAAATTTTAACCCAAAAAAAAAAAACACGAAAACTGATACAAAAGAGATTGATCGAACAAAAAACAAAGATAATTCACCAACCAAAATAACTGATATCTAAAATTTGCCCAAACTCTCTTCACGTAAAACCATTACGCCAATTATCATGATCATTGCTTCATTGTGAGTTGATTCAATTCAATACCCACCAATTTGGCCTTGACGTTCTTATTTCCAGTGTGTAGTGGATTCAATTCCAAAAGCAAAGAGAAAAGGGCTTGCTTTGCTTACATGAGAAAAGCAGAACTAATCCCTTTAGCATTCACATAATATCGCTCCATATCAAAGTGTTACAGGGTGTCAAGATATGCATAGGGTACCACATGACCATCACCATCGTCTTTAACCAAAAACCGAAGGATGGCTACACGTGTAAACCACCTATGAAGATCATCACAAGGAAAAGGCAGATGGAACACTACAGAAACCTTGTGAAGCACCTGAGAAGACTTGGGCAACCCATCATCTGAATCCAACCTGTAAGCAATGAGCTGTTGATGATGCCGTGGCATTGCAATCAAAAACCCCTTGAATGTAGCTGGAGCAGCACAAGACAGAATTGGAATTGAAAGAGAGAATGTGAAGTAGTGATGGGAAAAATCAGGAGCATCGTAAAACATAGATTCTGTTAACCATTGTAACCACCACAGGATTGGCCTTGGGACCAACCATCCTCCCAATATCATCACATATCTGAATCAAAGATGATGATGATGATGGATTATTCAAATCCAAAGCAAAAACATCGAAATTGGGAGGATATTTGTCGTCATCATCATCATCATCATCATCATGAGCGTGCAGATGCTCACCGCCGATCAAATATAATTTGGAATCAACGCAGATACATCCCATTCCGATGGGCAATTTAGCATCATTATTGGGACGAAGACTAAACACACGTTCAAAATCATCCTTCTTCCTCTTCATCTTCTTCAAAATCTCTCTCTCTCTCAATCAACACTGACATCCACGACGTTTCGATCATATGAATTGTTCAATTTATAAGGTCTTTTTTATATATTATTAAAAAAATAAATTAAGTTGATTTAATGATCGGAACATATTTAATTTAGGAAAAATTATTTATAAATCCTATTAGAGAGACTTATGCTATATATGGTTCTACTAAAAAAATTATGTTCTCATAAGTCATGTGGAAAGTTTGTTGACACATTTACCCTAAATATTAGTTGCTAATATCATAAATAATAGGAAAACCATATATAGGAAATTGAATGTTACCATAGATCATATCTATATAAACGTAACGCAACGTGACACCTACATAAACGTAACGTGACACATGTACGTAACGTGACACCTACATAAACGTAGCGTGACACCTATGATCTATGGTAACATTCAAACGTAACGTCACATCAACATAAACCAGCAACATTTTCACATTCAATTTAAAAAAATAAAAACTCATTAAGTTTGCGAAACGTAACGTGACACGTTACGTTACGTTTATATGGGTGTCACGTTACGTATAGGTGTCACGTTATGTTTATATAGGTGTCACGTTACGTTACGTTTATATAGGTGTCACGTCACGTTACGTTTATGTAGGATCTTGTAGAATGCATTCCTATCTAAATAGGACTTGAGACTCTATAAGAAATTATACAGGATTTAGCCTAGTATAAGTGTCTGAAAAAAGACTTATAAATAAGTCTTCCTTTAATTTATCATATTTTTTACCAAGAAAAAATCAATGATCTATTTTAAAAAATAGAGTTGTCGTACATAATTTGACCACCATATACAATTCTATCACAAAATTACGTAAGTTTTCAGAAATGACTAGCACCCACAAAATTACTATGATTGAAAGAAACAATTCACATTATGAGATTAACAAACATCTCTATTTCTGAAACTGTTAAATTTCACAGGGAACAAGATGAGAGTAAACCATTTTTCATTTATTATAGAGATACATATCAACAAACACAATTGTGGAATAATTTTTTGAGTATTTTCATTCATCATAGTTGTACAATTTATATAGTACAAACATTAACAAGGAAAGAATAAAATATTACAGAAATATTCTATAACTAAGGAACTGATAAGATTACATAATTAAGGATATTAACTAAATCAAATATTGACCAATCATATCCTTAATTTTAGGACTCCCCCTCAAGTTGGAGCATGTATATCGCACATGCCTAACTTGTCTAAAGAGTGACCAAAAACACTGTTAGCGATAACTTTGGTAAGGACATCGGCTAGTTGGTTTTTAGACTTCACAAACAGAAAAACAATGATTCCGGCTTCAAGTTTTTCCTTAATAAAGTGTTGTGGGAGCCGGATAATTGGAATAATCAGAAGCGTACTCTAGAAGACAGATATTACACCGCTCTACCCTACACGATAAGGATGCCGAATATAATAGATAGGCCGAATAGATACCGAATTATGGAGCCGAGTAAATAAGAGGATAATGAGTGACAAGTGGACTTGGCCACGAGGCCCAGGAAACAAGTATAAATAAAGGAACAACAGACTAAGAAAGGTATGTGAGAATTGTTGTGCTTAACTAAGAATACAAGCATTCTTGAGTGTGGATACTGACTTCTCCGTCGAAGTGCTAATTCCGGCACCCCCTACCGGAGTGTTTATTCCTTTTCAGGTGACCAGAAGAGGATCATGAGCGTTCCCTAGGATCAGAAGAGTATTTCCAAACCACTTCTCCACAATTGGCGCTGTCTGTGAGAATACTCAAGTACATCCATGGTGAGCGTGACGGAAGATCCTCCGACAGTCACTGTCGACCCTATACCGTAAGATGAAACCACTCCAACAAACTTGCTTGGAACAGAGACTATCGCCGCAAGACGTGCCTTGAATTTCGCCTCACCCTCGACTTCGGAGCACGAGACAATGTAGGCGATCATGGAACAAGCAAAGCAAAATGAACAGAGGTTGGAGAACATGATCGCTAAAAACGAACGTCTTCGTGAAGATTTGGCCTTGGAAATGGCGAAGTCCAAGCAAGCTGCGCGCCTAAATCCGAAACGATCATTCAGCTCCCCAGAAGCTGCACGCAATTCATTCAGCCCCCCAGAAGCAACGCACACAAACGAAACAACCCCACGAAGCTCCGAGCATTACCTTCGACGATTCCAATCTTATCGGCATAACGCTCCCCCATATTGATCCATTGGTCATTGAACTACACGTGAACCGATTTACCGTTGAACACGTCCTCATAGACCAGGGGAGCACTTTGGAGGTCATGTATTATGAGACCTTCATCAAACTTGGCTTCAACGAATCAGACCTGTCTCCGGCTCCTCATCCATTATTCGGCTTCAACACAAATCCACAGAGTACCCGTTGGAGAAAATCACGTTACCTGTTCGGGCGAGCTCCCAAACATGGATGTGGAATTCTTAGTCGTCATGGGGCGAACTTGGTTGCATACTATTCAGGCCGTGCCAAGCACCTATCATCAGCTGCTACGCTTACGCTTCCCCCGAACACGGCATTGAGCAAATTCGTGGTTCCCGGCAATCCGCACAAGCATGCTATCTCCTTTTTGAAAGACACCAACGGAGACGCAGGTCAACTCCACTGAAGTGTCGAATCGAGACAGTCTCGACGATGTCGGACGACTCCCTGACGAAAAGCCACGGAAGCTCTAGGCGATACAGCAGCAGCTTCCCAGACGTATGCTTAACGCGTCCAGCTGCGCCGCTACACGCCGGGAAAGTTGCTTCTGAAGGTATTTCCGGATGATAGGAGGCCGGTTGATGGAAAATTAGGCACGCGGCCTTGCTCCTAACGCACTTGCGCAAATTCAATCTATGCGGGGAAATCCCACATCGGTCTGTGAGGGACTACTTTCCCACCTTATAAGCAGGCTGGCTCCTCTTACCTTGCATAGGCCTTTTCCCCAGTGGAGAAGGAACAAAACCGTGCAGTCGGAATGCTAAAGCGGACAATGTGTGCAAGGTACAGGGACCGGTGGCTTTATTTGGCGCCGTCTGTGGGAAACTCCCTCCGGGGTGACCGGAGCCAGCGCGGCTGGGGGTAATGTGCGGGGAAATCCCACATCGGGGCACGCGGCCTTGCTCCTAACGCACTTGCGCAAATTCAATCTGTGCGGGAAATCCCACATCGGTCTGTGAGGGACTACTTTCCCACCTTATAAGCAGGCTGGCTCTCTTACCTTGCATAGGCATTTTCCCCAGTGGAGAAGGAACAAAACCGTGCGGTCGGAATGCCAAAGCGGACAATATGTGTAAGGTACGGGGACCGGTGGCTTTATTTGGCGCCGTCTGTGAGAACTCCCTCCGGGGTGACCGGAGCCAGCGCGGCTGGGGGCTAATGTGCGGGGAAATCCCACATCGGTCTGTGAGGGACTACTTTCCCACCTTATAAGCAGGCTGGCTCCTCTTACCTTGCATAGGCCTTTTCCCCAGTGGGGGAGGAACAAAACCGTGCGGTCAGAATGCCAAAGCGGACAATATGTGCAAGGCACGGGGACCGGTGACAACGGAATCTCGTCGTTGTTCGCCATGGACGGCGATCAGATGAGCCTGGAAGACAAGGTTTTGTCTATCAAGTTCCCACAGACGACGCCAGTTGTGCGGGGAGCAAATATTCAGGCAAGCCCGTACTCCTTTCTTCCAAGCTCTTGTCTGTCCGATCGACCTGCGAGCATAACGGCGGTGAGCTACCCAGCGGTATGTGGCCGGAAAACCCCTCCGACGATCAAGTTAGCATACACACACAGGGATAGCTAGAGAGGAGAGAGTTGAGTGTAAGTGTATATCTCACCAAATGTTCATCTGTCTAGGCATGGGGGGCGTAGACTCGCTTATATACCTTCTGCGCCCCAAAATTACTCCCATTAGTTTCTCGACACGTGGTGCCATTATCCCATCTGTTAGCACAAATCTAGCTGATCATCGCCTAACCAAACTGCCAGCCCACACTACCGGGATCTCGGCATCCGGGCTGCATTACCTCGGCTGCCAACGGCCGTGTTACACAACAAGCTTAGAGCGCTCCGCTCGCCGAGCTCAACGACGACCGAGCTCGGTTGCATTCCGGCATAGCCGAGCTAAAGACTGGTCGAGCTGGTAAACCAAAAACCTTTCCAGCCGGGCTGGAAGCGCAACCACGGGAACAGGACTGGCTTCTATTATCTCGGTCCCACATAAACAAGCCAGTAGCTCGGTCCTAGCATGGTCCTGGGCCATTACCGAGCACAACCCTCTTCGGCTAAGCCCAAGCTACCACGGCCCACAACATGTTCGGCCCATAATCTGCCTGGTCATTACCACAGCCCAATCCAGCTCATAAATTTCCCTCTCACTATCATTAAACCTGACCTGTGGGGAATGATATTGGTTCTGAATGGCTCACCATGTACACTTTCCACTTCTGTAATGCAAAGATTCCTGTTTACTCACTGTGCAATCCAGTTCAAAAGTGTTCTAAATAAAGTCTCCAGATTCGGAGCCCCATCGACGCATGACGTCTTTGGGCCGATAAAGCCTCCGGATTCGGAGCGCCCTTCGTGGATGTCACGATTGGCCAAATAAAATCTCCGGATTCGGAGCCCCATCGGCGCATGACGCCTTTGGGCCGATAAAGCCTCCGGATTCGGAGCGCCTTTCGTGGATGTCACGATTGGCTAAATAGTCTCCGGATTCGGAACCCCATCGGCGCATGACGACTCTGGGCCGATAAAGCCTCCGGATTCGGAGCGCCCTTCGTGGATGTCACGATTGGCCAAATAAAGTCTTTGGATTCGGAGCCCCATCGGCGTATGACGTCTTTGGGCCGATAAAGCCTCCGGATTTGGAGCGCCTTTCGTGGATGTCACGATTGGCCAAATACTCTCTAGATTTGGAACCCCATCGGCGCATGACGCCTCTAGGCCGATAAAGCCTCCGGATTTGGAGCGCCCTTCGTGGATGTCACGATTGGCCAAATAAAGTTTCGGATTCGGAGCCCCATCGGTGCATGATGCCTCTGGGCCGATAAAGCCTTCGGATTCGGAGCGCCCTTCGTGGATGTCACAATTGGCCAAATAAAGTCTTCGGATTCGGAACCCCATCGGCGCATGACGTCTGTGGGCCGATAAAGCCTCCGGATTCGGAGCGCCTTTCGTAGATGTCACGATTGGCCAAATAGTCTCCGGATTTGGAGCCCCATCGGCGCATGACGCCTCTGGGCCGATAAAGCCTCCGGATTCGGAGCGCCCTTCGTGGATGTCACGATTGGTCAGTCTCCGGATTCGGAGCCCCATCGGCGCATGATGTCTTTGGGCCGATAAAGCCTCCAGATTCGGAGCGCCTTTCGTGGATGTCACGATTGGCCAAATAGTCTCCGGATTCGGAGCCCCATCGGCGTATGACGCCTCTGGGCCGATAAAGCTTTTGGATTCAGAGCGCCCTTCGTGGATGTCATGATTGGCCAAATAAAGTCTCCGGATTCGGAGCCCTATCGGCGAATGACGTCTTTGGGCCGATAAAGCCTCCGGATTCGGAGCGCCTTCGTGGATGTCACGATTGGTCAGTCTCCGGATTCGGAGCCCCATCGGCGCATGATGTCTTTGGGTGCCGATAAAGCCTCCAGATTCGGAGCGCCTTTCGTGGATGTCACGATTGGCCAAATAGTCTCCGGATTCGGAGCCCCATCGGCGTATGACGCCTCTGGGCCGATAAAGCTTTTGGATTCAGAGCGCCCTTCGTGGATGTCATGATTGGCCAAATAAAGTCTCCGGATTCGGAGCCCTATCGGCGAATGACGTCTTTGGGCCGATAAAGCCTCCGGATTCGGAGCGCCCTTCGTGGATGTCACGATTGGCCAATATAGTTTCTGGATTCGGAGCCCCATCGGCGCATGATGTCTTTGGGCTGATAAAGCCTCCGGATTCGGAGCGCCCTTCGTGGATGTCACGATTGGCCAAATAGTCTTCGGATTCGGAGCCCCATCGGTGCATGACGCCTCTGGGCCAATAAAGCCTTCGGATTCGGAGCGCCCTTCGTAGATGTCACGATTGGCCAAATAAAGTCTCCAGATTCGGAGCCCCATCGGCGCATGACGTCTTTGGGCCGATAAAGCCTCCGGATTCGGAGCGCCCTTCGTGGATGTCACGATTGGCCAAATAGTCTCCAGATTCGGAGCCCCATCGGCGCATGACGTCTTTGGGCCGATAAAGCCTCTGGATTCGGAGCGCCCTTCGTGGATGTCACGATTGGCCAAATAAAGTCTCCGGATTCGGAGCCCCATCGGCGCATGACGTCTTTGGGCCGATAAAACCTCCGGATTCGGAGCGCCTTTCGTGGATGTCACGATTGGCCAAATAGTCTCCGGATTCGGAGCCCCATCGGCGCATGACGCCTCTGGGCCGATAAAGCCTCCGGATTCAGAGCGCCCTTCGTGGATGTCACGATTGGCCAAATAAAGTCTCTGGATTCGGAACCCCATCAGCGCATGACGTCTTTGGGCCGATAAAGCCTCCGGATTCGGAGCGCCCTTCGTGGATGTCACGATTGGCCAAAGTCTCCGGATTCGGAGCCCCATCGGTGCATGACGTCTTTGGGCCGATAAAGCCTTTGAATTCGGAGCGCCCTTCGTGGATGTCACGATTGGCCAAATAGTCTCCAGATTCGGAGCCTCATCGGCGCATGGCGCCTTTGGGCCCAAAAAGACTTCAGATTCGAAGCCCTATCAGCGCACGACGTCTTCAGGCCAATAAAGCCTCCAAATTCGGCTGACCAAATAGTGCCACCGAGCGACACTCAAGGGCCGAGTAATATTCCGAATTCGGAGCGCCCTCCAGAATGAACATTTACACATCGAAGCAGGGATATGTAGGTTGAACCAGTACAACCGCATGAACAAGACAAAACGTTCCAGCATTCAAAGTAAGATGCTTAATTCAGCATACAAAAATTCAGAATGAGATAAACTTTTAGAATGAAACATTTTATTCGATCAAATAGTAATTACAAAAAACGCAATCCGCGTTCAAAGCATTACAATGTCTATTCTCATACGGCGTCGCGTTGGTATAAGCGGCAGCCCCAAATCAACGCCCGCTGATCAGAGAGTACCCGCAACTTGAAATGCTTTGATCTGACTGCGCTTGAATCCATGATTCACAACGACGATATAATCACCCTTGAGGCGGGGACCTTTGACACCATAGACAACGTCAAGGCCAAGATCCAAGACAAGAAAGGAATTCCCCACGAAAACAGTAATGCTCAACGGTCGCGGCGCTACGTCGGCCTCATTTCTCGGTCGCGATTGTGGAGAACTTCGCCATTGCTGTTTTTCTCTTCGAGGTGATCTGCTTTGACGACTTAGAGGCTGACGTTTTTCCCGTTTTTTGAACACCCTACCTCCCGCGCGAGTGGGTTCTCTGCTGTGATTCATTGCAATGTCAAGCTCAGCCAGAGTCCGAGCTTCTCCTCTACTGCTGAAGAAAAACTCCATTCGACATTCACACCTATCTAACCCCATGCAACAAAATCGTTTTAAATTGAGTCTGAGTACAGTAAGCGAAGTCACTGGAACTAAAGTCCGAGGCGATTTATTTCTAAAATCCTTGCAGTGGCCCCGAGGTGATTTCATTAACATTGAACTCCAAAAGACGGACGCCGAGCGATATTGGCCACAGCCACTCCATGTATTAATCTTTGGCTTTTTTTTGGAGTTAAAATGGCCTAATTATATAAACAGGAATTATAGATGGGCTGACTGTCTTCGGATTCGGAGCCCTTGGTGCATGACACCTTTGGGCCGGTTAAGCCTCCGAATTCGGAACCTCATCGGCGCAATTGACCTTGCGTGATACGCCAAAAATATATTTAGTGAAGAATGATCATGACAAGTCGGCATATGACCGTTCAGAATTAAAACGCCCAGTTGATTCAAGCCGGTCAATGTTTATACAATGAAACGCATGCAAACACGTGTGTGCCAAATGAAAATTACAATGAAACATTTAAAATAGAACGTTTTATTCAATCAGGCAATAATTACATAGTTATGAACGCGATCTGCGTTCGAACGTTACATTGAATATTTTTATACGGCGTCGCCCTCATCCTCACTCTGCTCGACTTCAAAGGCGGAAAACGGAAAATGGTTACGTTGGTACAGTGGCAATGCCGAATCGACCCCCGCTGCTCGGAGAGCTTCCTCGGCCTGAAGCGCCTTAATCCAACCATGCTTAAATCCACGATTTTCGCATCGGCAAACTTCCTCGGCGAGCTTTTCCTTGGTCTTCTGTATCCCTACTTTCCGGCCATCGTGGAAGCCTTTTTCATAGGCCCTCCCCTTCGCGGATTCCATCGCGAACATGCTCGCCGTATCTCGATCGGCGAGCGCGGTACTGATAAGTCGCTGGGTGACCCTTTCTTCCACGATTGGGTTAGCTTGTCCGACGGGTTGTGCCTGAACGGCCTTCACGAAACATTTCGAAGTCCTGTCGACCTACCATCGACTGCTGGACCTCGGGAGGAAAAATCTGTCGAGCAAATTCGACTGCCACACTTGAATCTTGAACGATCGAGTCCGCATCTGTCATGGGCCTATTCCCCATGAAGACTGCAAAACTCAATGGGCGTGGGTTCTCACCGGGCTCCCTTCCAGAACGGGGTTGCGGGGATTTGCCCTGTGGCTTCTTGTCTCTCCTGGGCGACCTACTTCGATGACAAGGAGATTGACGTCTCTCCCGATCCCTCGAAATCCTACCTCTCGAGCGCGAAGGTTCGCCACTTCGATTCATGTCTCCTCCCAGCTCAGCTAGCGTCCTCCCTTCCCCTTTGCTGTTAAAGAAGAGTCTATTCGACATTCGCGCTTGTTTATCCTTCGTCAAAGACCTGGACTGAGTTGCTCACTGAGCACTTAAATAGGACCTTCATTCATTGATTCCCTACGAGGGCAGCGCCTCCAAGGCAAATCTCATTAATATCGAAACCTCAACAACCCCAAGCCGATCGAGTCGTGCCCCCATCAAATACTGATTTAGGCAGTCTTAACTTCTGCAAGGGCAAATTCATGAAGCAGCTGGGGCAAGGGCAGATTCATCAATCTATTCGGCTTGAGTGCCGCAGTCGCTTTCACGAATACACTCACCAATATTGTATTATTTGGCGTTTCAAATTCATGAACCAGCTGGGGCAAGGGCAGATTCATCAATCTATCCGGCTTGAGTGCCGTAGCCGCTTCATGAATCGACTCATCAATATTGTGTGATTCGGCGTTTAATGTTCATGAACCAGTTGGGGCAATGACAGATTCATCAATCTATTCGGCTTGAGTGCCACAGCCGCTTCACGAATACACTCATCAATATTGTGTGATTCGGCGTTTCAAATTCATGAATCAGCTGGGGTAAGGGCAAATTCATCAATCTATCCGACTTGAGTGCCACAGCCGCTTCATGAATCGACTCATCAATATTGTGTGATTCGGCGTTTAATGTTCATGAACCAGCTGGGGCAAGGGCAGATTCATCAATCTATTCGGCTTGAGTGCCGCAGCCGCTTCACGAATACACTCATCAATATTGTGTGATTCGGCGTTTCAAATTCATGAACCAGCTGGGGCAAGGGCAGATTCATCAATCTATTCGGCTTGAGTGCCGCAGCCGCTTCATGAATCGACTCATCAATATTGTGTGATTCGGCGTTTAATGTTCATGAACCAGCTGGGGCAAGGGCAGATTCATCAATCTATTCGGCTTGAGAGCCGCTTCATGAATCGATTTACTAGTCCTATTCGGCACCAAGAGTCGATTTACTTGTTCGGATAAATTGAAATTAAACTAATATAATGGCCAAGATTACACTGTTATCCAAAGTAGTGGAAGGCAAAACCCTTCATTAATATCAAAAACTGCGTACAAGTAACAGTGAAACGGGAAGGAAATTTTCATTAATAAATTGAGCGCAGATAGTAACTAATTTATACATGAAAATTACCTTGAATCCACTAAACAAAAACGTACATTGAAATTAAAGATACCTAATAAAACTAGAATGTCTCCCAGATCAATCCTCGGGATCAGACTCAAGTGGCTCAACGTCCACTTGCTCGTATGGAATTGGCAAGGCCAATGTAACTCCAGCGGCAGCAAGGGCTTTGAGCCACCCATGTTTGAATCCCTGATTCTCGAATTTGGGGACCTCATCTACGTATTCCTTCAAGGCGGCGCTCTTCCCAGCTTCTAGCGCCGTAGAAGCTACAGATTCGGCTTTTTCCTTGGCCGCCTTCAATTCTTCTAACTCGGCCTCTGCCTTGGAAAGCGCCTCCTGGGCTAACTTGAGCGACTCCTCGCTCGCGTTCGCCCTATCCTCGGCTTCGGATCTGAGCTGGTCAGCAGTCCGAGCCCTCTCCTTTTCAGCTTCGGCTCGAGCACTTTCCATTGCGGCCCTCATCGCCTCGAACTCGGCCCTGCTTCTTTCACCTTCAGCTTCAAACTTTAAGCGGCCAATTCTTTCAATGGCATCACGCTGCCGGCGGCCTAGTTCGGCTATCCTTCCAACCGTCTGCAAAACAAGTTTGGATCACCACATCAAGCAACATCGTATGCAAACCAAACCAAACGAGCAAAAAAGAAAGTATCGTATACATACCAGAAGGGCCGACTGGGCAGCGAACGCTATAGCTACCAAATCTGGCTCTTCTCGAAAGGTGGCCTTGTCAGCTGGTAGCGAAACCGAGGCGGCCAAGCTCAACGCCACGGCTGGATCCTTCATGGCAGATGCGTCAGAGGAGATTGGCGTGTCTTTGATCTTTGGTTGAACAATGAAGGGGACAACCACGTCGGACTCCTCTAAGCGAGGCCGTTTGTCAGCAGGGCTATCCTCTGAGCCGGCCTCTCCCTCGGCGGAATGTTTTTCGCCCCGCTCTTCTGAAACCAACCGTTCTTCCGTAACCTGCTGTTCAGCCCCCTCCGTCTCGGCCACAACAACTTGCGCCGTTTTTTCTCCAGTAACCGGTTGTAAAGATTCAACCGGGGCAGGCTCAGAACGAGCGGCCTCGGCTTTCTTTTGAGCGGCCATTCGCTCGGCATTTCTCTTTCTCGCCATCTGCGTGAGATTCTCCCCAGCCATGCCTTCTGAAAAAGTGCCGGGAAGGTCTCCCAAGTTTGTAAAAATATCTCCGAAGGAAAACTCCGCCCGACCCGAAGTGGACGGTGAGTTAGGCTGGTTAAGACCGGCTGCCTCAAACGCTGATTTCAGAGCTTCGTCGACCTCTTCGGCCTCGGCGGCGAACTCCCTCGTTAATTCGGCATCTACCTCGACAACCGGCTCTAAGCCTTGCTCCGAATCAGAAGCTTCGAGACCAATTTGCCTAAGGATCTTGAAACTGGGGAAGACAAGAGCCGTAAGGTGTTGTTCGCCGGTTGGGATCGGGATGTCGTCTGCGGCCGAGAACGTAGTATAGGTAGGCTCGTACCGCAGGAGAATATGGGCAGCCCTCCCTTGCTTCTGTACGTTTGGACGGCCAAAGTACTTTAGTGCAGTTTTAATTTCCGCAAGGACTGCGTCGTCAGCCGAGGTCAAAATCCTCTTCAACTTATTGCCTGCAAGAACAAAGGGTAAGGTTTGGAGAAAAAGCCGCATAAAAGAAAGATCAACAAACAAGGAGTTACACGGCAACCTGGTTCACCCCTCCGTCTGGGAATAGGGTCTAGGCGATCTTCGCCCTCGTCGAACTCCCAGTTGCCTTGGACATTGACCATTACATTGTCAACTCGTTTGCCAGAGTTGGCAAGCATCGTTACCAAGTGATGGTCGGTGTCCTTGGCCTTGAGAAAGTAGCGCCCGAGCCGACCGGAGGATTTGGCTAAAGCATAGCAGTGCCGAATCGCCGGAATGCCAAGGTTGATCCTGAGACGCCGGTTCAACTCTACGATTCCCATTACGATTCGAAAAAAATTCACATTGGGTTGCGAAGGAATCAGACTCCAATAGCGGAGGACGGCCCTGAGAAATGGGTGTAGGGGAAAGCGAACTCCGCCCTCCGCAATAGACAGGAGAGGGAAGACGATTGTATTTTGGTCGTCCCTCTCCATATCAAGGGTATTGTCCGTTACCAGAGAAAGATGGACATCCTCAGGGATAGAAAAATGTCTTCGGAACCCAGAAATTCGACCCTCGGAAAGGAGGTCTTTCAAATGCTTAGCCATTCTAGTAAGGACTCAAGGATATTCTAAATCAAAAATAAAAGCGGAAAATAGGATTGCAAGGAGAAAAGAAGAAAACTTACGAAAGGCAAAGGAGACAAGGAGAGAACGGATAGAAGTTGCAGAAAACGCGTCTCTTCTTCGAAAAAGCATGTTTTCGAAGGGACTTAAGTTTCAAATCGTAATAAATGCGAGAAAAGCACGAATGGGCGCGGGAAAGCATTACAGTGACCAAAAAACACGTACGCATTCTGACACGCATCGGGAAGAGGATTAACCGCCGAATTTTTTACTTCTAGCCAAACACGCCGACTAACTGATGCTAGCGAGGTGTTTGGGGGGCAATTGTGGGAGCTGGATAATTGGAATAATCAGAAGCGTACTCTAGAAGACAGATATTACACGGCTCTACCTTACACGATAAGGATGCCGAATATAATAGATAGGCCGAATAGATATCGAATTATGTAGCCGAGTAAATAAGAGGATAATGAGTGACAAGTGGGCCTGGCCACGAGGCCCAGGAAACAAGTATAAATAAAGGAACAACAGACTAAGAAAGGTATGTGAGAATTGTTGTGCTTAACTAAGAATACAAGCATTCTTGAGTGTGGATACTGACTTCTCCGTCGGAGTGCTAATTCCGGCACCCCCTACCGGAGTGTTTATTCCTTTTCAGGTGACCAGAAGAGGATCATGAGCGTTCCCCAAGATCAGAAGAGTATTTCCAAACCACTTCTCCACAAGTGTCTATCAATTTCCATATGCTTCGTCTGATCATGTTGGACTGGATTATGAGCAATTTCTATAGCAGAAGTGTTATCACAATACAACTTTATTGTCTCCTGAGAGTGAACACCCAAATCCTTAAGCAAGTTCTTCAACCATAGTAACTCACATACTCCAAAAGCCATGCCCTTATATTCAGCTTCTGTACTGGACTTGGCTACCACCGGTTGTTTTTTACTCCTCTAAGTTACAAGGTTGCCCCCTAAAAAAGTAAAGTATCCTAATGTAGATTTTCTGTCATCAGATGAACCAGCCCAATCTGCATCAATGTCTACATTCAAGTGATTATTCTCAATGAACAACAACCTTTTGCTCGGAGCAGACTTTAAATATCGCAATATGCGTTCCACAACATTCATATGAGGTTTACGAGGATCATGCATAAATTGGCTCACTACACATACTGAATAAGCAATATCTGGCCTAGTATGGGACAAATAAATTAACTTTCCCACAAGTCTTTGGTACCTAACTTTATCAGTAGAAATTGCATGCAAATAATTAAACAACTTGTGATTTTGTTCAATAAGGGTATTCGCAGCCAAGCATACTTGTTTCAATTAACAAATCAAAAATGCATTTTCATTGAGATAAGAAAATACCATTCTTTGAGCGGGCTACCTCGATTCCAAAAAAGTATTTTAAATCTCCAAGTTGTTTCATTTCAAATTCTAAGGCTAAGTGTCGTTGTAAGTTCTTAATTTCTTCTTGATCATCTCCTGTCACTACCATATCATCAACATATATAATCAAAGCAGTAACCTTACCCATTCAGTGCTTTAAAAATAAAGTATGGTCGAAGTTGCTTTGTGTATATCCGAAGCTTTTCATAGACTTGGTAAATCTTCCGAACCAAGCTCTTGGAGACTGTTTTAACCCATACAACACCTTTTTGAGTTTGCACACCATTGTAACATCTTCGTATTTTTCCACACCTGGAGAGGGGTCTATATACTTCCTCTGTAAGATCTCCATGTAAAAAAGCATTTTTTACATCAAATTGAAGAAGTGGCCAATCTCGGTTCACCGCCAAAGACAGGAGCACTCGAACTGTATTAAGTTTGGCAACAGGTGCAAAAGTGTCTTGGTAGTCAATCCCATAAGATTGCGTATATCCTTTCGCAACCAATCGAGCTTTATACCTCTCAATCGTCCCATCCGCTTTATGCTTGATTGCAAAGACCCATCTACATCCCACGGTTTTTTTTCCTTTCGGTAGAGTCACAAGCTCCCAAGTATTATTTTTCTCAAACGCTACCATTTCTTCTACTATGGTTTGAGTCCATCTATCATCTACTAGAGCTTCTTGCATTTTAATAGGAATAGGAATAGATGGTAATTGTAGCACATAAGACGCATATGACTTGGATAGTTTGTGACAAGACACATGATTATTAATGGGATATCTAACTTTGGATTTAGGATCAGGCTCAGAACGAGGTGGAAGACAATATTGAGACACGTGAGATTCAGAAAAAGATCATCACTACAAGTGGAATTAGAATTAGTGGATACCTCTAGAGGAATCTCAGAAGAAGATTGGCTTAGTGGTTGTGTTGAATTGTTGGGAGGCATTGTACTGTCATGAAGAGCATGATCTTCAGTATGAGAAGTCTCTGGTTCAACATTATCTTCAGTATGAGAAGTCTTTGGTTCAATAATTGATAACTCTTCCCTTTCATCTGAAAATTCACCATGTCCTGAAGAAGCTTCGGACGAAGAAATATTGTCCGAATTATTGGTAAAAAATGCCTCAAATTCTTCATAATTTATCACTCCTTTTGAATTCTCTCCCTGAAATGGTAAATTAGGAGTCGGCGCCTAGTAAAAAAGTTCGTTCTCGTGGAAGGTTATATCCATGGAAACATAAAGCCTCCGAGTAGTAGGATCATAACATTATCACTCCTTTTGAATTCTCTCCCTGAAATGGTAAATTAAGAGTCGACGCCTAGTAAAAAAGTTCGTTCTCGTGGAAGGTTATATCCATGGAAACATAAAGCCTCCGAGTAGCAGGATCATAACACTTGTAGCCCTTTTGAGTGTTCCTATAGCCCACAAAAACACACTTCAAAGCCTGAGACTCAAGCCTAGTCCGTTGGCGGGGATGCAAATGAACATAAACTACACACCCGAAAATTCGTGGAGCCAAAAACACCACCGGTGGAAGAGTGCAATGATCAGAAAGGGCATCCAATAGTCTTCAAAAATTAAGAACACTGGATGGCGTACAGTTTATTAAATAGATCGCTGAATTCAAAGCTTCACCCCCACAAGTAAATAGGAACATGACTCCCAATTAAAAGAGATCGAGTAACTGCCAATAAATGTTGGTTTTTTCGCTCAGCAATACGATTTTGTTGAGGAGAATCTGTGCAAGATGTTTGGTGAATAATCCCTTCAGAGTGCATAAATTCCATCAATTCTTTCTTTTCGTACTCACCACCATTATCAGAACAAAAGACTTTTATTGGAACACCAAATTGAATAGTTATCATTTGATGGAATAGGCGAAAAATTGAACAAACATCACTCTTGTGTTTCATTTGATAAACCCAAGTCATGTGAGTACAATCATCAACAAAAGTTATAAACCACTTTATCCCATTAAGAGTAGAAATTGGGGCCGGTCCCCAAACATCTAAATGAACTAATGAAAAAGGTAAATCTGTTTTATGATCACTCAAATGAAAAGTAATACGATGACTTTTTGCCTTCACACAAGTTTCGCAAACAAAGTCTGAAAGATACAGCCATGAAATAATAATGAAAATAATCTCCTAAGATAGCCAAAGGAAGGGTGTCTCAGTCTCCTATGCCATAGCCAAATTTCTTCATTTTTCTTATTCACAGAATCTCCATTTACCATAAGAGCTTGCCTCTTTTTATTGGAATGGTGAAATCCATCTTCAAGATAGTACAACCCTCCCATTTGTCTACCATTGCCAATCTTCTCCCGAGTATGAATGTTCTAAAAGACATAGTGAGTAGGAAAAAATAAAGCAACACAATTATGAGATTTTGCTAATTGATTGACAGAAAGAATATTACAATTTAACGATGGCACAAATAAGGCATCCTCGATTTCTAACGTGGAAGATAACGAAATTGTACCAACTCCAATAACCGGAGATGATACACCATTAGCAGTGGTAATAGTGACTTTGAAACATTTAGAAAATAAATGACTAAACCTATAACGATCACAAGTCATATGGTCTGTTGCGCTAGAGTCAATTATCCAATCACTATTTCTAGAAAAGAACATACCAGACTTAGCAGTGAATGTAAGAGTTGTGGCTAGATCTGCTTTTGGATTAGAGTCTGCCTCTATATGGGATGCCTTCTTACCCTTTAGATGCCATTCTGGATACCCATGAAGTCAGAAGCACGTGTCCACCGTATGACCAGTACCATGACAGTGAGTACATTTTTTATCCTTCTTTGAGATGTTCGTCCTCCGAGAAGCCATTACAGCTCTCCCCTTCTCCAATATTTCCTCTAAGCATAGCATCTTGGCGATTAGCTTCTGAACAAACCATAGCGTAAGTCGCCTGTACATTAGGAAGTGGTTTTGTAGACAGTACACCACCTTGAACCCCATCTAAGTGAGGATTAAGACTAACCAAAAACTTATACATGCGTTCGGAATTAACCTTCGTGGTGTATATAGCAATATCATAGGTACACTCCATAATACAAGCATCAATGTCATCAAGCTCCTGCCATATTTTCTGTAATTTTCCAAAATAAGAAATAACAGAACCTCTATTCTGGCGGACAGAAAATACCTTGCAATGAAGTTAATAAGCTTTTGATGCATCCTGATCAACTGAATACGTATTTTTAACTGCCTCTCATATCTCTTTTTCCGTCAACAATCGAAGAAAGAAAGACTGAATATCCTTTGTTATCGCATCAAGAAGCCAAGATTTGACCAAGCAGTTTTCATCCTCCCATTCTTCATACTCTTCCGAATTTTTATTTAGTGGAACAACCTTGGTACCCGAAATATAACCCCAATGTTTTCTCCCACGGATTTTATTTCGGGCATTCAAAGAAACTGTAACAAGCCCGCGGGGGACCTCGCTACAGTCCGGACTCCCTTTTGTGTTGCGGTTCTAAATCTGAAGCAAAGAGTCCAACTCTGGCAAATCGTTTTGAAGAAAAACAGATTTTTTGAAAAGTAGTGCCAAACATGGACTGCTTTGCCAGATTACAGAGTCGCCACCTAAATATTTTTTAATGGGGGAATTTAGGAAACCTTGACTCGGTGCCGAAGGCCACGTGTCCGTCATCACCAAATGTCTTGGCTCGGGAGCTTGGGTACGATTGGGGAAGGTCAGCTATGAGCACCCCCTTTCGCCCGGTCCGAAGACCGGCCTCTACTAACCGTGATATCCGATTTTGAAAACATTATGCGTTCTTATCCCAATTATTAGCCTAGAATTACTATATTATACGCACAGCAAAACAAGTATAGACTAGATTGCCTAATTTGGAAATAAGCATTGCATACCCGTTTTCTTTGAAAATGCTTTGGAATTTGCTACTCGCAAGTAGGCTAAAATACGGATTTCAATGAGTTATTCCAACTCAAGCAATCCAACCTCCACCCACAGGCATTCAAACAGTTTATCTCATGTAAGCACTTAGCCGCATGGTAAGCATACTGTCATGGCAACATTCACACGCATGCGATATGCTAAAGCGTAAAATACTTACATCGTACTCCGTGCCAAAAACAAGAAACTAGTTAGCAAACATGCATGTCCCTAGGCCATGTCAAGTGGCTAATGCAACACAGGCAAGGATGCAATTTAGAGTAGGCTCGGCTAACCCTAAAATGGCACGTGAAATGCTACAACTATCACGTATTCAATTTGGAATTGAAAGTACGATGCAGTTTGTATGATGTACCGAGCCCGGTGCATGTAAACAAATGCATGGATGCATGCATGCATTGCATAAGGTATGCTAAAAATAAACGTGCCCTAATCTACCATCATAAGCAGGTAAATAAAAGGGAAGAAAGAAGTGGGGGTTGGAAGACATACAAACCACTCACCCACACTTATTACAATTATGCCCTCACACGGAGGGACCAAAAGAATAATACAAATAATTAACTACGCAAGCTAATTAAATATTACAAATTAATTAAATTAACAAATTAATTTATCTAAGGAAAACAGTAAACCGCCTCGAGGCGAGGGCTCAATGCACGCGCACTCGGATTCCGCTCGGAATTGCACTGCCATGCCTAGCTTGCCTCTGTTTTCCCTACTTTGTTCCTCTGAAAACTGCCAAAGTCTCAGAACTACTCCTTTGGATACTGGAGATCACCACCGGCTGCATAGAATAGCTACCGGCTGCCATGTATAGCCATCGGCACAAAATTCTTTTATCGGCAGATAATGTACTGCCGGCCGGCACTTAATGAAGCCGATCGGCACTGAGTGCCTGCAGAACCTGCAACTCACAGCAGCAGAGGGCAAAATCTTGCATGGCAATACAATTCAAGCCATTTATGCACCAAACACACTCCTTATCATGTTTGTGACTCAAAGGGGCATGTGCCTCGATTCTCGGGCCATCAATCACGCATTCCCATGCATGATGGCCCAAAGGATCAAATGTGCACTTTCAATCTCAAATGCATGCAAACCAAACAAACCAAAATCCCAATCCCTATCACCAAATCAAGGGACAAGGAATGCATGTTGATGCGATGCAACCTAGTCATGTTAGCTATCATGCAATATGAACAATGCAATGTACTTATGCAAAGCATACAAGTAAACATGAGGTAAGCTTGCAAGCAAGCAAATGATGGTCTTAAACATGACTTAGGCAACTCTAAATAGGCCTAAAATCAGTGGCCAAAGTGCCAAAAAATGAAGGCTAATCACACATGCACACATGCGCATGTTAAGGTACCGACTTAAGTATCAAGTGAGCAAGCTTTAAGCACACTTAAAGGAAGCTAAACATGGCCAATTAGCATACATCATAATCTTTGAAAATTATGTAAAACATGGTGCCAAACCAAGCAACAAAATAGACTAAGCATGCAACAAATGGCCCAAGCATCCAAGGCAAATCAAAGGAGACCTCAACTAGGACTAAGCCAACCAAGCCTCACAAGGCCAAGAAGGCTTAAAACAGGTCCAAGGCAGCCTTAGACCATACAAATGGGACCTCCTAGATGGCATCTAAATGGCTCTAGAGCAAGACATACACAAGGGTCAAGGCATTAGGCATACAACATATGCTTTCAAAACTTCAAAGAGGCATGCAAAGCAATCATTCAAGCATGTCTAAGGGACTGAAATATCATGGCAAATGGTCTCAAACCATTGAGATGATGCAAACAAGGCATGCTACACATTCATGCTCAAGGCTAGCAAGCCTAAAATGCAAAGAGGCCATACTAAGCATGCCAAGACCAACCCAAACACTTATGGACAGACCTAAAACATGTCAAGATAAGCACAAAATCTTCATGAATCTAAGCCTAAAGCATACTCAAATTAGGGCTGACAACCTAAGGCATGTTAAGGCAATACAAGGCATTACATGGCAACTATGCTAAGCATGCATAAGGGACCAAAACTAATTCTTAGCAATGTTATATCATGGCATAATAAACATAAAATGCAGCCTAGACATGCTCAACACACACACCAACAAAGGCTTCCTCAAGAGGCCAAAATTTGTCCTTTTCAAGGACAACAAGGAGAGGGGGTGGCCCTCTCCTTCTTGGGACTTCAAGGCATCATCTACACCACCGAAATCCCTCAAGATTTCAGTGGTGAAGAGACCCAAACACCAAAATCCCGGAGCTCAACAAAATAACACAAAAATGAGGCCTTTCAAGGCCTAAGAGGGACCAAACTTCCCCAAAGCGCAAAACACCCTTAATAAACTATCAAGAGGACTAAAAAACAGAACTTTTTTGTATTAAACACCAAGCACAAAAACAGTTCAAAGATAGGTAAAAATGGAATGCAAGAATGGGGTATATAAAGCAAGTTTCTCACCCTTGTTGACCTTCTTCACAAGTGTTGATATTGTTGTTTCCTTGGGCTCAAATCCAGCCAAAAACACCAAGAACAACCTCTTGGAACCTCAGTAGCCAAGGGAAGGTGAAACACTAGGTGTTGATGTGCAATAGTAAGATACAAACACCTAGTGTACAAACAAGAGAGCAAAAGAGAGATAGAATAGATATAGAATTCAAACCCTAAAACCAGAGCTCCTCTGAGGTCTTTTCTCTCTAAAAATGTCTAACTCTCCAACCTTTGAGCCAAGAGGAGGAAGGGTTCTCTTATAGGCAACAAAGCTTACAAGCTAAGCAAACCAAAGGCTCATCCCTCCATACACGTATATGGAGGGGAAACAGATGCTATACAGCTGCTCCAAAATATCTCAAAAAGCAACTGAACAGTAGTCGGCAAGGCAAAATTGTCATTTTGACAAAATTGACTGCCGACCGGCACAATATAGTGCCGATGGCAACACCAACCAGCCGGTGGCCTCTGGCTAGTGCCGGTGGTGTGGGGGGATGCCTCACAAGGCATTCCCTGCCCCTCCAAGGCAAAGCACAAGTGTTTGGTGCAAAACCAAACACAAAACGGTCAAGTTCGGAGGTCTTGAGGCAAGGCGAGTAGCCGAGAACTCCGGGAACTCCAAACGAACACGAACATGGATAATCACCGAGTGTTCAAGCGGCGACGTCCAGGTCTTGAGGACGGTCAAAAATGGGGTGTCTACACCTTGGTACCCGAAATATAACCCCAATGTTTTCTCCCACGGATTTTATTTCGGGCATTCAAAGACCACTCCACATAATTGGTACTATTAAGCCGTTCTGGAGTGATGAGAGAGGAAGTTTCCGGCAAATGGAGACTAGACTCTGTCTTCGTTGGTGATTTAGCACCACCTACTTCAGTCATGATGGCACTAAAAGAAAATTTTTCAACGGAATGATATGAACAGAAACAAGAACAATTGTGAATACATGACCTACTTCAATTTCTAGGGTTAAGAAAAGGATATTGAAGGAGGCTTTGATACCATATCAACAAACACAATTGTGGAATAATTTTCTGAGTATTTCATTCATCATAGTTGTACAATATATATAGTACAAACATTAACAAGGAAAGAATAAAAGATTATAGAAATATCCTATAACTAAGGAATTGATAAGATTACATAATTAAAGATATTGACTAAATCAAATAATGACCAAATCATATCCTTAATTTTAGCACTCATACAGAAAAACTTCTGAAAACAAAGTAGTAATCTTCTTGCCTTTGAACATGTCGCAATGAGAACTTCACGGAAGCATTCCCAAAACACTTTCTCCATCATAAATTACAAAGAATAAAACTGAAATAACTAACCATCTCTCAAAATTCAAACGACTACCCTTCCCTAGCTACCAACTAACAATATGGACAGTATTATGTGTTCAAAATTTTTTCTATAAATGAAGAACAAGTTGAGCAAGAGTAATCTCACTAAAAGATCATGGTCTTTTCGATGTATTAACCTTGCTCCAAGGCAAGCTGGTTAACCATCGCTAAGGACGAGCTGCCAATGGATTGGCATTCTAAATCTGATCCAGGATTCTATGGAGAACTCATATCTGCTTCGATAAGCAAAGCCAAGTCTATACCCGAGCAATTGGAGAAAAATGTGGGTTGGGTTTAAAAAATGGTGGGATTTTTTCCATATTCTTGCCAACTTTTCTCTTTTCCTCCCCTGTGACGGCTTTAATTAAATTTTTGACTTCCTCATCGATAAACACTCTGAACAAAATTGCATTACAACAATTGCTTGTCTCTCTCACGCCTAACAGCCATTGAAGCTTCTACACAATGCAAGATAGCAATACAAATAAAGAACGCTTGCAACGTGGATAACTGTGCGTGGAAGTCAACTAAATACCATCCCTCCTCTATAACTATCATGGTCAATGCTGGTGTATTTTCCTTTGCTCCCTATATTCAAGTAGAATGAAGTAAGAGCCTGTGAGAGACAGACCAAAATGTACAAACAAGCACATTTTATGTTCAAAGGTGACAAATATATTAATTGGCATTAAGAGAACCATATAAACATGACATGAACAAATTATGTTCAAAATGGAATTAAATAACACCATTTTTGTTGTCTAAAATGGAATCATTACCCAACAAAAGTCATTCAAATTGCCAGGTAATGACAATGCAATGTCACGGTGATTGCTTTGAATTGTTAATGATATTAACTTAGATGAGCACAAGAAAAACAAATAAATTAATTCAATAAACAAAATGGGTCGATCTCAAACTTGTGAATCAATGAGGAATAGAATTATTTTCATATGGTTTCCTAAAACCCCTTCATCATATCCAACAGAATAAAAAATATATGTATTGAACAGATCGACATTTACCAAAAACAAATCAGCATTCTGATAACTGAAGATTGTAAGTGCCTTAAGGATTTGTATATCCAGGTTGTGTAGTGGGCAAACAAAGAGATCTTTGTGTCATCATCCTAAGAGATTACTCATCTTTTTCCCCTACAGAATTGTACCATTCCTCTCATTAGGGCTATAAAACTAACAAAACTATTCGTGCTTGACTTGTGTTCGGTTTATTCTGGATCGGTTTGATATGCAATCAAACCAAGCTTGAATATATTTTAAAACTCGTAAAGTTTTCAAGTAGCTTGAACAACCTAACTCGGCTTAATAACCTTATATGTGTCATAAACATTCAAGCTACTCGAGCTTGAGTCATCAAAAGCTCATTCGAGATTAGCTTGTTATGTAAATAAGCCAAAAGCTTGGATACATTTTGAAGCTCGTTAAGTTTTCAAGCCATGTTTGAACAATTTACTACTCAGCTTGCTTGTAGCCCTAGCCCTTATCTTTTTCTTTTTTCTTTTTTAAATTTATTTTTAAAATCAATCAACTTCAATCCTCAATATTAAATTTTTTGTCATCCAAGACATGTTATCTGGCATAAGACGAGAAGCTTACCTGAACAAAAAGTTCCAATGAATTTGAGTTTTGCTTTTTGAAATTTTGTTGTCAACACATTTTGTCAATAAAACAAATGGGCAGGCTTTTCCCCAGTTAGAGATTAGATTGATGCGTGTTGTTAGGCCTGTGAAGGCCCACCACAAGTTTTATTTCGATAATCCGAATTGTTGACAAAATTTGATCTGATCAAATAGCTATCGATATCCGATCAACGTGATTTTTTACAAAGATAAAGTACTCGACGAGTTCTACACATTGAATGGTTTAAATTATCAAAATATGATGGGCTCTATAGACCTAACCGCACCATCCAATCCACAGAGTAGACTGAAGACAAGACTGGCCCAAAACAAATATACAAGTATACAAGAATTTAGGCTTGTTTTAAGAAGTAGATTAAAAACTAATTTTTTGATTTTTTTTTTTAAATGCATAAAAAAGTAAAGAAGATATGTGATCTAAAAAAAATCAAAAAAATCAAGAATAATGCTAGGAACCTTAAATATTTTACCAACATTTCTACCAAATATCTCCCATAGGTGTGGAACTCACACGGGACCCATATAGTGTGAGTCACACACCCATGTAAAACATTTGATAGAAATATTAGTAAAACATTTGAGGTCCCTAACATTTTTTAAAAATCAAAAATTAGTTTTAACCATATTCCCAAAACAAGCCTTAATTGATTTGGTTAAAGTATACATCAACTGGCAAATGAGGTGGCTCTCTCAACAACTCTCTGCCACAAAAAATTTTAAGATCATTAGCTCCATAATCCAAAAATAATCCCTTAAATACAAAGATTCAAAAAGTTATAAATGAATTCAAAATAGAGGAACGTTTTAGCAAGTTGGTAAAAAATCAGCTTTTTGAATTTTTGGTTTTTTTAGGTCACATCATTTCTCTATTTTTTTTTAAAAAAAAAACAAAAAAGTCACAAAAAATCAAAAAGTCAATTTTTTACCAACTTCCCAAAACACCACAAAGATTCAAAATATACAAATATCAAGTCTGACCAATTGATCGAAGCAACAATATTATTATGAGGTGTCTTATATTTACTCTATAATATTACAAAAGATGTTATATAAAAGCCTTTGTGGGATCTGAGAACAACACTCTGAAACTTAAATATTTTTTTCTAGATTTTACTTGATAGAAATAAACAAATAATTTAAATTAAAAATAAAAAATTCAAAATTTATTTTGTTATAATAATCAAACTTTAGAGTTTTTTTAATAATTTTTCTTAATAATTTTTAACTGTAAGCACCGGAGTCATGCAAACGGGTAGTATCCAAACTGACCCAAGAAGACCGAATACATTCGAATCCACCTATTGGATCTGAATATGAATCGAGCTCTCTCTCTCTCTCTCTCTCTCTCTCTATCTCATCACCAAATTCTGATTTCGCAGCTTGTTCTCTTTCTCGCAGCGGCGACGAACTTCTTCTCTGGCTCCAGTGACGATGCAAGGTTGATTTTCTGTAAACTTTTGATTTCAGACTTAACGTTTGTACTTTCAGTCTCAAGGTTAGGTTTTCAATTTATTTATTTTTTAATTTTAATTTTCATTATGGTTCATCATAAGCAATTGAAAGTCTTATCACTTGTTAGTTTTCTGTAGATTACTAGGGTTGACAAATTGAACCCGACTCAACGAGGACAAGACCCCGATTTAAGTGGTTTTTTCTTGAAAAATACCCCCAACGGGACGGGAATAGTATTTAAAAATCAATTCCCGATCAGTTTCGGGCTGGGGACGGGAATAAATGTCCAAACCCCTTTCGCAGCTCGTCCCCAATTTGTCTCCAAAGTAAAATTACCATTTTACCCATATATATATATATATATATATAAACCAAACCCTAAAACATTACACAGGAGTCTTTTGTGTAAAAAAATTAAAAAGCAAAAAAAAACCAACTTTTTTAGTCAAAAAAATCACAAAAAAAAATAAAAATAAATATATATATTTTTTTACCAGCTTCTCAAAACAACGCGAAATCACTCACTCACACGCAAAGAAACTCTCTCTCGGTTCTCTCTCTCTCCAAAACCCTCCTATCACCGCCGACTCCCTCCCTCCGCTGTCCTCCTCTCAACAGAGACGACCGCTTCTCATCTTCTCTCTCTCGTTTTCTCTCTCTCTCTCTCTCTCTCTCTCTCTCTCTCTCTCTCTCTCTAAAACCCTCCCATCACAGCCGACTCCCTCCCTCCGCTGTCCTCCTCTCCCTCCTCCTACGTTGTCCTTCTCTCCCTCTTCCCATCAACGCCTATCTGCAACGATCGAGCTAGAACTGAGATCTGAAGGTAGATCAACGCATCTGCAGGTATGCTTCCCTTTTTTTTATTTTTAAGTTTTATCTTTATCAAGGTATTGTCCTTTTTCACAAAGTAATTCAGATTTAATTTCTATGGTTATTTTTTTTTCCTTGTCCGAGTCTGATATAAGTTTTGATGTTCAAATTAGATTGTAAGTTAATGTTGCTGTAGAAATTTGACGGCTACTTGTGCTGTTCTTCATCAATCACTATATCACATATCTGTTGGCAAATGTGTTGATAGAATATAATTTTGGTCGTGTTTTATTCGTTTTGCTTAATGTATTCTGATATTAACTTGAGCTAGTTTCTTGTGATTATAGATAATGGTTTGTTAACTTAGCATATTTGCACATTTCACTATTTTTTTAGAAGGTATTCGGTTGTGTTGAGATTATGCTATTTTCTGGATACCAGAGATTTGCCTATGTGACTTGTTATTTAAATTGTATTGGCAAGTGATTCTAGTCCCTTGGGATGTAGATTTTGACCTTTGATTCATTCTTGTAACCTCTTGATTTTAAGAGTTGTGTGCACAACCCTCTCAGATCTTATCTAATGATGAGATTTTGCATAGGTTTGTGATGAGATTTTCAAATTGTGTTAGTAAAAAATACAGATATGTAGCATTATTGAAAAATACAGGATTGAGATTTGGTGGATTACTCTACTTTTGATCTTGTTTTTTGTGATTGAGCATTGTAATCATTTGATCTTACTTTTGATTTTCAAATTGTGTTAGTAAAAAAATAAAGATGTGTAGCATTATTGTAATCATTAGTCAATTATTTTGAAGATTTGGATGTTTGGCATACTGCTTAAAAAGTCATTCATTACAAACTTGCATAAGAAATTTCCCCAAAAAAAAAAAATAAATAAATAAAATTGGTCGGGATTTTTTGTGGTTGGGGAAACCCAATCCTCGTTAGGGGGCGGGGGCGGGTTTTCCGTCGGGGATCGGGGACAGGGAATGTAATCCCCGCCCCTGGCCCGCTCCGTTGCCATTCCTATAGATTACATCTTGAGAATAAACTTTGTTTTTTGTTTATGAAGTGCCATGGTTTATGCATTGAATGAGTTGGATAATCAAAGTATCCAAATTTTGATTTTAGGGTTTGTTTGGGTGGTTGTGGATTTAAAATTAAGGGATTTGAGGTTGGATTTTATAAAAATATTGGAGACTTATTATACGTGGATAGAAGAACTATGGAAGAAATAAATTGAGATTAAAAAATGTACTTTGGCAGTATCATTGTAGCTAGAAGGAGAATTCTTAGCATGATTTAAAATAACTACTTTAAATCCATCATGATAAAATTATCTAATTCAACTTTGACATTCCTACATGAATTATCAAACTTAAATGCGTTTTAAATTCCTAAATTCAAATGGAACCTTACTGTTTTTGTTAGTTGTGTTTGGCATGAAAGAAGGACCGTATGAATAGTATTATCTTAAAAAAAAAAAAAACATAGATTGGATTTCTGTGTAAAGTTGATTCAGATTCATATTGACATTATCTGATTTGATGCATTTGGATTTGAATGAATATTTAATTGAGTTGAGGTCTGATTTTTCCACATATGATCCGAATCTGAGACGTTGACAGGCCTGGCATTGATCATTCTATTTTACAAGTGGTATTAGTACTTTATTAGTGCAGAGTTAGACAAAAATTCCAAGAGAAGCACTCCAAAAACAGAGAGCAAGAACATGGGCAAGAAGGGAGCAAACAAGAAAGCACCCAATCATACTTCTGGATCTCAGGCTTCAATCACACTGAGAGAAGAATCTAGCGGGAAGAAACAACCCAATGTCAATGGGAAGTCCATGTTGAAGTTAGAGCATCTACAGAACCTCGCGGTGTGGGCCAGTGGTGAAGCCTCTATACCTTCTCTAGGTGCCTTTTTCGGGCACCAATTGGCTGCTCTTGGCGAGTCCCTGGGGTCATCACCTAATCCGTCATTGTTTCCTTGTCAGAGGTGCAACTAATCTCTCTCTCTCTCTCTCTCTATATATATATATATGCGTGTGTCTATGTGCCCCATGCATGCGTCTGATGTGTTTCTGATTGCATGTTGGGTGTTTTATGCTATTTGAAACAATTGGGAACAGGGGATTTGATCAACTAGAGGAACCATAGTAGAGACACTAGTTAAATCTATTTATACTTGATTGTGTTTTCGTAGTTGTATCTATTTGTATAGATTGACTATGTATTTGTGGTATTAGTATATTGACTAATGCTGGACCTTCAAATTGATATAAAACATGTTCGTTATGTTATGGAGTGATTGGTTTGCTCAACCTTTCTCAAGATGGTGTCATTCTTCTTTTGGACTTTTTTGCATATCAAATAATGTTTGCAACTTTGGAAGCTGCAACAACCAACAGATATATGAAGAATGGTGCATTAGAGAAGCTAAGTATGTTAGTTTTGCACAAATGTATCTACCTTGTAGAGGATGCCTTATCCTCATTTCTTCCTTTTGATTAGTCAATAAAACTAATTTTGTTGTTGATAATTTTTTTTTTTTATCTACCTTGTATATGTTAAGCATTTTATGTTTCTACATCTCTATGCACCTTTTTACACCTTTAGAAGGGCTTTCTGGCTCAAATATTAGAATCTTTGGTAAGTTGAATGCATGGCTAGTAATGGCATCTTAATGGCTAGACTATAACATGGACTGATGTCAAAGTTGGTGAGGACAAAGCACCCATATTTACCATGATCTTGAATTGAACATGTGACATGAAAGCACAAACGTGAAAGGGCATCAATTCTAGTTCTGATTACTTGTTGGATTTATAGTTTGTTTCTCACCAGCTGTACATTTTCTTGCCTAACCATAGTAATATCACTAAGAATAACTTGTTCTGCATTTTTAAGACCATAGGACATATGTAGCGTCCTCGAATCCTAAGTACAATTTTACTGTTTACAGATGTGAATCTATTCTTCAGCCTGGTTGCAATTGCACTATTAGAATTGAGAAGAATACAGCAAAGGCAAGGCGTAGGCGTAAAAGTTCAAATATTTCCACTCAGAATAGTGTTGTTTACAAATGCCACTTCTGCTCACATAGAAACCTGAAGAGAGGGACTCCTCGAGGCCATATGAAAGAGAGATGTCCTCCTAAGGCCAAACCATCCTTCAAATTGGAACCTTCACGCTCCACGGTTATCAAGTCTGTCAAAATAGATGAAGGTGCAACGGGCAATATAGAGGTGAAAAAGGTGGACGAGATTGCTTCTCCAGCAATAACCACTGATGATCCTGTCATAGACAGCCCAGCTCCAGCAACGCCATCTGTCAGAACTGGGCCGACTTTGTTGGAGGCCAAGAGAAGAAAGAGGAATAGGTCAGGGGCTAAGAAAGCAGCTGAATCTGAAAGCAATTCTGCTACAATTGTTGCAGAAAATTCTGTCAGCGCGGCAAACAAGCGGAAGAGAAAATCTTGGACCAGTCTGAAGGAAATTGCTGAGAGCAGTGAGCATGGTAATAGGCAAAACCTCTCAAACTTGACAATCCCATCTTTCATATAAAGAGGGTTAACCATTTTTCACAATTACTATGTTAAATGACAATCTTTATTGCGAAACATGTGAGATCATTAAGGATCACATTCAAGGAAAGAGGGAACTCCAACTTAATGGTCGTCTATTCAAAGTGCGTTGTTGCGGTGACATTGTTAGTCGAATGGTGCAAGTTGCTTATAAAGCTATAAATAATACTATTGACAATGTTCACGAACTATGTTCCTTTGGAAAATCATTACCACTTTGGTACCTCACTAGTGCCCAGCTCAAGGATGCTTTGGAATTAGAGTCTGGAGGTGAGATTTCCTCACAAGATGTGCGGGATAATTATGAAGTACCTTCTGCAGAAGAATGGGAGAAGGTTAGAAGTATATGTGAACTTGTGGATAGCATTTATGAGGTAACAGAAGCATTATTTGAATCAAAATATCCAACTGCTAATGCCTATCTTTATCATCTTCGGGAGCTTCAGGCAATACTGATTCAGAAGTCCACAAGCACCGATCGTTTCATTCAGCGTGTTGCGAGGAAAATGCTGAAAAAATTTGACAAGTATTGGAAGGACATGTACTCGGTATTGGTGATCACTATGGTAATGGATCCTCGATTCAAAATGAAATATCTGGAGTTTTCTTCTTCAAAATTTGATGATAGTGACGGAATCCCAGGTGTTACAACTGTTTTGGAGGCCATTCGCAGCCTTTTCAACAACTATGTCATCAAATTTCCTGAAAGAGACAACATTTCGAGTGATTCAACTTCATCTTCTGAGTTAGAAGAAGAAGAGGACATGGAGGAGGATTCTTACAAAAATGTTGAGGAAGAACATCGTAGTTTGGATGATCGTTATAAACTTCTGCCAGATTACATTCAGTTCATCCAATCTACTCAAGCCCCCCCAACCAGAGTCGGACCTAGATTGGTATTTTGAGGAACCTGTCTTGCCATGGACCCATGAGTTCAATGCATTGAGTTGGTGGAGAAATGCAAGTTCAAAGTATCCTACCCTATCGAGGATGGCTCGTGATCTTTTGGCAATTCCTGTATCTATTGCTAATTCATACGAGGCCTTTTGTACTGAACCAAGAGAAGCTGATGAGAGGATAATTTCCTTAGGCTCAGGGCCAGACATGATGAATGCCTTGATGTGTACAAGAAGCTGGTACCCATGGCCCTGAAAAATTTTATAGGTACAAAGTTGGTCCTCTTGCCATTCTCAAAATCATGGTTCCTTTCCTCGTGCTACATATTTTCTTTGTCCTAAAAACACATAAGCCACACAGAGAACGTACAAAAAGGTAGCTTAAAAGAAAGTATCTAAAATAGCTTTAAAAAAGTTTGCCTTTTTAAGATGAAAAAACAAATAAACTAAAAACTTGTAAAGGGAAAACCAAATACCAAACCGTTTTGACGGACGATTGTTTGAACTTACGGTTTCAAATTTTATAAGCTAAATCAGCTGTGTGTTGAATCAAATGAAGCTTATGTGATTAGAAGATTTTTTATTTTTTATGTATCCTTTTTTGCTGATAGACATCCTTGATATTACAGGTAAATCTTTTTGGCTAGTTACATTACAGCTATCAGCAACCCATGATAGATTTTTGTCTGGATGGCATTGGGAATCAAGTTGATGGAGCTATTGGAAGAGATAGAGACCATATATAAGGTTTTAAAGAATTCTAGCTTTGGGTTTCTCTATATTTGCCTTTTTGTTTTGGACTTCAAACTTAGAATGTTAATATGGGTTTTTATCTACTCGTTTTGAGGTGTTGAAGCACATGAAAGAACAGAAGGTTATGTTAGCTACTCATGAATGTGGTTTATGATGTTGGGTCCTGCCATGTTTACTTTATTGCTTGCATGGGCATGCTCTCTCTCTCTCTCCCCTTATATATATGATGTTTATGAAGGAAATTATTTACGAAATTGCTTCTGTCTGGTCTATGAGTTGTCCAGCTCTGTTCTTTTGCCTCATTACGGGCCATTGTTGGATAATTTAATTCTTTCATATAGACTATAGTGAATTCTTCTGTATAGGTCATTTATGGGGAATATTTTTTTTTTTTAAAAAATTGATTCAATGGCCGTATTGATCACATATTTTCAAAATATATATATACTTTTTTTAAAAAATAACATAAAATATGATTTTAGACATAATTTTTTTTATGTTTTCTTAAAGATTAATGTAATTAAATCATGTGATTATGACTGTCAAATCAATTTAATTTTTTTCTATATACAAATTTATAATATGAAGGATTAGATCATTGTATGAAGACTGATAAATATTAGGGATTTATTGAACACCACACTAATTAGCAATTGTGACATTATGTTAGAGTAAACTCTTATATAAATAAGATAATTTAGGTAATCACCTGATTAATATTTTATTGGTACTCAAAAACTTAGTGATAAGGTGTTATTTAGTAACATTTATTTATTTATTTATATTTAATCTACACATTTATTTAAAGATGAGATGATAGTCAAAAGATAAGAGTAATGTTAGGTTTATTAAATTTTTTATCAAATAAATGATTAAATGTCTCACATAAATGTGACGTCTACAGTGAGACATTTGATAGAAAATTTAAAACTTATAACATTATAATCACCTGAACTAGCTCTCTATGCCTTTGTTTGGCGTGTGGATTGTATTTTTGATTTTTTGACTATTTTAGCTTGGGGATAAAAAGTCTCGTTTGAGCTTTTTGATTTTTTTGACTTTTGTGAGAGAAAAAATAAAATGATTATAGTTTAGATGTGACATTTTATTTTATTGATTTTTTAATCTGTGTTATCTTTTTGTAATTAAAATAATCAAAAAAAAAAGCCAGCCTATGCCATGCCATGCATGCCCATCCGTTTGTTTGTTTGTTTTTGAGTAAGCAATATCCCGAGGCTTTTCCCAAACTAAGCTTCTTTTGCATCCTATTTCCCAAACTAGGCCTACTTTTGACGAATTACCCAAACTAAGTTAAAGCGCTATTACAAATCGCGCTTTTACTGTTTGGAGGCCAAAATTTGATAAATAGTGAAATCGCTATTTGAAATCGCGATTTTAATTAAGAAAACGCTATTTCAAATCGCGCTTTTAACATAAAAAAATTTTCTGAAGAAAACGCTATTTAAAATAACACTTTTACTGTGCATATAATTTAATATATATATTTTTTTTTTAGAAAACGTGATTTCAAATCGCGTTTCTACTGTTGACACCAAAACCAACCCACGCTCTGACCCACGCACCCACGCCACTCAAACATTGAAATAATATAATTTTAATTCTCCATCCCAAAGAATACTTTCTAAGTGGACTTCAATTGATAATTTCTTCTGCTCAGGGAAATAATATAATTTTTATAATTTTCGTAAATATAAATCGTTTGTAGGTTATGGATAGTTTGATTTATAATACGTATGTAAGGATAAAAAATTTTATAATCAAAAATAATTTTTGTAATTTTTATAATCAAAAATAATTTATAATACGTATGTATTATAAAATTTTTTATAATAATTTATAATACGTATGTATTATTTAAATCTTTATATTTTTTATTTAAAATTTTTTACAGTAAACCCATCTTCACATTTTATAATACGTATGTATTATTCAAAAATAATTTATAAAAATTTATAATTAATACGTATGTAAATAATTTAATACGTATCTTCACATTTACATTTACAGTAAACCCATCTTCACATTTACATACCTATGGTTTAAGGGTAAATTTTTTGATAAATGACTTAAATGATAAATCAAACCATCCATAACCTAAAATTTTTTACCCTTACATACGTATGGTTTAAATAATTTATAAAAATTATTGCCATACGTATGTAAAAATCGATTTTAAAAATTGCAAAAATTGATCATAAATTTTTTTATATATAATAATAATTTATAATAATCAATTATATAATTTTTATAATTTTCGTAAATATAAATCATTTTTAGGTTATGGATGGTTTGATTTATAATACGTATGTAAGGGTAAAAATTTTTGTAATCAAAAATAATTTTTGCAATTTTTATAATCAAAAATAATTTTTGCAATTTTTATAATAAAAAATAATTTATAAATTATCAAAAATAATTTATAATTACAATTTTGATAATTTATAATACACACGTATTATAAATTATTTTTGATAATTTATAAATTATTTTTTATTATAAAAATTGCACAAATTTTTTTTTATTATAAAAATTTTTACCCTTACATACGTATTATAAATCAAACTATCCATAACCTAAAAATGATTTATATTTACGAAAATTATAAAAATTATATAATTGATTATTATATAAAAATTAGGAAAATTTACCCATAAGTCATAATTTTTGAAACGTTGAACCATTTAGTCCTAAAAGTTTTCTTATGTTCCATTTAGTCCCATTTTTACATCAGCGTGATGTAAATGATCTGATGTTTCATTCTATAATTTCAAAATTTATTGAAATCTGATGAACATTAGATGTTTTTCATCCTATATTTTCAAACATTATTGAAATTTGATGAACATTAGATGTTTGAAATCTAATGTTTGTAACATCACTCTGATGTTATTAACATTGTATCTGATGTTATTAACATTGTAATGGGACCTTTCAGTTTATAAGAAAACTTTTAAGACTAAACAGTGCATAAGTTATTAATTTGGGATTTCTTGGTGCATCCCCCTAAAAATTATATTATTTCCTTGAGCAGAAGAAATTATCAATTGAAGTCCACTTTTAGAAAGTATTCTTTGAGATGGAGAATTAAAATTATATTATTTCAATGTTTGAGTGGTGTGGGTGTGTGTGGGTAGAGTGTGGGTTGATTTTGGTGTCAACAGTAGAAACGCGATTTGAAATCGCGTTTTCTAAAAAAAAAAAAAATAATAAAATAATAATAATAAATTATATGCACAGTAAAAAAGCTATTTTAAATAGCGTTTTCTTCAGAAAATTTTTTTATGTTAAAAGCGCAATTTGAAACAGCGTTTTCTTCAGAAAAATTTTTTATGTTAAAATCGCAATTTGAAACAGCGTTTTCTTAATTAAAATCGCGATTTCAAATAGCGATTTCACTATTTATCAAATTTTGGCCTCCAAATAATAAAAGCGCGATTTGTAATAGCGCTTTAACTTAGTTTGGAAAATCTGTAAAAAGTAGGCCTAGTTTGAGAAATAGGATGCAAAAGGCCTCGTTTGGGAACAGGCTAATTTAGTAACTTTTTGGCTATTTGGCTAAAATGTGATGTAAAAAAAACTAGTATGTTTAGGATGACTTTTTGGTTTTTTACGAAAAGATGTGCAAAAAATAGAGAGAAAAGGGAATCTTTGACTTTTTGATATGAATTATTGACTTTTTGATTTTTTTAGTAACTTTTTAACTTTTTGGCTAAAATAGCCTCTTGCCAAACGAGGCCTTAGTTTGGGAAAAGCCTCCAATATCCCTCACCATCTGCCACGTAGACATCTCTGTTTATAACGATAATGATATGATTAATCCCGCGCAAAAATGCGAGGACTGGGACTGCCTTCTTCGTGTTTCCAAACATAACCAAAAGAGTACACCCGACACATCCCCACTTGTTTTTAGCCTTTGCTTTTCGCTGCACCAGATCACAAAAAAAAAAAAATCTCTCAGGCATATCATATTAGCAATAGAATCATAGAAACCCTAATCTGAAAGAGACTCCGATCAGGTTCGCTTCTAACCTTTTTCTCTCTTTCAGTTCTGATTGTTCACTCTTGTTATAGGTATGAATGTATGTGCAAATTGTCTATCTCTGAATCACCCTTCTTTCTCTCTCTCTCTCTCTCAAGGTAGATGATGTGTTTTCTAGTATGTGTGTTCCTTTATAATATGTAGTTAGTTATATTTCCATATGCTACTATCTGCTTTCAAAAATCCAATAGTGAGAGTAAAATAATATATAGGCGGCAATTTCTGAAGGTAATTTTGTATACATGTATAGAAATCTAGAAATCTATGATTGTTGACTCACCTATGGTATATACCCAGGAATGGATGTTTCTAATTTGAAGCATTCTTTTATTGAGAATTCATTTATGTGTGTGTATACAGCTTTTGAACTCTGTTATATTTCAAGAAACGCAAATGTTAACCAGTGCTCTTGAGATATTGTTTATATCGTGAATAGTGTAAAAAAAATGTTTTGTAAATGGTGAGAAGGGTAAAATTTGTTTTGAAATCAATGATAAGTGTCTTGAAATTAGTGAAAGGTGTCTTGTGTTTGTTCTTCCTTTCTTTTGTCTTTTCCTTATGCTCAGGCACACTTGTTAACAAGACCGTTCAAGAAATGTAATAGGGTTCAAATTAAAAATAGTCTAATCCCACTAAGGGATGGCAGGATTTAAGACCCACTTGGCACTTGGGGTTTTTCTCTCCTTTCTTTTGGGGGAGAAAGAAAGAACAGAACGAAGAGAGGAAACAAAAGGAATCAAATAGTGGTTAGATGGATGTATTTCAATGATACTTTTGTGATTAAATTTGGATGCCAAAAGTTGGATAATGTCACCAAAGGAGTGGGCCCCATCTTTCATGTATCGCGTCTATGGATTGGTGATGCATCATTTGGTTGTCAATGTTTTGTAGCCACGTTTGGCCACAATAGCATTATTCATATTATAATCCTAAAAGTAGGCATATAAATGGATATGTGGTTACATTACATGCCATTATTGTTTTTAGAATTTGCAAAAAATTAATGAAAACATGTATAATACGGTTGATGTTTTTGTTAAAAACAAACTGGATGTAATGAGTACTTGCAAATGCAGATCTACCAAGAATTTGTTGCAAACGTTGACCATTTTTTTATTCTATTGCTGGTTCGATACTCGAGTAAATAAAGTGAGTTTATCTAAAGTACCTATAATATGTAATTGTTCTAGCGTTTTAGAGTCTGTCATTGCATATGAGAATAAATTAATATGACTCTTTTACATTGACGTGTTTAGGGTGTTTCATTGAATTCCGATGATTTTAATCATGAAACAATGACAGTGATGTCATTTTGTAACAGAATGAATCTCAATGAAGATTTGGTCAACGAAGAAAAAGCCCGCCTAGCTCTCACAAAGGTTTTCTGCTCTGAATTGTCACCACCCAGGGCAGTTGAAGATAAACATTTTAAGGAAATTATACAAATGCTTGACCCTCAGCTTCATGTTAGTTTTGATTTTGTTAGGCTTTGGTGCCTCAAATTTTTTAAGGAAGAGAGAGAAAATTAAAGGGACTTTAAGGAATTTGGATGGGCAGATCAGCCTCTCTGTAGACATACTGAGTTCTGCAAAACCTGGCAAGAGTGGTTCTGATTATTTGTGCCTAACAGCTTATTTCATTGATCATAATTGGGAGATGCAAAAGTGGATTCTTAATTTCACTTGTGTTGGGCATCAATCACAAGCTGCTCTGCATGAAGTCATTCTAAATTCCTTGAAAGAGTGGGGCATTGAGAAAAAGATATCCACAATCACTATGTCAAATAGCAGTATTTATGATGAAACTATTGAGATTGTTAAGGATCACATTCGCGGAAAGAAGGAGCTCCCACTTAATGGTCGGCTATTTCGAGTGTGTTGCTGCAGTGACATTGTCAGTCTCATGGTGCAAGATGCAAATAAGGAGATAAGTAAAATTGTTGACAAGATTGGCAGTATGTGTTCATTTAAGGAACAGGAGCCTTCATGGTATAACAAAAACAACCAGATAAAAGAGGCTTCACTACTACATGCTCGAGGTACATTTTCTTACAGATATAGGGATCCCAGGAATGATAAACCGTCGGCCAAGGAATTGAGGAAAGTCCGTAATATCAATAGATATATAGACGACATATATGGCATAGTGTTTCCATTATTTGGAATGGGGTATTCAACTGCTAGCATCTATCTCCATCATCTTCAAGAGCTTCGGGCATACTTCATTCGATGCTCCAGGTCAAATAATGTTTTAACTAATGTGAGTAAGAAATTGCTTCAGTCGTTTAGCAAGTATATGAACAATATGTACTTGGTACTGGCAATTGCTTCAGTGATGGATCCTCGCTTCAAGATGAAATACATAGAATTTTCTTCTTTGAAATTTAAGGGCGATTATAGCTACTCAAAGGTTTTGAAGGCCGTGCACAAACTTTACAATGATTATGTGAAAATTGAGAATGATTCAAATGGCACTTTGAGTTTATTGCAAGAGTACAAATTGTTCCTCCGATCTTCTAGTTCTAGGCAGGTCAAGTCAGAATTGGATTTGTATTTGGAGGAACCTATCATAGGGTGGAGCCAGGATTTCAATGCATTGACTTGGTGGAAAGTTGCAAGCTCCAAGTATCCTACGCTCTCCAGGATTGCTCGTGATGTTTTGGTGATACCAATATCTGTTGCTACTTCTGACAAAGCTTTTTATACCCAAAAAAGAGAAGCTGATGAAGGCATGATTTCCTTGGGGCCGGACTTGATGGGTGCCGTGATGTTTTTTCGAAGCTGGTTTGTGAAGCACAAGGTTTTAGGGAACCAAAATTTGCACAAAAATGAAAATGATACGATTATACCCAAAAAAGAAGAAGCATAATTTCCTTGGGGCCAGACTTGATGAGTGCAGTGATGTTTTTTCAAAGCTGGTTTGCGAATCACAAAGACGTTTTAGGGAACCAAAATTCTTTGCCCATAGGGACCAAAATGTTTCTCACTGATGAGTAATCTAGTGATGGTCCCTTCCTTGTTTGTTAGGCTACATATACTATCATGAGCCCTTTTGGTTGTGTTTTTGCTGTGTTTTTTGTTTCATTTTCTAGAAATTAAACTTTTTTGACAAGTTGTTTCCAAGAACTGTTCTCTCAAGGGGAAAAAAGTCTGAATACAAACCACTCTCTAGAAAACATTAGAAGTTGTATGCGAATTTACGAAAACTATTTTTGCACAATAATGAAAACAATATGAAAACAGTGGATGTCTTCAAATATTTCATTGTTTTTGTTTATGAAAACTTGAAAATTGAAAACAAAGATAACGAAAACAAAATCAAACAAGACCTTGTTTTCCTCTCTTTTCTGTTTTGTTTGTTTGTTGTGTGCGGACTCCATGGTTTTTTTTTTTTTTTTTTTTAGAGGGATGGTTGATGTCTTGAAACAGGTGAAACTTTTTGGCTACCTGCTGCTGTGATGTCATGAAGCTTGTGATTCCTTTTCTTTAGGCTGGCATTGGGAATCAACTTGGCTGAGACAATTCTATTTGGTGGCGTTTCTTTTGGTCACTGAAGTCAAGTATCAAGGAGTAGGGGTGGGTGCGGGTCGGTTGCAGTCACGGAATTTCAATTCGTCATTCGTCCGCCAGATTGGCGGATTGGAGAAAATCAATCCGCATTCATCCGCCATTTTAGCGGATGTGGATTGAGCGGATTGGTGGATGGATTCGAATCGGTTTGGCGGTTTAAAATTTTATAAAATTTCAACATAATTCAACTTGTGCACTTTCTCAAAAAAAAAAAAAAAAAAGAGTATTACAGTCAATGACTTAAAAAAGTATTACAATCACTGTATGCCTTATCTAAAGAAAGAAAGTTTAAATTTTTAGAATATCACGATCACTGCATGCCTCATCCACATATTACAATCACAGCATGATTCATCCACATAAAGTATTACAATCTATGGTTCTTGAAATATAATAACAATTCAAACCACTAAAACCATGAACAGAGCAGTAGTAGAGATTGTATGTCTCTGTATTGTTACATCTATATATGTTTTTGAAAACAAAAACCAACCAGCATATATCATATTTTCTATTTATTATTTTTAGAGTTAGATTTAAAAATCAAAAAATATAGATAAATAATACGTTTATTTTTTTCAATTCAAAAAATATATTCAAGCTGAAAACTTTTTTTCAACAGAATATTTAAACTCCTTTTCAATTGAAAACACAAACATAATATTTAAACAAATTGAAAACACAAAATCTTATAAATTACTAGTGGTGCTCACGGTTTGGCGGTTTGGCAGTTCGATTGCGGCCAAAGAAATCTCAAATCCGCCATCCGTCCACCAAATTGGCGGATTGGAGAAAATCAATCCGCAACCGTCCGCTCGTCATCACGCATCCGTCCAAAATGCGGCGGATCGGTTCGGTTCGGTCGGTTTTGACGGATCGATAAATCCGCTGCTCACTCCTATCAAGGAGTTTTTTTTTTTTTTGGACTATATTTGAACAGGGCTTTTGTTAATAATTATTTCTGTTTTCTGGTGCTGAACTTGCATGAACTGTTGGCAGTATTGTTGCTTACTCTTGTTTGTCACTACTCTTTTTAGCTATGGTAGTATTTCTCCTTGTTGCTGCATGATCATTAGCCTTAATTGATTATCATTTTATTTTAGTTTTTTTTAAATTTAAATTTTGAAGTTAAAATCTATTTTTTTAAGGTGACCTATTTGTAAGAAAATTTCTCCAACTGCGATTTCTTTTTCTTTTTAAAAATATCATTAAAGTGACCTATTAGTATTTAAAAAAAAAAAATGTTTGACATAAAAATAAATAATAAAAAAAATTTGAATGTTCATTTGTTAATAATTAAATAATAATAAATTAAAATTTTAATAGTACATTATATATATTTAAATATATTTTTATATAGTATTAAAAATTGAACGGCTCATACTCTCGTGATCTTCAACTATCTAAACGGTTCATCATACTCAGTACAAAGTAATTACAACTGTAATATCATCGTTCTCATTAGCCAAGTGAATGGGGTTTTTGCTCTCATTAGCCAAGTGAATGGGGTTTGTTTGGAATGTATTAAATTAATATATTTTTAATTTTGACCGTGGAAGAGGTCGAACAGGTCAGGGCCGAGCATGTTTGGGCCGAGATCACTTGGGCCTGATTTGGAGTGGGATTTGCTCGGTCGAGGCCTAGCCCCTGTCTAGGCCGAGCTAACTAGGGCTTCCCTGGAGGTGATCTTGCTCGGTCAAGGCCCAGGCTTGAGGTTCGCGGCCATGTGATTGACCGAGCTCCCCTGGATTTGGACTTGCTGGGCCGAGATGAGCATCTGCTACACAGGTTTTGGGGGAGCATGGTTAGCTCGGTGGTAAAGTCTTCTGTTCACCGGCTCGGCTTATCTTAAACTCGGTTATGCCGGAATGCTACTGAGCTCGGCTGTTATGGAGCTCGGCGAGTAGAGCACTCGGGCACGTTACGCAGCACGGACGTGGAAGGCTGAGGTGATTCCGCCGATTTGCCGAGATCCCGTTAATGTTGTCTGGCGGTTTGGTTAGGTGGTGATTGTGGGATTTGTGCTGACAAATGGGAGAGAAGCTCTACGTGTCAAGAGACTAATGGGAGCAGATATAAGCTCAGAAAGTATATAAGCTTGACTGCGCCCCCCAATGCGGAGGATGGAACATTATTTGGTGAGAACAACCTAAACACTCGACTCTCCTCTCTCTCTCTCTCTCTCTCTATCTGAGTGTGTGCTAACTTGACCGTCGGAGGGGTTTTCCGGCCACACATCACCGGGTAGCTCACTGTCGTTGTGTTCGCAGGTCGATCGGACAGACAAGGAGCTTGGTAGAAAGGAGTACGGGCATCGCCGAATATTTGCTCCCCGTATAATTGGCGCCGTCTGTGGGAAGAGTTCAACAGACAAAACCTTGTCTTCCAAGCTCATCTAATCGTCTTCCATGGCGAACAACGACGAAGTACCGTTGTCCGCCATTGATGGTGTCACCCCGGAGTCAGCGAGACGGAGAGACGGACTCCCCGCCGTTCTAAACATGGCGGACCTGGAGACTTCCCCAGGAGGACATTCAAGAGACGTGCGTGATAAGCGCGGTAGAAGTTTTGGTAACTCTCGGAGCCTAAACGGGCACCGGCAGCGAAAAGAATCGCATGCTAGACATCTAGAGCACAAGTTAAGGGACCAAGACGCCGTCATCCGGAGAATGGCGGCGGAGATGGAAGATCTCAAACGGCATGTCAAAGGGAAGGGTGTTGCTGGAGTGGGAGACCACAGTGAGTGCACCCAACCCCGCCGTTCAGGCAATCAGAGCCAGCGGCACACTCCCTCCCTTTCTATCACCAGAAGCTACAGGGTTGGAGAATTCGACGCGCCTGTAGAGAAGTCTAGCGCGCAAGATAGTACCTATCAACCCTCACGTCCGACGACGACGTCGAGGTATTCCTATTCCGCTCGCTCAGAGGACTTACGGGCAGTCTTGAAGGAGCGAGCTCGCCGGTGGGAGACTCAAAGGGTGCCTACGCTCCAGCGACTATCTTACGGGGGTCGCGCCAGTGAAGAGGTCATAATGCCACCACCCCGCCCAGCCGTGCCTCTCCCTCTAGACACAGATTTGGCGAGGCTGAATGCCACCTCCTTCTCCCTTGAGATAGAAACCATACCGCTCCCCGCAGGCGTTCACCAGCCCAAGTTTACGCTCTACGACGGAAAGACCGATCTGTACATGCATGTAAGCCACTTCCGGTAAGTCATGGCCGGACATAGGCGCAATGACGCTCTTATGTGCCTTATCTTCCCGTCGAGTTTGCGCGAGGGAAGTATCGAAAGGTGGTAGCAGTTGGCGGAAGCCTTTGTAACTCGTTTCAAGACCAACACTAAAACGCCGAAGGAGGTGGACCACATTCTCAACGTCAAAATGGAGTCGAGTGACACACTCAAGGCATACAACTCCAGATACTGGGAAACCTTCAATGAGATTTTAGATTGCCCGATCAACCTGGCAATCACCCAATATAAGCATGGTCTTCCGGTCGGACATAGGCTGCAGGACTCGCTTACCATGAACCAGCCGACATCCATGGGCCAACTAATACAGTGCATCAATGAGCACATCCGAGTAGAGGATGATGCGGCGGCATCCACCGCGAAGACAACTCCGGTGGTAACAGACAAGAGGTCGGCTGGCAAGGTGCATGCGGTCGGACAGGAAACTAACCGTCCAAATGACCACGCCGAGGAATCTGACCGAGGGTCGAATCGTCGAAACCGGGGAAAGGGACGTCGGAATGACCAAGATGAATACCCCCGCGATGACGTAGCTGATGCCAACAGAAGGTTGAAAGCTCGGACGGGCATCACTACGGTCTTTAAGATTCCAATCTATTGCATACTTAGTGAAATCTGTGACGAGGATTACGTCCGGTTTCCTGCTAAGTTAGGCGACGCGCAAAAGGGCTTCAATCCTCGATACAGCTGCACGTATCACCGGGAGTGAGGACACCGGATAGAGGACTGTTTGCCTCTGAAGCAACACTTGGAGGAGTTAGTCGCAACCGGCCACTTAGATCTTTACATAGATGGGGGTGTTAAGGCTGCACATCTTGCCCCAGCTGATCCGCATGGACCGGAGGACTTGGAGGCGCCGCCTTAAGGAGTGGTTAACGTGATCCACGGCATAGTGGAGCCGGCGCGTGTATGCGAGCTCCGAGGAATGATCAAAAAGGCGGAACACATGAGGGAAGTTCTGTCAGTCCAGCCTGCAGTCAAAAGGGGGAAGACCGAGGAAAAAGACGTGATTAGCTTCTCCACAAGGGACCTAGAGCGCATTTAAACGCCATACAACGACGCCCTAGTGGTCACCCTCAGCATCAAGAGTTCGATGTCAAACGCATCTTGATAGAACAGGGAAGCTCAGTTGAAATTATGTACTACGACACGTTCAAACAACTCAAACTCCAAGACATAGACTTGGCTCCAGCAACTTCGCCACTGGTAGGTTTTAACTCGCAACCGGAGTGGCCTTTGGGAAAAATAATTTTGCCGGTCAAAGCCGGATCCGTGGTCAAGCAGGTGGAGTTCTGGGTATTGCAGGTGCCGTCTACATACAATCTGATCCTCGATAGGGGCTGGCTTCACGCTATGCAGGCTGTAGCGTCGACCTACCACCAGGTTATGAGATTTCCCTCGGCTATGGGGGAAATTGAGAAAATTTGGGGCGATCAAGTCATGTCGAAACAATGCTTCGTGGCAATGAATGGGAGCCGAGCTACCAAAGGCTTCGTGCAAATGATTGAAGGCCCAGAAGACCAGAGTGTCCTTGATGACGTGGGCACCAAGGCCGAGGACAAAGTTGTTGAAGAATTGATAGAAGTACGGCTCGACACGGAAAATCCAAACAAGTTCTTTTTGCTCGGATCAAGCCTGACTGCTCAAGAAAGGACCGAGTTGGTAGAGTTCTTGATGGCAAATATCGAAGTCTTCGCATGGACGCCCTACGACATGCCTGGCATCGACCCAAGTTTCATTTGCCACCAACTTAATGTTTTCCCTGATGCGCGGCCAGTTATTTAGAGAACAAGGAGATCGGCTCTTCATCACGCCGAGGTAGTCGCGGAGGAGGTAAGGAACTTGCTTGAAGCGCGGGCTATTCAGGAAGTGCACTACCCTCGGTGGATTTCAAACACGGTCGTAGTACCCAAGAAGAATGGGAAGTGGCAAGTTTGTGTTGACTACAAGACCGTTAACTGAGCTTGCCCTAAAGACAGCTTTCCTCTCCCCAGAATAGACCAGCTGGTGGATTTAACGGCCGGACATGAAAGGCTCAGTTTCTTGGATGCCTACCGCAGTTATCATCAGATTGCCATGCATGGCCCCGACCGAGAGATAACCTCTTTCACCACTCCAAGGGGACTCTTCTGCTATCGAGTCATGCCTTTTGGTTTGAAAAACGGCGGCGCAACTTTCCAAAGGATGGTGACCAAAATGTTCGCCCCTCTGCTAGGCTGGACAATGGAGGCTTACATTGACGACATGGTGGTCAAAAGCACGCATCAGGCAGACCACTTGTCCGACTTGGCCGAGATGTTCGCCATTCTCAAACAGTACAAGTTACGCTTGAATGCGTCCAAGTGTGCCTTCGGCGTGGGATCCGGGAAATTCCTAGGCTTCCTAGTCACAAACCGAGGGATCGAGGCAGACCCCACACAAATCAAAGCCGTACAAGAATTAAAGCAGCCCAACTCGGCGAAGGACGTGCAGCATCTGGCCGGAATGGCCGCCGCGCTTAATCAATTCATAAGCCAGTCATCAGATCGCTGCTACCTTTTCTTTCGAGCTCTGAAATCCAAGTTTTCATGGGATGAGGAATGTGACCGGGCTTTAGCTGAGCTAAAGGCGTATCTGTTTTCTGCTCCACTATTGGTGACACCAAAGCCCGACGAAGAACTCTATCTTTACTTGGCCGTTTCTCAGCATGCAGTTAGCGCAGTGCTTGTCCGGTCAGAAGGCATCCAGCATTTCCTCATCTTCTACATGAGCAAATCCTTGCTACCGGCAGAGTGTAGACGTCCTCGAACGTCTCAGGAAGGAATCCCGTTTTGTTCATTGGGCTCACTACAGTTTAGGACTCAATGTCACGGTCCTGTATCTAATCTCGCAGAGTGCAATGCAAGACCGATGAATCACCAAAGAGTCCAAATCCGGCAAATCGTTTTTGAAAACAGATTTTTTTGAAAGAAGTGCCAAACATGGACTGCTTTTCCAGATACAGAGTCGCCACCTAAATATTTATTTTGGGGGGATTTAGGAAACCCTGACTCGTGCCTAAGGCCACGTGTCCGTCATCACTAAAGTTGCCTCAGCTTGGGAACTTGGGTACGATTGGGGAAGGTCACTTCGTGAGCACCCCCGCTCGCCCGATCAAAGATCGGCCCCTACTAACCATGATATCGAGTTTTGAGAACATTATGCATTCTTATTCCGGTTATTAGCCTAGATTTACTACGTGATGTGCACAGCATACAAGTATAGACTGGATCGCCATGAATTGGAACAACACATCTCATGTTTGTTTATTTTGAAAATGGTTTGATGGTGCTACCCGCAAGTAGGCTAAGACGTGGATTTGCCACTCTCGGGTGGGCTTAGAAAACATGATTTTGCCACTCTCAAGTGGGCTTAAAACTCACAGTCAATGCATTATTCCAATTCAGATAATCCAACCTTCACCTACATGCATTCAGGTAGGTATATCACATAAGCACATAGCCTCATGGTAAGCATGCTATCATGGCAGTCACTCACACACATGCAAGGATGCTAAAGCATAAACACTTACCGAGTACTCCAAGCATAAACACTTACCGAGTACTCCAAGCCAAAACATAAGCTATATTAGAAATCCATGCATGATCCTAACTATGCTGAAATGCCTAATGTAACACATGTAGGAATGCAACTACAATAGGCTCAGCTATTCTAAAGATGGCATGTGAAATGCTACAACTAACCAGTATTCAACTCAGAATTGAAATACAATGCAGTTAGTATGATGCACCGAACCCGGTGCATGCAAGATAGATGAATGGATGCAAACATGCGAGCATAAGTATGCTAATTGAAACATGCCCTAAACTAACCATCATAAGCTGGTAAATAAAAGGGAGAAAGACGTGGGGTTGGAAGACATACATCACACACACGCACACTTATTACACAATTGCCCTCGCTCGGAGGGTCCGAATAAATAATACAGTCCGAATAAATAATTACAGTCCGAATAAATAATTAAATATTCCAAAACCCTAATTAATTAACAAATTAACTAGCAAAGCGGATAAATTAGCATGCAAGCTATGGATCGCCTCAGCTCTTGTTCCGAATGATGAAAGATGCATGCGTGCTCGAGTCGCTTTGTCGGGAAATTTCTCGTGATGCCCCGATTTGCCTCTGTTTGCAATTAATCTCGAAATGCTGTGCAAAGCTCTAGAAGGCTGCTGATTTCTGGTCTGCTGCAACAGAGAGCAAGAAAGGGGCATGGCAAAGTATTTTCACATATGTATGCACACCTTGATCCTCGTGACACCAATCACGCATCTCGATGCATGATGGCCGAGGAGTCGAATTGCACGACTCGATGTGAAATGAATGCACATGACAACACAACAAGGCCTAGACTCCATCATGGGTAATCCGGAGTGTCGGCGACCGGGAATTGAGGCACGTTCCGTCACTTCGGGTACGAAACTTCCCTCGTTTCCCTTGTTTGGGCTAACTCCTATTCCAAACACAATGCAATGAGATGGCATACACAATGCGACTAAAATGCAACCAAGCATACGCAATGCTATGGACTAAAATGGCATACACAATGCACGTGACACAACATGGCATGCACAATGCACTAACATGCAATCTAGCATACGCAATGCTATGGACTAAAATGGCATACACAATGCAAGACACAACATGGCATGCACAATGCACTAACATGCAACCTAGCACACACAATGCTATGGACTAAAATGGCATACACAATGCAAGATGGACTTACACTAATATGAGTGGACCTCAGCCACACTCACATCAGTGGCCATGTGATGAAAACGAGACAATCGAAATACATGCAAACATGCACGAATGCAATGGACCGATCCTAAGGCACAACATGCAACTCTAACTAAGCATGGAAAATGATGAAATATGGCATACAAGCATGCAATTTCCAGCTCTGAAACATGATGCACAATGGTCCCGAATCATGAAAATATGTCACAAAATGCAAGCTAGATGGCTCGAATACCGAAACTAGTGAAGTGCGTTACACTAGAGGTACACAAAGCAATGCACGAATGGAAAAACCAACCCCAAACAGACCCTAGGCAGGTCTGAAACAGTGGGAAAATAGCCCAAAATGATGACTCAACATGCAAAGAAACGAAGCTCATGCAATGGTCCGAAAACGAGGCATTTATGCACAACTCTCAAACACGTTTAAAGAGTGGAAATCATGGGAATATGGCATTCATATAAGCTCTAAAATATGATGTATAATGACCCCAAAGCATGAAAACACCTCAGTATATGCATGCAATAGACCTCGAAACTCAAAGCTAAGCATGGACATTGTACTACAAGCATGAAAAACAAGCATCATTCGACCATGAAACCCAAAAACAGAGCTAAGGCAGTCCAAAATATGCACAAGATCAGTTTAAGGCATGGCCAAAAAGTGCTAAAATCAAGGGTCAACAAAGCATGCAAAGTAAGCTAGTGAACCATGATTTGCACTACAGCTATATGAAGCACCTGAGAGGTCACCAAACCAGCCAAAAACAGAAGTATGCCATGCTAAAATATGCCCAAAAACCCATGGAAACTCAGTCAACACATGTTAGAATGAGGTGCTCCTTTGAGAGGCCAATAAGGGGGTTGTTCTACACATGCAAGATAGACATGCAAAATGGAAAAACCACCTCTGGACAGAGGTTATTAGGGCCCTAAAACTCATCAAAAATGGCCTGAAATGAGGCTAGGAAGCATGCAAGTAAAAGCCCCTTTGAGAGGCCTTAAATAGGATTGCTTCTCTTGGAAGCTTGGAAGCAAGATTAAACATCCTCCATACACATGTATGGAGGATGCAGCAAATGCCTCCCAGCTGGCACAGTTGGAAGCAACTCAGGAAGACAAAATAGGAGGGAGTAGGCCTACCAGTTCAAGTGGTCGGCCGACCAGGCCAGGTGGTCGGCCAGCCACCTTTTGTGGTCGGCTAGCCATGTCAAAAGGTCCAACTCAAAACTAGGTGGTCGGCAGCCCATATTGGTGGTCTCCCAGGTGAATACAACACAATGGTGGTATGGGAGACCCGAAATTGTGGCCTAAAAGTGAGGGAGACCACTTACCTGCCAAGGAAAACCGACCGACTGGGGAAAGGTGGTCTCCAAGAAGAAAAGGTGGTCTCCCACCCTACTATCACCTTCCTAACAATGAAAATGGGGTCCATGCCAAAAATGAACCCACACCGATGCAAAACGAAGGTTCGGGGGCCAAAACGCGCAGCCGAGGGCCCCGAAAATTGACTATTAAGCACTGAAAGTGGCGTACGACCACGAAGGTGGTCTCCCGGGTCACAGTGTCCCTTAAGAGAGAGGAAACAAGGTGTGTGCCAAAAATCGGAGCAAACGGAGGTAGTTAAACGGTCTCGAACCGAGGCGCACGACCGACGGCTCTAAAAACCGAAAACTAGTCTCTAAACGGGAATAGTGGTCTACGACCACGAAACGTGGCCTGCGGCCACTGAGAGATGGTCTACGAGATCTCTCCCTCCCTTCGAGAAGAGAAAATAGAGAAAACATGACCTGGTTCGCAAATCGAGGCAAAGCACAAAAGAGCCCCGAAGTCTGGAGGCAAGGCTCTCAGCCGAGACTCTGCAACCTCAGAACGAGCACAATATGCATCATCACCGAGTGCTCAATCGGTGACGTCTGAGTCTTAAGGTCGGTCAAAAATGGGGTGTCTACAGTTGCCTCTCTTTGACAGAACTCGGAAGTCGTAATTGACGGGAGTGAATGTCAAAGCCCAGAGACGACCCATTTTTGACGAGGCCGAAGACTTAGACAAACAGGCAAGATAATCAAAGAGATGTGCCCGTAGGCAGGGGCAAAATGCAACTGACAATGCAAGAAGCCGAACATAACTTACGATCATGCAAAGAAAGCTGTAATGAAGCATATCATGCAACAGTTTTAAGCAAGCATATACAAATCTAATTACATTTCATGCAGAAAGGATGTAAGAGAATTATTCAATTCTTGTTACGTCTCACACGGAGAACATAATACCTGTCCGGCTCGTCTGGTTGTGCCAGCCTCAAATGAACCGTACATACAATATCGTGCCTCATGCTACTGGGGGTCTTTCGCTTCTTCTTAGTTGAACCACAGGTACTACTTTTCTCCCTGACTATGGTCGCAACTTTCCCTATTCTCCAACAGGGTGACAGACTAGGTTGGTTCAGTATCCAGAATTGAGGCGCATACACATGCTATCTCAATTTATGGGGCTGCCATACAGATTTCAAGCCGAGGATATACCCCTGGGTATTTAAACTAGACTTTAGTCTCGGAAATCCCGAACCTTTGCGTTCTAGGCATGAGCCATTCGAACTCTAGTTTCCACCGTCTCAGTTGGTCTCCTAGGAACTCACCGCAAACACAGGCAGGTGGCTATACCAGACCACCGGAAGTCATTTGGGCACGACAAACACCAAAGGAATTGCACCTTTAGAGGATTTAAGGTCTCCTAGACCAGAGAGTTCACAAGACAGTGCGAATAAAGATGCAAGATTTAAGGTCTCCTAGACTAGAGGATTTAAGGTCTCCCAGACCAGGGAGTGCATAAGACAGTGCGAATGATACAAAAATACAATGTGCACAAGACAGTGCGATGCAGAGTGAATGCACAAAACAGTGCTAAGCAGATGCACAAAATGGTGCGATGCTAAAGGTGTACAAAACAGTACAAGCAGGGTGAATGCACAAAACTGTGCGATACAGATAAGGTGCGCAAGATAGCGCGATGCAATGCACTAACAAGTGTAGGTAAGGTGCGCAAGATGGCGCGATGCAATGCACTAACAAGTGCAGGTATGGTGCGCAAGGTAGCGCGAGGCAATGCATTAACAAGTGCAGGTAAGGTGCACAAGATAGCGCGATGTGATATGCAAAGCATAAGACAGTGCGATTGAGGTGCGCAAAATAGCGCAAATGATAAACTGCACAAAATAGTGCGATGCGCAAAATAGCACGAATAATAAACTGCACAAAACAGTGCGATTGAGGTGCGCAAAATAGCGCGAATGATAAACTGCACAAAACAGTGCGATGCGCAAAATAGCGCGAATGAATGCAATGCACAGGACAGTGCGATGCGCAAAATAGCGCGAATGTAAACTGCACAAAACAGTGCGATTGAGGTGCACAAAATAGCGCGAATGATAAACTGCACAAAACAGTGCGATGCGCAAAATAGCGCGAATGATAAACTGCACAAAACAGTGCGATTGAGGTGCGCAAAATAGTGCGAATGTAAACTGCACAAAATAGTGCGATGCACAAGATAGCGCGATTGATTTGAAATGCACTAACAGTGCGATGCGCTAAACAGCGCGAGTGATTTGAAATGCACTAAATAGTGCGATGCACTAAATAGCGCGAGTGAAACCCAACCACAAGGTGCACAAGACAGTGCGAGGATGGTGCACAAAAGAAGTGCGATAAAATACATCTTCTGTGCAAGTAAGGTGCACAAAAAAGTGCGATGAAATGCATGTTCTATGCAAGTATGGGTGCATTTTCTATGCAACAGGGAAAACATATTCTATGCAATATTGAGAGCATATTCTATGCATAAGACATACATATTCTATGCAACATTGAAAGCATATTCTATGCATGATTGAAAGCAAATCATATTCTATGCGGAATCGAAAGCAAGCACATTCTATGCATGAATCATAACGATGCGTGGCACGCATGAAACAGAAGCGTATATGAAAGTGCACATTCTATGCAATAGAGGGGCATCAAACATGTGCTCTGGTGCCTCCGATTTATCTCTCGGAGGGCTTTGCAACACACTCTGCTCGAAAAGGGTACACCTTGTTTATATTGGCAAAAGATAACATCTGCATGTGAAAACCACATGTGCTGCTTGGACTGCCATTCTGACTGGAAGCAGGCTTACACTTGGGGTTGAGATACATTCATACTCCAGAGAAATGGCAAGGCCTGAGAAGGTGCACTTGGAATGCAGTCTCGGATTTTGCTAAAGTTGAAACATGCTAAGATGCTCCAAATTTTCCCTCTTTTCTTTTGCTTTGCAGTCTGGAACCTATATAGCTTCAGATAGGTCCTGGTTTTACTGTTTTCATGTGACCTGGGTTGAACCCTGCAGTTTTATGAAAGAACGAATCTTGTTTTGCACAAATATAGAGAATGGCACAGCACTCGGAGCGCAAAACGATTTTATTTTTGAAATTGAGAGATGAGTTCTTGACCGGGGTATTGAGCCTACGACTGAACACAGCACACTACGACTCACAACGGAAAACAAAAGGTAAACAACCTAAACACATCGAGTAACACTCGAAACGACTCGAAACAAGAATCAAGATAAAACAAAAAGACACGACACTCAGACGTGCACAGGGAGCCTGTTTCTCTAGGTATTATTTCCCACCCTTTCTCATTTATGATTCTCACATCACTCGGTCCTCAAGCTCGGTTTTTCTCTCAAAGCCCTTTTCTCGCTTTTCCTCTCAGCGCACATCTCTCATTTCTTCAATCTCTCATTTTTTATCCCTCCCCTGGGTGGTTGATGAATAAACAAGAAGTTGCGGACTCTTGCCCCTAGCATTCTGCTAGATTCTCTTTCTTCTGCTCATAACAGTGAACTTCCCCCACAGAGGGGTTATGATGCGGCTGGATGTGCAGCAGATCTGTAATTGACATTGGTTGACGATGCTCTACTGGGGAGTTTGGACGTGATTAGATCATTCAAGTTCGTGCTTCGCACTTGGCTTGATACCTCGTTGCTTGGAGGATGTTGAGAGCTTTCAGCCCTTTTCTGTTAGCTTCCGCTATGCCCTTCCTGGCGAATAGGGTGCCCTTTCCGGCAAGTATGGTGCCCTTTCTGGCAAATGCATTGACAACGGGGGAAAGACAGTAAGCCTGACTCAACTGTGCCCCCAGTTCATTATTTTGACCATTTTTTGTTTTTTGGCTTCTGCTTAAAACAATTTTAACCAAAATGAGAGTTAGATTAACGCGCTTGTTCGGTTTTCTGATTTGAAATCATGCGAGTTAGGTTATGGGCACTGAAAATTTTCCTTTTTTGGGTCCAAGAAATGGTCCAGTTTTGGAAAAGTGGAATAATTTTCGAGAGAATTAGTCAACCTCAGTAAAAATTCTCAAAACTATTTTTGCAAATGGCCACTACTCAAAGAGCACGGAACCTACTCTTGAGATGCACAACCTCAGATCCGAAGGAGAATTGCCCCTTTGTCGGAACGGCACTGCATGGCAACGGAAAGTTGCCCCTTGTTTGAATGGCACTGCAGCGCGCTGTATGGCAACGAAAAGTTGCCCATTGTCTTAATAGCGCCGCAGCACATGGCAACCAATCCTTATAGTGACCATTACCACCGAACTCTCGGATACAGAGAAGACAAAGATGATCAGAACCACTACATGGACATAGTCAAATTTGAAGTGTTTTACGGCTGGACTTCAGAATGAAGTTGCCTACGTATCCCAAAGATGTGAATCAAGCCTTACGTAGTTCGGGGTTAAGGTACATTCGGGTATTTAACCTCTCCTTTTATGCTCTAACTTTTGCCAAGGCCGCCCTTCCGGGTTTTCAACCTTGCGAGCTCTGTTTTATGCTCTAACTTTTGCCTGGGCCGCCCTTCCGGGTTTTCGGCTCAGCGAGCCTCTCAAGGGTAAAAGTTTAGCTTTGTCCATATTGAATGGTTTAAGATCTCGAAGCCATCTGAATCCAAAAGAATGGCTGCTGTTCGCTGATGATGTAGGAGTCCATCCAATGGGGGCTGAACTTGCCCCTAGTGTTGTGGATAGGAACTCGGTTGTCCTTCAGCAATGCTTTCTTCTTTCTTCCCTTCTGGGATTTGGCATTCTTGCCAGTCTTCATTGATTTGCAGGATGATTCATCTTCGGCTCTTCGAGCACATTTGACATTTTTCTGCCCCTAGGTCGAGGGCTGCTTCGAATCTGGCCATACAGGCCTCACATTGCGGTTGACCGTTGAACATTCTGAGTTAAGGTTCAAGGTTGGAAAGCAAAAGGGGGTCGAGTCTCGAGGCTGAGAGCGACCCTAAGCTGCACAATCTCAAGAGCGATTCCACACAGGTCTTCGCAGGACTGCGCAAAACATTTTTTGAAATCTTTTAAGAAAACGACTAATCGCTCGCGCGGAAGACAATGTAGAACCAATCTGGATCAAGCCAGGATCTTTCTCAGTACTCACATTAACAAACATGATTTCATTCATTAAGGGCTTAGCATGCCTCTTTTTCTCTCAATTGATCAAATTTTTGCAAATCCCGAGGAATTCTTTCATCTTCGTTTTCATCACAGTGTTCAAAAGGTTTTGAAAAACTTAGGTCAATGCAATGAGTTCGAGGCACATAAAAGTAGGCGAAAAGCACTGCCATTTCATTCAGAACTTCTGGCACAACTGCCACAAGGCAGAAGCGAACACAAGAATGTGAAAATCACTGCTGTTCATTCATAACTGTCGGCACAACTGGCTCCCTGGCAGAAACAGACTCAAAAGGAAACAAAAAGACAAACACAAAACAAAATAGTGATGCCCGAGGTAACACCCCTGGAATCACCTGACTCTAACAAAACAGGATTGACTCGATACAACAAGACAGACCCGAAACAAAAAGACTGACTCAAAACAAAGAGACAGACTTAAAACAAAACCACAGGACTGACTCAACACCCAAGTCAGAAACTACAAAACTAGCATTCGCAAATGCTCAAAACAGTGCGTGCCATTCCCACGTCTGGAGTAAATCGAGCGCCACCCGCAGCTGGCTCATCCCTCCGATCACATGGTCACATTATCCCCCAAGTTCACCGATCCAGTGCCGATAGACTTTGCAGGACCTGACGCGAAGATGACCTTTTTATCAATCAGATCTTGTATTTCATGGTGAAGACGAAGACACATGTCAGTGTCATGGCCAGCTTGTTGATGAAAGACACAGTACTTTGCCGGGTCGTGGGAGAGAGGAAGTTTATTTAGTAATGGCCGCGGCTCCAGGGGCTTCAGATGTCCCTTTTCGATCAGGACCCTCAGGGCCGTTGACAGAGACATGTCCAGTGGGGTGAACACCCTCTGGCCCCGAGGTGGGTATTTGGCAAGTTGTGAGCTGGTTGTGTTGGATGTACCGACGAAAGGGTCGGTAGGTGCTGACTTTTGATGATCTCTTCCGAGTGTAGGATTGGAGCTGAAAGGGGTGTTTCTGGTACAACATCTCTTGTCTCGGCTTGCCCCTTGATTCAGACTACCCCCAACTTGAGTGGCAAAAGTATCATCCATAGTTTTTGCAACCACTGCAAGCACTTGCTGTTTGTTTAGTCCTTCGGCCTTCAAAGCCTCAACAGCCCGTTGAAGGTGTTCATGGGGACCAATGCTTGCCCCTACCTTGTTCTTACCACCTGCTTCCCCTTTGCCAAGGGTTTGGTTTTCTTCAAATGCAGCCAGTCCCAAGATTGGGGAACCTTTTGTCATGAAATTCCCGGTATGTGATGTGGTCGATGAGGGAGCCAATGTCTCGGAGGCCAGATTTGTCACAGTTCTCTGAAGATCTTTGATCATTCTCTTCAGCTCAAAAGTAGTGGGCTCACGGGTTTGAGATGATTGGGGTCCAGGTGCATCCATCATGCATAAGTCCATGCTTTCTGGAATGAACACCTCAGGCTTGGGTAGATGGGCCGGGGTGATGTATATGCTGGGGTCGAAGATGGATGGTAGTATATGGATTAGATTGAGGTGGGCAGGAGATGTTTGGTCATTGGGTCTGAAGGTGGAGCTATCGTCCGGTTGTCGATGAGATTTTAGACCTCATGACGAAGGCGGTAGCAACGGTCGGTGCCATGACCGCGCTGCTGATGGTACACACAGTACTTGGAAGGGTTATGTCTGGCTGGGAGAGGGTCAAGTAGAGGTTGAGGATCGAGGGGTTTGAGATACCCTCTTTCCATCAAGACTTTTAGTGCGCTAGTCAGGCTCATATAGAGGGGGGTGAAAGTTCTGCCCTAAGCTCGGGCTGGGCCGGCAGTTTGTAGGCTTGGATTAGCAAAAGGGTTGGCTGTGGCGACTGTATTGATTTCTGCGGGTTTGGGAATAGTGCTACTACCAGCATTGGTACTCCCTGAAATCACCCTCCTTGTCGGTTTACTTGTTCTAGGAATGATCCCACTGTTGAACGCATTCTCGATCTGAACCCCCCAGTTCACGCAAACTTTTGAAAGTGAATAGCGGAGCGACTATCAACTTTTGCAACATATCATGCTCGAGGTTTCGCACCATCATTTGCACTTGATCCCTCTCAGAAGGGCGGCGATCTGTCATCCGTGCTGCCTTTGCTCTCCACCTTGCAACAAATTCCACAAAAGGCTCTGTTGGGTTTTGGCGGGTTGTTTCAAGCTCTTGCATGGTCATTTCAACTTGGGTATTGTAGGAATACTGATCGACAAAGGCCTCAGCCAATTCTTCCCAGTCTTGCTTCACTTTGTCCTCCAACTTAGCGTACCAAGTGGCTGCTACACCCGACAGGGTTCTTCCATACAGAGAGAGTTTCTGTGGCTTAGTCAGACCCATCGGCTTCAGGACATCCAAGAAAAGTCAGATATGTACCATTGGATCTCCAGACCCGTCGAAACGGTCAATATATGGCATTTTGAATCTGTTTGGGAGCTGTACGGCAGACTCGGTGTGCCCATCCTCAATGTCGGGAATGGAGTTAAGACCCTGTGCCTTCTTGAATTGCTTTTCAAGGTTCGCAATTTTCACCGCGGTCGGATCGAGGTCATTACCATCAAGGGGATAAAGCCTCTCATTAGGCTGCACCAGGGGTTTGACAACTCGGGCTTGAGCCAACCCTTCTTGGGGATCCGGACCCTGCAAATTTTCAGCTGGCGGAAGTGGGTCAAAGTTCGGCTGGGGCCCTGAAGCTAGATGTGAGGCAGATGCCCCAGATGGGCGTTGCGTTTCAGCATTAGTCTCATCCTGCACGGCAGTTCCCTGATTTAACGTTGCTATCATGGCCACTAATTCTTCCGAACCCTGTGCCATCACGGGTCTACTGATGATGTGACTGGTGACTGTCGGATCAGATGAACCAATGAACCCTGTCTGGCCCTTCTTTGCCTTACCACTGGCGAAGGAAAACTGGTTACCCTTGAACCGAATCTCTGACTTGACAAAGTCTATCAACACAAGTCCAATGAATCTGGGGGATACCGAAGCCTTCTGAAGCTACGGTTCCAAGACTACCTAGCAAAAGAGAAAATAGAGAGCATCTCAGCCTAATTTCACTAGAATGGACTTGAGCATAGCTAAATGACTGCACTCTTTACTGAATTCTGCCCCAAATTCTGCCTGTAAACCGATACCCTCAAGTAAAATTGATTCCCCAAATACTGATGCCCTCGGGCTGGAGACCCAGACTTGCAAACTGATACATGCATTCCCTGTAGAGGCACACTCTAAAAGCACATAGCAAGCAAGTGAGAGCCAAAACACCCCTATGGAGGGGTAGGGTTTCCCTATCCTATTTTGTCAGGAGCTAGGGTTTTACTACGCACGCAGCGGTTCCAAACAACCTATAATTGGGTAAGCAACCTGTCCTAGCTTGGAATGGTCACTATGGATTCCGAATATGCACTAGGTCGAATGGTCAAAAAGGGTGCCCTGGTAACAACCGGGGTTTGTGTTCTTGTCGTGGCAGAGCCCGCAACCGGTCAGCCTTATGGCACGCTTCTCGAAGCGAGCCTCTGGCAAACCGTTCAGGAATAGCATATGGCAAACACGGTGTCCTAGACGCACCAATGCAAATGCAATGCAAAGAAACACATAAGTGTAGTCAAAACCAAATATCATGAGTTCGAGTCAAGTTCTCTAAATCCCCAGCAGAGTCGCCAGAAACTGTAGACGTCCCCGAACGTCCCAGGAGGGAATCCCGTTTTGTTCATTGGGCTCACTACAGTTCAGGACTCAATGTCACGGTCTTGTATCTAATCTCGCAGAGTGCAATGCAAGACCGATGAATCACCAAAGAGTCCAAATCCGGCAAATCGTTTTTGAAAACAGATTTTTTTGAAAGAAGTGCCAAACATGGACTGCTTTGCCAGATACAGAGTCGCCACCTAAATATTTATTTTGGGGGGATTTAGGAAACCCTGACTCGTGCCTAAGGCCACGTGTCCGTCATCACCAAAGTTGCCTTGGCTCGGGAACTTGGGTACGATTGGGGAAGGTCACTTCGTGAGCACTCCCGTTCGCCCGATCAAAGATCGGCCTCTACTAACCATGATATCGAGTTTTGAGAACATTATGCATTCTTATTCCGTTTATTAGCCTAGATTTACTACGTGATGCGCACAGCATACAAGTATAGACTGGATCGCCATGAATTGGAACAACACATCTCATGTTTGTTTATTTTGAAAATGGTTTGATGGTGCTACCTGCAAGTAGGCTAAGACGTGGATTTGCCACCCTCGGGTGGGCTTAGAAAACATGATTTTGCCACTCTCAAGTGGGCTTAAAACTCACAGTCAATGCATTATTCCAATTCAGATAATCCAACCTTCACCCACAGGCATTCAGGCAGGTATATCACATAAGCACATAGCCTTATGGTAAGCATGCTATCATGGCAGTCACTCACACACATGCAAGGATGCTAAAGCATAAACACTTACCGAGTACTCCAAGCCAAAACAGAAGCTATGTTAGAAATCCATGCATGATCCTAACTATGCTGAAATGCCTAATGCAACACATGCAGGAATGCAACTACAATAGGCTCGGTTATTCTAAAGATGGCATGTGAAATGCTACAACTAACCAGTATTCAACTTGGAATTGAAATACAATGCAATTAGTATGATGCGCCGAGCCCGGTGCATGCAAGACAGATGAATGGATGCAAACATGCGAGCATAAGTATGCTAATTGAAACATGCCCTAAACTAATCATCATAAGCTGGTAAATAAAAGGGAGAAAGACGTGGGGTTGGAAGACATACATCACACACACGCACACTTATTACACAATTGCCCTCGCTCGGAGGGTCCGAATAAATAATACAGTCCGAATAAATAATTACAGTTCGAATAAATAATTAAATATTACAAAACCGTAATTAATTAACAAATTAACTAGGAAAGCGGATAAATTAGCATGCAAGCTATGGACCGCCTCAGCTCTTGTTCCGAATGATGAAAGATGCATGCGTGCTCAAGTCGCTTTGTCGGGAAATTTCTCGCGATGCCCCGATTTGCCTCTTTTTGCAATTAATCCCGGAATGCTGTGCAAAGCTCTAGAAGGTTGCTGATTTCTGGTCTGCTACAACAGAGAGTAAGAAATGGGCATGTGTAGACACCCCATTTTTGACCGTCCTCAAGACTTGGACGTCACCATTGGAACACTTGGTGATCATCCTTGTTTGTGTTCGTTTGGAGTTCCCGGAGTCCTCGGCTACGCGCCCTGCCTCAGGATCTCCGAACTCGACCGTTTTGTGTCTGGTTTTGCACCAAACACTTGTGTTTTGCCTTGGAGGGGCAGGGAATGCCTTGTGAGGCATCCCCACACACCACCGGCAGTGGCTAGAGGCCACCGGCTGGTTTTTGTTGCCATCGGCAATGTATGTTGCCGGTCGGCACTCTTTATTGCCGGTCGGCAGTCATTTTTGTCAAAATGACATTTTTGCCCAGCCGACTACTGTTCAGCTGCTTTTGGAGATATTTTGAAACAGCTGGCTGGCATTTGCTTCCCCTCCATACACGTGTATGGAGGGATGCCCCTCTTGTTAGCTTACATTGTAAGTTTACAAGATTGGCTCCTCTATAAGAGGAGCCCTCCTCTCCCTTGCTCAAGGGTTAGAAAAATTAGAGCTTTTTGCTTAGAAAATACAGAGGAAGCTCTGGTTTTAGGGTTAGGGTTCAATACACATCCTATCTCTATATTACTCTTGTGTGTGCTTTAGTCCATAATATTGCACACAAGCACCTAGTGTTTCACCTTCCCTTGGCTACTGAGGTTCTAAGGGCTTATTCTTGCTGTTCTTGGCTGGATTGGAGCTCAAGGAGGCCACAAGACCACCATTTGTGAAGAGGTCTACAAGGGTAACCACTTTACTCCCTTTTTACCTCTTTCTTGCATCTTATTTCTACCTGTCTTAGAGCTGTTTTTGTGTTTAGTGTATAACATAAAAAAGTTCTGTTTTTAGGCCCTCTTGATTGTTTGTTAAGGGTGTTTTGTGGTTTGGGTGTGTTTGACCACCCTTAGGCCTTGAAAGGCCCCATTTTTGTGCTATTTTGTGCAAGTTTCGAGACTTTGGTGTTTGGGCCTCTTCACCACTGAAATCTTGAGGGATTTCAGTGGTGAAGATGGTGCCTTGAAGTCTCAAGAAGGAGGGGGCCACCCCTTCTCCTTGTTGTCCTTGAAAGGGACCATTTTTGGCCTCTAGAGGAAGCCTTTGTGAGAATGTTTGTTGAGCATGCCATGACTGTTTTTCATGCTTATATTGCCATAATATAACATGGTTTTAAGTTGGTTTTGGTATACCATGCATGCCTTGCATACCTACCTTGTAATGCCTTGTGATTGCCTTAATATGCCTTAGGTTGTGTGCCTTTGTTTTAGCATGTTTTAGGCTTAGATTTGTGAAGCTTTTGTGCTTATTTTGCCATGCTTTAGGTCTGTCTTAGGTTGTTTGAGTCGACCCTAGCATGCATTATATAGCCTCTTTGCATTTTCGGGCTTGTTGGCCTTAAGTATGTAAGTGTATAGCATGCCTCGTTTGCATTATTTTAGTGGTTTGGAACCACTTAACATGAAATTTCAGTCCACTTAACATGTTTGCATACTTGCCTTAGAGGCTTCATTGTTGCTTTGAAAGCTCGTGTTGTATGCTCCATGTTTTGGTCATTATGTATGCCTTTGGATTTGAGCCATTTAGATGCCATCTAGGTGTCCCTTGGGTGTTGTTTAGGTCTGCCTTTGACCTGTTTTGAGTCCCCTTAGCCTTGTGAGGCTTGGTGGGTTTGACCTTGGTTTAAGCCTCTTGGCTTACCTCAAGTACTTGGACCATTTGCATGCTTTACTTGCTTGAATTAGTTGGTTTGGCACCTCTATTTTGTGCAATTTCAGAGTTTGGTATGCATGCTAATTGTCCATTGTTTGGTCTCTTTAAGTGTGCTTAAGAGTTGCCTTGTTTATGCTTAAGGTGTTGGACCATGATTGCATGCATGTGTGTGTGCATTTTGGCCTTCGTTTCCTTGGTTTTGGCCACTGATTTTGGGCCTAATTAGAGTTGCCTAAGTCATGTTTAAGTCCATCTTTTCATTAGTTGCATTGCCTCATGACTTGCATGATTACTTGCCTTGCCATGTTGCATACCTAGCTTCGCATGCTTAGGGTTGCCTTGCATGAGCATGCATGCTTAGCCTCTTGAAGTGAGTGTGATAGAGGTTAAGTCCCCTTCATTGGGTCATTTGCATTGCATTTCATTTGAAATTAAAGTTGCACACTTGATTCTTTGGGCCATCATGCATGGAAATGCGTGATTGGTGGTCCGAGAATCGAGGCACATCCCCCTTTGAGTCATTAACATGATAAGGAATGTGATTGGTGCATACATTGTTTGAATTGTATGGCCATGCAAGTTTTGCCCTCTGCTGCTGTGAGTTGCAGGTTCTGCAGGCATTGTTTGCCGACCGGCAACATTTTATGCCGGCCGGCAGTAAGTTCTCAGCCGATGGATTCATTTTGTGCCGATGACCATCCTACACAGCCGGTGGCTCTCCCCCTCAGCCGGTGGTATCCCCCAGTGTCCTGTGAGGCATTCCTGAGACTTTGGCAGTTTTCAGAGGAGCAAAGCAGGGAAAACAGAGGCAGACTATGCATGGCAGTGCGATTCCGAGCAAGTCCCGAGCATGCGCTGCATCTGGCCCTCTTCCCGAGGCGGTTTACTGTTTTAATTAGATTAATTAATTCGTTTAATTAATTTAATGGGTCTGTAATTTAATTAGCTTGCGTAGTTAATTAATTTGTATATTCTTTTGGTCCCTCCGGGCGAGGGCAAATCTGTAATAAGCGTGTGTGAGTGGTGTGCATGTCTTCCAACCCCACTTCTTTCTTCCCTTTTATTTACCCGCTTATGATGGTAGATTAGGGCACGTTCATTTTAGCATACTTTATGCTATGCATGCGTGCATTCATGCATTTGTTTACATGCATCGGGCTCGGTACATCATACAAACTGCATTGTATTTTCGATTCCAAATTGAATACGTGTATCGAATGATTGCATTTCACATGCCATTTTAGGGTTAGCCGAGCCTACTCTAGATTGCACCCTTGCCTGCGATGCATTAGTCATTTTAACATGAACTAGGACATGCATGTTTGCTAACTAGTTTATTGTTTTGGCACGGAGTACGATGTAAGTATTTATGCTTTAGCATCTCGCATGCGTGTGAATGTTAACATGACAGTATGCTTACCATGTGGCTAAGTGCTTATATGAGGTAAACTGTTTGAATGCCTGTGGGTGAAGGTTGGATTGTTTGAGTTGGAAAAACTCGTTGAAATCCGTGTTTTAGCCTACTTGCGAGTAGCAAATTCCAAAGCGCTTTTCAAAACAAACGGATATGCAATGCTTGTTTCCAAATTAGGCAATCTAGTCTATACTTGTTTGCTGCGCGCATAACATAGTAATTCTAGGCTAATAACCGGAACAAGAACACATAACGTTTTCAAAATCGGATATCATGGTTAGTAGAGGCCGGTCTTCGGACCGGGCGAAAGGGGGTGCTCATAGCTGACCTTCCCCGATCGTACCCAAGCTCCCGAGCCAAGACAACTTTGGTGATGACGGACATGTGGCCTTCGGCACCGAGTCAGGGTTTCCTAAATTTCCCATTTTTAAAATATTTAGGTGGCGACTCTGTATCTGGCAAAGCAGTCCATGTTTGGCACTTCTTTTCAAAATCTGTTTTTCTCAAAACGATTTGCCAGATTTGGACTCTTTGGTTCAAGATTAAGAACCGACACAAATCGAGTCCGAACTGTAGCCGAGGTCCCCCGCGGGCATGTTACAGCATGGCAAAGTATTTTCACATATGTATGCATACCTCGATCCTCGTGCCACCAATCACGCATCTCGATGCATGATGGCCGAGGAGTCAAATTGCACGACTCGATGTGAAATGAATGCACATGACAACACAACAAGGCCCAGACTCCATCATGGGTAATCTGGAGTGTCGGCGACCGGGAATTGAGGCACGTTCCGTGACTTCGGGTACGAAACTTCCCTCGTTTCCCTTGTTTGGGCTAACTCCTATTCCAAACACAATGCAATGAGATGGCATACACAATGCGACTAAAATGCAACCTAGCATACGCAATGCTATGGACTAAAATGGCATACACAATGCACGTGACACAACATGGCATGCACAATGCACTAACATGCAACCTAGCATACGCAATGCTATGGACTAAAATGGCATACACAATGCAAGACACAACATGGCATGCACAATGCACTAACGTGCAACCTAGCATACGCAATGCTATGGACTAAAATGGCATACACAATGCAAGATGGACTTACACCAAAATGAGTGGACCTCAGCCACACTCACATCAGTGGCCATGTGATGAAAACGAGACAACCGAAATACATGCAAACATGCACGAATGCAATGGACCGATCCTAAGGCACAACATGCAACTCTAACTAAGCATGGCAAAGGATGAAATATGGCATACAAGCATGCAATTTCCAGCTCTGAAACATGATGCACAATGGTCCCGAATCATGAAAATATGTCACAAAATGCAAGCTAGATGGCCCGAATACCGAAACTAGTGAAGTGCGTTACACTAGAGGTACACAAAGCAATGCACGAATGGAAAAACCAACCCCAAACAGACCCTAGGTAGGTCTGAAACAGTGGGAAAATGGCCCAAAATGATGACTCAACATGCAAAGAAACGAAGCTCATGCAATGGTCCGAAAACGAGGCATTTATGCACAACTCTCAAACACGTTTAAAGAGTGGAAATCATGGGAATATGGCATTCATATAAGCTCTAAAATATGATGTATAATGATCCCAAAGCATGAAAACACCTCAGTATATGCATGCAATAGACCTCGAAACTCAAAGCTAAGCATGGACATTGTACTACAAGCATGCAAAACAAGCATCATTTGACCATGAAACCCAAAAACAGAGCTAAGGTAGTCCAAAATATGCACAAGATCAGTTTAAGGCATGGCCAAAAAGTGCTAAAATCAAGGGTCAACAAAGCATGCAAAGTAAGCTAGTGAACCATGATTTGCACTACAACTATATGAAGCACCTGAGAGGTCACCAAACCAGCCAAAAACAGAAGTATGCCATGCTAAAATATGCCCAAAAATCCATGGAAACTCAGTCAACACATGTTAGAATGAGGTGCTCCTTTGAGAGGCCAATAAGGGGGTTGTTCTACACATGCAAGATAGACATGCAAAATGGCAAAACCACCTCTGGACAGAGGTTATTAGGGCCCTAAAACTCATCAAAAATGGCCTGAAATGAGGCTAGGAAGCATGCAAGTAAAAGCCCCTTTGAGAGGCCTTAAATAGGATTGCTCTACACATGCATAATAGACATTTAAATTGGTAAAAAGGGCTCTGGACAGAGTTCATGCAGGTCACAAAACTCACAAAAAGTGGCCTGGAACATGGCTTTGAAACATGCAAATAGGGGCTCCTTTGGAAGGCCAACAAAGTTAGTAAAGAGGACAAAGGGGTGAGAGGGTCACCCCTCTCTGATTTTGAAGCTCAAAGACACATGTTAGCCACTGAAAATCCACTGGATTTCAGTGGCCAAAAGGCCAAACCAAGGCCAACACAAATGCTCTAATGCATAGCTCAAAACATGAGGAAATGAAGCATGCAAGGGGGTAGACGACCCCCAACAGAAAAATGACCTTAATCAAACTTGAAGACGAGCTCAAAATAAGACTTGTTTCAGTTTATGACGAAGCCCAAAAATGCCTGCAAATAGAGCTAAGATATGAGGCAAAATAATGCTACAAAGAGGGAAATAGAGACTTACCCTTGTAGAGAAGACCTCCAGCAACTTCTGGACCAAGGTAGGAGCTCTTCAACCTCTGAAAATCAGCTCCAAGGTGCTTAGGTTGATAATGGAGGTGTTGTGCTTGGAGGTGTAGTGCAATGGATGCAAGAACAATGGAGTTTGAAGCTTGAAGGAGAGAGATATGGAGGGAAGTGTATATATGCTTGAGGCCAAAAATTCTGAACCCTTGCAAGTGGAGAGGAGGGTCTCTCTTATAGCCAAAGAGGTCTAAAGCTTCTCTTGGAAGCTTGGAAGCAAGATTAAACATCCTTCATACACGTGTATGGAGGATGCAGCAAATGCCTCCTAGCTGGCACAGCTAGAAGCAACTCAGGAAGACAAAACAGGAAGGAGTAGGCCGACCAGTTCAAGTGGTCGGCCGACCAGGCCAGGTGGTCGGCCAACCACCTTTTGTGGTCGGCCAGCGAGGTCAAAAGGTCCAACTCAAAACTAGGTGGTCGGCAGCCCATATTGGTGGTCTACTAGGTGAATACAACACAATGGTGGTATGGGAGACCCGAAATTGTGGCCCAAAAGTGAGGGAGACCACTTACCTGCCAAGGAAAACCGGCCGACCGGGGAAAGGTGATCTCCAAGAAGAAAAGGTGGTCTCCCACCCTACTACCACCTTTCTAACAATGAAAATGGGGTCCATGCCAAAAATGAACCCACACCGATGCAAAACGAAGGTTCGGGGGCCAAAACGCGTAGCTGGGGGCCCCGAAAACTGACTATTAGGCATCGGAAGTGGCGTACGACCATGAAGGTGGTCTCCCGGGCCACAGTGTCCCTCAAGAGAGAGGAAACAAGGTGTGTGCCAAAAATTGGAGCAAACGGAGGTAGTTAAGCGGTCCCGAACCGAGGCGCACGGTCGACGGCTCCGAAAATTAGAAACTACTCTCCAAACGAGAATAGTGGTCTACGACCACGAAACGTGGATTGCGGCCACTAAGAGATGGTCTACGAGACCTCTCCCTCCCTTCGGGAAGAGAAAACAGAGAAAACAGGACCTGGTTCGCAAACTGAGGCAAAGCACAAAAGAGCCCCGAAGTCCGGAGGCAAGGCTCTCAACCGAGACTCCGCAACCTCAGAACGAGCACAATACGCATCATCACCGAGCGCTCAATCGGTGACGTCTGAGTCTTAAGGTCGGTCAAAAATGGGGTGTCTACACAGAGTCGAGATACTTGCCGCTGGAAAAACTTGCCTTGGCCCTGATGATGGCCTCCAGGAAATTGGCGCACTATTTTCATGCTCACACAATCATCGTTTTGACCGAGTTCCCACTCAAAGCCTTGTTTGAGTGAGCGGATTTCTCCAGTCGAATCCTCAAGTGGGCGGTCGAATTGGGACAATTCGACGTCAAGTTTCAACCCCGAACTGCCATAAAAGCGCAGACATTGGCCGACATTGTTGCTGAATTCTCACCTGGAATTCATCCAGTGTGCCCGGTGGATCTTGCCGCGGCAGCCGAAGAGGTGAATGTTGGCTCGCTAGAAATTGCACAGCAGGGCGATGTTGGCGTCGCGGAACTTGCGCGCCCTGCCATAGAGCCTCCAGCCGGCATGGTGCTGCAGCCCGGCGATACGACTCCGGACTTGAGCATGGCTGATCAACCTGTTGGGTCCGGTGCTGCATCGCCGAGGGGGGGTGGAATGGAACCAAACAGCAGTGGAGCAGAAACCGAACAGCCGCGCAACCGTGATCCCTTTAACCTTGAAGCCTCCCAGGACCCCTCAGAGTGTTGAAAGCTCTTTGTCGGTGAAATGTGGAAACTTTTTGTAGATGGAGCCTCAAATCGTCACGGTGCCGGGCTAGGCATAGTTTTGATTTCCCCAGATGGTCTGACCATCGAACACTCTATCACACTCGGATTCCCTACGTCAAACAATGAGGTCGAGTACGAGGCGCTGCTAGCCGGACTTAAGAGCGCGCTTCAGGTGCACGCATCCGAGCTAATGGTTTACAGCGATTCCCAACTCGTTGTCAACCAAGTGTCTGGGGTTTACGAAGCTAAAGATGACAGAATGACAAAATACCAAGCTCTAGTGAGAGAACACATCAAGCGATTCCAGGCAATCAGGGTCCAACAAATTGGCCGGAAAGACAACGGCCGTGCGGATGAGTTAGCCGGTCTGGCTTCCATGGTCGACCGAACATCTCCCAGTCCTCTCCTGATTGAGTATCTTCCAAGGCCAAGTATCGAGGAAACCGAGCTGACAGAGGTACTTTGTACCGAGCTAGGTCCTTCTTGGATGGATCCTATTATTCTCTTCCTCAAGGAGCGGACCCTTCCGGCCGATAAAAAGGAAGCGCATAAAGTCCAGGTGAAGTCAGAACGGTTTTGGCTCTCTCCATCTGGCGCTTTATACAAGAAGTCTTTCAACGGCCCCTATCTCAAGTGTGTACACCCAAACAGCGTGGAAGCTTTCCTGTACGAAATTCATGAAGGCATATGCGGCAGTCACATCGGGGGCAGATCTTTGGCCTACCGGGCTATTTCGCAAGGGTATTGGTGGCCGTGCATGCAAGCGGACGCTCAGAAATATGTTCGCAAATGTGAGAAGTGCCAGAAGTTCGCCTACCAAATTCACCAGCCGTCCAGAGAACTTCTTCCCCTCACAAGCCCTTGGCCTTTTGCGATGTGGGGGCTGGACATAGTGGGACCACTCCCAACGACACTAGGCAACCGGAAGTTCTTCATCGCGGCTACGGACTACTTCACCAAATGGGTTGAAGTGGAGCCCTTAGCAACTATCAAGGAGAAAGACGTGAAATGGTTTGTCTGGCAGAATGTGGTAACGCGGTTTGGCGTCCCTAAAATTCTGATCTCTGACAATGGCACCCAATTTGATGGGCGCCTATTCAGAGGATTTTGTGAAGAATTGAAGATTGAATTCTACAACTCCACCCCGGCTTACCCGCAGTCCAACGGCCAAGCCGAAGCATCAAACAAGACCATTCTTGATGGGTTGAAGAAAAGACTTGAGAAAGCCAAAGGAAAATGGGCCGAGGAACTCCCAAATGTCCTTTGGGCATACTGGCGATCTACCGGGAAAACTCTTTTTGCGCTGGCATACGGCATGGAGGCGGTCATCCCGTTGGAAATCGGCATGCCCACCATCCGTAGTGAAAATTTTGAGCCGAAGCTGAACTCTGAAGCAGTAGCCCTGGAGTTGGACCTTGCTGAAGAGCGTCGAGAAAAAGCTCTAATTCACGTGGCTGCATACCAACAAGAATTGTCCAGGAAATACAACAAAACCGTGCACCCCAGACCGTTTAAAGTAGGCGACTGGGTTTTAAGGAAGGTCATGGGCAACACCCTGGTGCCAGGCGAAGGCAAGCTAGGGGCAAACTGGGAAGGACCCTACAAGATAACCCGTTTGGCGGGCAAGGGGGCATACCACTTGGAAGATTTGTATGGCAAAGGCATACCCCGGCCATGGAATGCAGCCAACCTCAAACTATACTATTTTTAAGTTTTTCATAGTTTTTATGTTATTCTTTTGAGCAAGGATTTGTTTGCCTTACGCTTCAGAATGTAACTCTTTTTGTCAATATAATAGAAGTGACTTGTCTTTGCTGGAGCATTCTATTGTTTTCGATGCTTATTTTGAGATTTCGACCAAGATGTTTTACTCCGGTTGAATGAGTTGATGATTTACTCAACTCTGAGATTTCGACCGAGATGTTTTACTCCGGTTGAATGAGTTGATGATTTACTCAACTTTGAGATTTCAACCGAGATGTTTTATTTCGGTTGAATGAGTTGATGATTTACTCAACTCTGTGGAATTGTAACTGAGATGTTTTACTCCGGTTGAATGAGTCAATGATTTACTCAACTCTGAGATTTCAGTCGAGATGTTTTACTCCGGTTGAATGAGTTGATGATATACTCAACTCTGAGATTTCAACCGAGATGTTTTACTTCGGTTGAATGAGTTGATGATTTACTCAACTCTGAGATTTCAACCGAGATGTTTTACTCCGGTTGAATGAGTTGATGATTTACTCAACTCTTTGGAATTGTAACCGAGATGTTTTATTCCGGTTAAATGAGTTGATGATTTACTTAACTCTTTGGAATTGTAACTGAGACGTTTTATTCCAGTTAAATGAGTTGATGATTTACTCAACTCTTTGGTTTCAGCCGAGATGGTTTATCTCGGCTAGATGAGTTGGTGATTTGCCTAGCCGAGGTGGTTTATCCTGGCTGAAGTTGTTTAGCTTAAACACAATGCAAACACTAAGCGAAATCAAAACATTTCATTGATGTCAAATAGAATTACATACGGTAGGACTGATAGTTCGGTTACATTCTTAAAAACAAAAGAAGGAAGACAGAAAACTAACTAAGGGAGAAAGGTCTGTGAACTCATCCCCGGTAGTAGTTGCGAAAGTGGTTTCTTGGACGCCGGCCTTGCCCTCGCCGGTCTGCTTTGGGCGGTTATTTCCCTCGGTATTTTCCTCGTCATCCTCCTCGTCTTTCTCCTCGGCCTCGGCCTGTAATGCGCTAAAGACATCGTTGGCATATGGCACCAAGTATGTCGGCAGGAAGACAGCTGGGGGAGAGGCAAACACGTCGGTTCCAGATCCTTGGCCGAGCTGTTCGCAAGCAGCCTTCCAGCCAGCCTTGAAGAAAATATCTTGGGTGGCATGGACTTGCTTCGTGTAGTTTTCCTCGGCCTCCTTGAAACCGGCGTTGTTGGCGTCCTCCAGCTCCTTCTTCCTTGACTGGTTCAACGCCTCCAGCTCAGCTCGGTGAGCGTCCCTTTCTTGCTCGGTAGCTCCAAGCTGGCCGAGCAATCTGGAGTTGTCGGAGTTTGCGATCTCTAAAGAAGCCTTTGATCGCCCTAGCTTGGTCTGAAGATGCTCAACCTAGCTCGCAGCATCGGTTGCCTTCTGCCGGAGTCTGTGAATGCGCTCCATGACCAAGTGTTGTTTCTGGATGGCCTGTAAGACGAAAGTTTGATTAGAAAGGAAACCGAGCAAACACTTGGGAAAATTTGAGTAAAAAGTTACAGATTCTTACCCGGGTCATAGACTTGACCGAGGATTTCACTAACCGGGTGTCCGGCACGTGGTCGCTGCCGACTACGTCGCTCGGCAGAAGTATGGCTTTGGTTAGGTCAAAGGCGAGTAGATGCTCCTTGTACCTTTGACCGAGGCAGTCGTCGGGATCTCCTTACCTCGGTGCTTGAGTTGTGGCTTCCATGGACGTGTTGGGTCAGTTGTCACCGCTGGTTGCTCGGTGTTCAACTCCGCATCTAGCTCGGCAGAGGGGTCGGCGGTACGTGGCATTTTCCCAGCCCGGCGGCTTTCTTTGCTTGCCTGCCCGGCGGCAGGAGACGCCAGTGCAACCACGGTCCCGCTTGATTGACCGGCAGCGGCTGTGCGGGATGGGATGCTCGGTAGCTCGGTGGAGGTAGCAGTGATGAGGTTCTTGATGCGGCTTCTTTTGGCGATCTCTTCTGCCTCGGTTAACCGGATAAGTGGCACGTCCGGCAATGTGGGATCGGGAGGTGGAGATGGTGCATGGAGGAAGTCTGTAACCTTACTCCGGCATGGAGCTGAGTACCTGTAGGTTGGTACGTAACCGAGGAGTTCGTGGCAATCCCGGTTGTGGTAGCGAAGCACGGTTCTGATGGTTACTTCGTTGGGATAATGGTAATTGGCTTGCAAAGCTTCGATTGCTGCAAAAAGAAAAAAAAAATATCAAGTACAGAATATAGAAGGAAAGTAATTTGACCGAGCAGTTAGCACGGCTTACATATTGAATCGAAATCCTTGTTGATATACCAACCCAGCATGTCGGCTGTTTCATAATTGTCAGACACCCAGAAAAAGTCGTCGTCATGTAAGTCCTTGTTTGGGGTACCGGTCACTATTTTCTCCTTGCTCGGTCTGATCTTTAAGTAGTAGGCAAGGCCATCGCCTGTATGCCCGAGGGTATACTGGCGAAGTATCTCGGCCAGTCCTAAGTTGGTGCCTAGCCGGTTGTTTAGCTCGGCAATTTCGTTTATTATGCGGTAGGTGTTGGTTGAGACCTGGGTTGGAGCTAGCCCGGTGCGCCGCAAGAATTCGCACATCAGCGGATTAACCGGGAAGCGGAGGCCACCTTCTATGATGGAAAGCACGGTGAAGGGGCACTGGTCTAATCTGCCCCAAGGGGTCGTGTCCTCGGCACCGAGCTCTAGGTGAACATCGTCCGGGATACCATATTCTTCTCGGAACGCGGCTAAAGCGACCGGCGTGTCGACCAGGAAGCGGTAGCGCCCCATGTGTAGCCGGCTGGTTTTAGCGCGGCTGAGGTGGTTTGGCACAAACTCTAGTTTGGTGGCTGCTCGGTCTTTGAGAGCCTCGGTGTTGGTGCGTCGTCCCCTTGGACTCTGTAGGAAAAGGAGGGTAAGTGTAAATGGGAGCGCGGTCGCGCAAAACGAGCTTGACTTTAGCTCGGTCAGATGGAGTGCCAGACCACCTCGGTCACGAAGGTAAATCCAGAAGCTCGGCCGTTCAAGCGGACCAGATGTCAAGCCCTTTGTCTACCTCGGTTCCTACAGAAGTTTTTGCAAACTCACAATTTGCTCGGTTTGGATGTTTTTTGGGGATCAAAAGAAGACCTGGAGCCCGGTCCGCTCCAGATCTTCATGTGTTCATCATTGAGGCTGAAGAACAGTAAAGGGAACAGGGGTAGAGGTGAGTTTTGGGGAGCTATACCCTAAAATCTATGGTTTTGGTGCCTTAAAACGTGAAATACCAAAGGGAAAAGCTATAAAGAGATTCAAAGAGCTTACCAGTATAGAGGCAAGAGCTGGTTCCTCGAACACGAACGCAGAGGAGGGCAAGAATGGAGCTTGATGAGGGCACTGCAGCTTCAGGTCATCTGGAACGGAAGAGAGTTAGTAAGGAGGAAATGAAAGGGGGGAGAGGCGTATATGTAAGAGAAAAAGGCCGCCAAAATTCGAATATGAAAGGACGTCTGGGTTGGCTACTCGAAGCCAATAAATGCACGACGTGTGTTCATAATGGCGGCGGCGTCAGTACTGAAGAGACAAGATGGCAAGTTGAGGCGTCAACCGAGCAAGCCTAGAAACCGGGCATGGAGATTAGCGCAGTTACTGTCTTGCAAACTGAGGACCGAGGAAAAGTCTACCCCGGACGGATCATGTAATTCCAGTCACGCTTGTACGGACGGAATTAAGGGGCAATTGAGAGGGAGATTTATAATCTGGCTTTGGACCGTGGAAGAGGTCGAACAGGTCAGGGCCGAGCATGTTTGGGCCGAGATCACTTGGGCCTGATTTGGAGTGGGATTTGCTCGGTCGAGGCCCAGCTCCTGTCTAGGCCGAGCTAACTGGGGCTTCCCTGGAGGTGATCTTACTCGGTCGAGGCCCAGGCCCGAGGTCCGCGGCCATGTGATTGACCGAGCTCCCTCGGATTTGGACTTGCTGGGCCGAGATGAGCATCTGCTACATAGGTTTTAGGGGAGCATGGTTAGCTCGGTGGTAAAGTCTTCTGTTCACCGACTCAGCTTATCTTAAGCTCGGTTATGCCGGAATGCTACTGAGCTCGGCTGTTATGGAGCTCGGCGAGTGGAGCACTCGGGTATGTTAAGCAGCACGGACGTGGAAGGTCGAGGTGATTCCGCCGATCTGCCGAGATCCCATTAATGTTGTCTGGCGGTTTGGTTAGGTGGTGATTGCGGGATTTGTGCTGATAGATGGGAAAGCAGCTCCACGTGTCAAGAGACTAATGGGAGCAGATATAAGCGCAGAAAGTATATAAGCTTGACTGCACCCCCCCATGCGGAGGATGGAACATCATTTGGTGAGAACAACCTAAACACTCAACTCTCTTCTCTCTCTCTCTATCTGAGTGTGTGCTAACTTGACCGTCGGAAGGGTTTTCCGGCCACACACTGCCGGGTAGCTCACCGCCGTTGTGTTCGCAGGTCGATCGGATAGACAATGAGCTTGGTAGAAAGGAGTACGGGCATCGCCGAATATTTGCTCCCCGTACAATCGCTCTCATTAGCCAAGTGAATGGGGTTTGTTTGGAATGTATTAAATTAATATATTTTTAATTTTTTTATAAAGAGATTTATAATGTAATAGAAAGGTGATGCGACCTAAATAAAAAGTGATGTAATCCAAATAAAATAAGATTGGCTAAAGTAAATCATGTTAAACAATGCGTTCCTAATTTTCCCGCACAAATCATTCTCCCAATATGACTCCCAATTCCCAAAGCACCTAACAACGAGCCCTGATTCTCTCTCTCTCTCTCAAGCAAGCGTTACGAACCAATCACTTTGAAATCAGGTTTGGTTGTTGCTTTGCTAGCCATTATAGATTAATTTCTATCAAATGCCTGTTTAGTTGAGATTTTGCTTTGTTCTATGTTTGAATTTTTAATAGCTAGGCCTCAAATTTTTTTTATTTCAATTTTGTATTTGCATCATCACTTTATATTATGTGTGTGTTGAATATTGTTGTTTTTGGTTAGATACAATGCAAAACCGAGAAATTGATGATACTGCTTGTATGAAAAATAGGAAAAATTACTTTGGTAATGAAATCAATGGAGTTGATGGTGGTGTTAATGGTAATTTCTTCTCAAAACTAATTGTTTACAATTTTATTTTATTTTTTTGGAATTTTATACAATATATAAGTCGCAATTTTTAGTGCAATGCCTCCATGAAAATTGTTAAGAAAAAGGTTTGGATACTTTTGAGACAGCATCACAGTGACTCAATTTTTTCTCTCATTAATGAGTTGGATACTTTGAAATGCCAAACAAAACCTATTGTTTGCCCCAATACACTCATAGTCATTGAATCATGTGAGAATGTTGAAGCATTACCCAACAGCTATGAGTGTTTTGAAACATAGTGATTTGGAGACACAGGATCTCCTGCCCCTTTACTGTTACTTTGGCTTGATGCTTCTACATAACTATCTCAACATATTGGTTGCTTTCATTAGGTAAGAAGCAGGATAATGAAATTGATGATGCTGATGGTGTCTAAAGGAATGATAATGATAATCATTATGATTGGGATTGGGATGCTTTTGATGATGAAGATAGTGATGGTGATTCTATATTGGACACTAAAGTCAGTATCGACACTGTTGTGGATGCTGTTATTGACTTACAGAAAGGGCGGTGTGAATTTGCAAAGTTCATGTGCTTGGAAGGGATGCTACAGATTGTTAGTCTCGTGGCAAAGTTTTTCCATGGTTTCCACTAGATTTTGATTCTCTCAAAGATAATTGCTTGCAAATTTATGAGGAAGATCAATTGAGGGTTAAGCATATTTTAACCAATATGGATGGACAAATTAGCCTTTCAGTTGAAAGTTTGAGCTATGTCAAGCGGAATGGCTCTACCTATGAGTTCATGTGCTTAGTGGCACATTTTATTGATGAAAAGTGGAAATTAAAAATGTGGGTTCTTAGTTTTTAGCCACTTTGGGCTGAGAATGATGATTGCCTTGATCAGGCCATTCTGAAGTCTTTGAAAGATTGGGACATCAAGGGTAAGATGGCTGGTCTCACTTTGGCAAATATCAAATTGAGGGTCAAGCATATTTTAACCAATATGGATGGACAAATTAGCCTTTCGGTTGAAAGTTTGAGCTATGTCAAGCGGAATGGCTCTACCTATGAGTTCATGTGCTTAGCGGCACATTTTATTAATGACAAGTGGAAATTAAAAATGTGGGTTCTTAGTTTTTAGCCACTTTGGGCTGAGAATGATGATTGCCTTGATCAAGCCATTCTGAAGTCTTTGAAAGATTGGGACATCAAGGGCAAGATGGCTGGTCTCACTTTGGCAAATATCAATGTTTATGATGAAGTGGTTCAGATTACTAAAGATAGCGCTCAAGAAAAGAAGAGGCTCCAACTTAACGGACAACTATTTTGTGTGAACTGTTGTGCTGAGATGTTTAATCTAATGACGGAAGATGCATTCAAAGAGATATCTAACATCATTAGAAAAGTTTGTTGTCTAATCTCCTGGAATTATTCACCTCGATGGGATTACACAGCCTTTAAGCTAAAACAGGCTTTAGATTTGGAGTTAATGGGAGAGTTTTCTTCACAACATGTGCGTGATAATTATGATATACTATCCACAGATGAATGGAGGAAAGTATCGAACTGCCAACATCTTTCTTCATAATCTTCAAGAGCTTTGGGTAACTTTGTGTGAGGAATCCATCATCTCAGATAGTTTCACCAGCAATGTGGCAAAGAAAATGCTACAGAGAATTGATAAATACTTGAATGATATGTTTTTGGTTTTGGCAATTGTTTCTGTCATAGATCCTCATTGTAAGATGAGATACATAGAATATCTTTCCTCTAAATGTGAGAGAAGTGATGGCAACTCGCAGAGTACTCTTGTTTTGGATACCATTTGTGGCCTTTATGGTGGTTATGTGAACAATGATCTTGAAAGAGAGCACTCTATGAGTGATTCAACTTCTGATGACTCAGAAGAGGAGTTACCAAGTACCCCAGACAGAGGTTCCTACAATTCTAACTAGTTGCAAGAGTACAATCAATTTACTGAATCTAATAGTCAGCCCCCGAAGTCAGACTTGGATTGGTTTCTTGAAGAACCTATCTTGCCTTGGAACCAGGATTTCAATGTGTTGAGATGGTGGAGAGCTGAAAGCCCCAACTATCCCATCCTCTCCAAGATGGCCCGTGATTTTTTGGCCATTCCAATGTCTGTTGCTACTTCATATGATGCTTATTACACAGAACGAAGAGAAACTGATCCACATGTCATTTTATCCGGGCCAGGCTTAAGGAATACCTTGATGTGCACTAGGAGCTCAGCTGGAAGGCGCTGAGACAATTTTTTTGGGATAAAATTGCTCATATAATTTCTTACACTTTTCTTAGCAAATACAATGACCCTTTTCCAATTTATTCTAGAACCTTTGTTTTGTGACAAGAATAATGAGCCGATGATCATCTCTCTATGTCTCACTAGTTGATGTTTGTAAAGGTTCTTCATGCTCGGTCACCCTTTGCTACAATGGAGCCTATAATTTAGTTTCTCTCACCAGCATTGGAGGTACATTTTGTTTGAGAAGGTGGATTGGCAACACATAAATGGAAAACGAAAGCCTGATGATTTTGTTATTGGACCTCAGACCTCCTCTGTGTGTTTTAGGTTTGACTTCATATTGTAGTTGTGGTGTTGCTTTATATAGATCATTTACGATGCTGATGACATAACCTTCTATTGTTTGTTCAAAGTAGACTGTGTTCATCAATTGTGAGTCATATGTTTTGTTTTCGACACGTTTAAAAGATAATGCTTTATTTATCAAACTTTACATTGCCTTACTTTTTTTATATTGAGAAGGCTAACTGAAAAATCGAGAAATCCTCTAGATGTTGATTTGTGATTATGTATCAATTTTAAGCAGTATATAACAATCTCAATCAAACAATCAAGACAAATCGACACAACGATTTTAACGTGGAAAAACCACAATTGGACACCTCCAATTGTGATAAAAAACCACAGGCAACAGCCACAAAACAATCCACTAAGAAGATATAAAGGAATTACACAGGTATACTCTCAATTACCTAGCGAATCCACATCCGAATTAAACCAACCCCTATATGCCTCTTCCAACCCCGTCTTCACCTCGGAATTGTCTTGACGATGAGCCACTCCAGAATTCACCAAAGCTTCAGGCTCGAATTCTTTAGAATCCACCGAAGAACAACTCTCTCTTTTGTGTAGAACAAACAAATAATCCTTTGATGTATACTCTTTAAACCATGAGTGGAATACTCAATCAAAACATCAAAGACAACTAGCAAAATATCCCCAGATATAAACCTTAAATCCAAAAAGAAGATCTAGAGCGGTAATCCTAAAATCTGACAGAAACACGTACTTATAGAAATCTGGGACTGCAAAGCTCGCTCGAGCGAAGCTTCTCTCGCTCGAGCGAGGAACCAAAAACGCGTGTTTTCCATAAGTGGCTTCGCTCGAGCGTACATTCATCTCTTTCAAGTTTTTACACAGACGCAGCCTTCGCTCGAGCGAGAACTCCTTCGCTCGAGCGAGCAAAGGCGGACAGGCAACTTTGAATGCAATTTTGCATTTTGCTTCGAGGGCGCTGCCCCTCGACCCCGCAGTGGCGCTGCCTCGGACCCGCCAAGGAGCGCTGCCCCCTAGACCCCTGCGAGCTGACCGGGCAGCTCGATCCCCGTCATAATCAGCGAAATGGCAATCTTGAAAGTATTAACATCACAAACTTCTCTGCAAGGCACAATTCGGGTTGGATTCGCATCTAAACACTCATAGCCTCACTGAAATAAAAAGTGCGAAAATAAGTATAACTGAAAGGAGTTTTGTCAAACGGGATTGCCAAGAATAAAAACCTAACACTAACAAAAGGAGGCTTTTCCCATATTAAGCCAATTTACTATCTTAATTCCCAAACTAGGCCTAGTTTGGACGGAATTCCCAAACTAGACTAAAGCGCTATTACAAATCACGCTTTCACTATTTGGAGTAGAAAACTTGATGAATAGTGAAAGCGCTATTACAAACCACGCTTTAAATTAAGAAAGCGTGGTTACAAACTACGCTTTTAACATAAATTTATTTTCTGAAGAAAACGTGGTTGCAAACCACGCTTTCACTGTGCATATTGTTTAATTTTTTTTCTGAAGAAAACGTGATTTGCAATCATGCTTTCACTGTCCATACAATTTAAGTTGTTTTCTGAAGAAATCATGATTTGCAATCTGAAGAAAACGTGATTTGCAATCACGCGTTCACTGTGCATACAATTTAAGTTGTTTTCTGAAGAAAACGTGATTTGCAATCACGCTTTCACTGTTTAGTACAATAAGCGTGGATTGAAACCACGCTTTTACTGTTCACTACAATAAGTGTGGATTGAAACCGCGCTTCTACTGTTCATTTTATTTTGTTTATTTTATTTTATTAATTTTTTTTTCTATTGTCATTGTTTTGGTGATAATGTAATTCATAAAATTTTTTTGGCTTTTCTAAAGCCGTTCTCATGTTAAATTTTTTTTTTTTTCCTTTTGTCTTTGTTTTGGGTTAGAAGGTGTAATTCAAGAATTTTTTTTGGCTTTACTAAAGCCGTTTTCATGTAATTTTTTTTTTCTTTTGTCTTTGTTTTGCGTTAGAAGGTGATAATGTAATTCAGAAATTTTTTTTGACTTTACTAAAGCCGTTTTCTTGTAAAATTTTCTTTTTTTTCTTTTGTCTTTGTTTTGGGTTGGAAGGTTATAATGTAATTCAGAAAACCGGTTTAGTAAAACCGTTTTCTAGCCGTTTTGATTAAATTTTTTTTTTTTTTTTCTTTCGTCTTTGTTTTAGGTTAGAAGGTGATATACATGGTCTATAGTCCGAAGCACACCCAGACACTGGGCAGTTTGACGAACAACGACGAAGGGTGAGACGCGAAGAGCACTACGGAGTAGGCCAAGAAGACGAAGGCCACCGCGAGAGCTGCAGCAAGAAGGAAGAAGAGAAAGATCTCAAATTTTGGTGATGTATTTTTTACATACAAATGGTACTTTTTCCATTTTTTACTATGTAATGTAACTTGTATGTAATTTGAATTCCGATTACGAACATGAACTTGTGTAATGTAAATATTGGGTTGGAGTTGATGTTATTGTGATTCAATTGGTTTCGCTTATTTCATAAGACTGATGTTGTGCAATGAATGAATGAATGGAAAGATTATTTGTTTTATTCAATTGGTAGTGTATTTTTTGTAAGAATGAGAACGTTATTTGTTATATTCAATGAATAATGGTTACATTTTTGGGTTGTCACGATTGAGAAGATGAACAAGTTAAGAGAATGTGTATTTCTCCTAAAATAAATTTTGTCAATATTTTTGTAATAAAACTTAATACATAATATATGAAGTCACTAATTTACTAAATACTCATACAGGCATGAAAACAACATAACTGAAGTTGCAAATGTAACAGTTTACAAAAAACATAGGTAGTACAGACATAAGTCTCCCACAAAAATACATTCTGGACACCATGAACTGAACACACAATACATACATCCTGGACACCCTGAACTGAACACACAATACATAAACATAATAGTTAGACAGACAACTATTAGGCAGATAATCTGACAAACTCATTACGAAAACACTTAGTCTGACACAGACATTACATATTAATGCATGACCTAATATTGCCGAAGTGTAGACATTAACACCTAATTCGCGCTTAAATCGGCAATCTCAGAGTCTGAATAATCTGAAAGCTCAGCGTCAGAGACAAGTTCAAGATCCTCCATGATACCCTTGATAGCCGCAACATTTGGTTCTGTTCTGTTCTTCTGGGCATCCTTCTTAACTATGTATAGTTGCATATCGCGGGCTAACCTACGGCACATTTGAGAAATCTCATGTTGTAGTCTTTCACATAGTCGATCAACACTATCAGGATCTTCCTTTTGGATCTCAACAGAACGTGCTTTTGGCACCTTCAGTTGATTTTCCCGACATAATCTTTCCATTTGCACTCGCTCTATAAATAGTGCGGGCCACTTCAGAAGTCTAGCGTCTGCTAAACCATATCCTGTTTGATTATCAGATGAATCCATACATGAACCTCCTTGAACTGGATAATACTTGGGCATCAAAAAATGTCGCTTCCCAAACCTATCACGATAACCACAAGCATAATCTAAAACAGGTATTGTTGTTTCGTCTTCAGCATCGCCACGTCTCCTTCCCTCTCCTCGTCGTGAACTGTCACCCCTTTGCAAGTTCCTACCACCTCTGCGATTCCCACTCCCTCCCACGAATCGTGTAGCCATGCTAATTTTTTTAAACAAATGAATGATAATTTCGTAGGGCGAAATGAGTTGTAAGGTTGTGTCTTCATCTATAGTCGTTTATATAGTTGGTTATGAACGGCTTTAGAAAGACATTGAAGGAAAAACCATAGAAAATAAATGCCTCTGCATGACAATCGCACATATACGAACAAGGTATGAGTTGTCACTACAATGAAAAAACAGAGAAAAGCAAATATTGTGTACCAAGTCATGTGACTTGACAATCCATCTGCATATACCGACAAAATAAGGGCACGCTCACTGTAAGATAAATCAGTGAATTCACTGTTGCCATGTGACTTTCTAAATTGACAATCCCATATATATCAATAAGAGATGAGTTGTCACTGTAATCAGAAAATAGAGAAAACCAAAGCCTGTGCACCAAGTCACATGACTTGACAATCCATCTGCATATACCGACAAAATAAGGGCATGCTCACTGTAAGGTAAATTAGTGAATTCACTGTTGCCATGTGACCTTCTGAATTGAGAATCCCACATATATCAATAAGAGATGAGTTGTCACTGCAATAAAAAAAATCGAGCAAAAAATCAAGAAAACCAAAGCCTGTGCACCAAGTCACATAACTTGACAATCCATCTGCATATACTGACAAGTCTCTCCACGATTTGACTACTCAATGTGTGAAAAAAGGAAGCTTATGTAGGCAATGTTGTGTTTCACTTAGCTATGCATCATTTGTTGTTACGACCAACTATTTGTATTTCATTGAAAAGTATGACTATTTGAATTTTTGTTATCATTTGGAATTATTTTAAAATCAACTTTTGAATATTCAATTTGTAATATTTTGGGAAACATTTACAACATCAACTGAACATTGGTCGTAACGTACCCATCCGCAGATCAATCGTAACAAATTTGTAAATCCCACGCACGCCCACTTAACCCCATAGGTATGGAAGATTAATTGTTATTTACATTTTTTCTGGAAATCACTCGTAATAAATTTGCAAATCTCACGGACAACCACTTAACCCAATAGTATTGGAAGACTAGTGTATGAAAATATTGTTGGAATGAAAATGTATATATTAAAATAATTGTGGAGCCATTTTAAATCCAAAACTTACTCGGTTTTCTAATTTCCAAGAACAATTTTTTGGAAATTATTTAATCTCCCAACTGGACCAACCACTTGGCTTTGAGCTTGTTTGTCCTGCCCTCAAGTTTAGTTTTCTGTCAACCCCCCATTCCTTACCAGAGTCATCATTTTCACTGGACTTTCAGGAATTGGAAGGTGACTCTTTCTTCTTTCCTGATAGAGATTGAAATTCTTTACCTACAGGTTCACTATTTGAGGAGCCCTTGTTGAGGGAAAATTTTGACTGAGCTACCTGTTCTGTGAGAACCCGAATATAAAAATTAAGTAAATAATTAAATAATAATAATATTACAATCTCAAATATTTTTGTGGTCAATCCTAAAGTGCAAATTAAATATTTGGAAGGTCTTTTAATTGGAAGAGGATGGAATGAAAGCTTAACTGATTAGGTGGCTTCAATATATATCAGATTAATTGTTGGTGTCAAATAGTGTAATGGGTATAGTGGATGTATGAAGAACAAGTATATGCCATGGGTTATATTCCATGAGTGTTTTTGCTTGTAATGGTGGATCTTGTGAGTGAAACCTGGGTTAGGTAGGAGTACTTGGCCACCAATGTTTGTGAATATCATGTGTATTTTATGTAGTTTGAGGAATATCAGATGGGTACATAAAGTTGAGGGTACAATCTATGAGTATGAAATTCTGCCCATAACCACAATCTTTAAAAATGAAGAAACCTTATCAAACGGTGAATTTTGAACCGAAATTTTTACAGTTGATTAATTACATATTGAATTGCATATCAGAATTTTCTTATAATTTTTGGGAGTCAAAATCTATATTGACTGGTGCATTCAAATCTGTCCAGAAAACTGGTGTTACACAGTAATTTCTGAAGTGTTGTTCTCTTTGGGTATAAATCCGAAAAATATCAAATCAGCGTCATTAGAACTGGTTACAAGTCTAGTTTCTTACATTTTTGGCCTTCCGTTGATTGCTATTCTATACTAAGAGAAGCGTCAATTTCTTTAAAGAGGTGCATAAAACAATCTATTTGGGTATAATTAATTGTAAATAGTTATTTTGACAAGCAAATCAAGTAAAACCAATTGGGTTTTAAACTTAGTCCCCCAACTAGACCAACCACTTGGCTTTGAGCTTGTTTGTCCAGCCCTTGAAGTTTAGTTTTCTGTCAACCCCCCATTCCTTACCAGAGTCATCATTTTGACTGGACTTCCAGGAATTGGAAGGCGACTCTTTCTTCTTTCCTGATGGAGATTGAAATTCTTTACATAGAGGATCCCTATTTGACGAGCCCCAGTTAAGGGAAGCTTTTCACCGAGCTACCTGTTATGTTTTATGTGCTGTTGAAGGCGGTAGTTCGTTCGTCTGAACTTTATTAGTCCCTCAACTGGACCAACCACTTGGCTTTGAGCTTGTTTGTCCAGTCCCCAAGTTTAGTTTTCTGTCAACCCCCCATTCCCTACCAGAGTCATCATTTTGACTGGACTTCCAGGAATTGGAAGGCGACTCTTTCGTCTTTCCTGATGGAGATTGAAATTCTTTACGTAGAAGATCAGTATTTGAGGAGCCCCAGTTAAGGGAAGCTTTTGACTGAGCTACCTGTTCTGTTTTCTGTGCTGTTGAATGCGGCAGTTCGTCTGTTTTCTAATGTGAACTTGTACAATATATTGTTGTTATGCAATGCAGCATTGTTGTGATTTTGTGTTTACTTGTATTCATGATATTATATTTGTATTTTAATTTCATTTTGTGGGATAATTGGTGGGGGTAAATTTCAAAATTTCATAAACAAATTTAAAAAAACTAAATAAAGTACAACATCAAAAACTTTATAAGTCTACTGATATGCGAAGAAGAGGATTGGTTGATAATTAAATATTATCTGATTATCAACCAATCATCTTCTTCACACATCACTGAGTCTATAAAGTGGGTACAAAAAATGGAGTTGTATATCATGTTTGAAAAAAAAAAAAAAAAAACCTTAATTTTTCACATAATTCAACATACATTAATCCATTCATTAATCCAGAATATTCATTAACTCATTGCAATTCAATAAAGAAAGTCATGAACTAATAAATGTGTACTTATAAATGTAGTTATTTCATAAACTTCAGCTTCATATAACAAATACTTGAAATACATCCGTAAATTAGATGAACAACAATATTGTCTTACACTCCAGTAACGAAGATACGACACAACGTACAAACATATATGAAAGATAAAGGTGTTTGATTTCTCATTCCTCATCTGACATGTAGTAGTCAGAGAGATATTTTTCATTGTTTAAGACATTATTTCGCTCAATCACTGTCAAATCTCTGTTGCTTGCTTCTGCCATTTCGGTGGCTAGCTGAAGCATGAAATGTCGACATCTCCGCATCAACATTCTGTTGTTCTCCTTCTTAATTCTGCTAACTGCTTTTTCATAGTCACTCACATTTCGTCTAGCCATGGTCAATGAACGACGATGAGGTACTGGTGCCCCAAAGTTATGTAGATCATTAAACAATCCTTCTTGCTCCATTACCCTGAACGCCCATTCTGCTCGGATACCAGCATAATAATCCTTCGAACTCGAGTACTTTTCGCTCTTGTAGTCATAAGTAAATGGAGGTAGCAGCCACACTTTCGGATTTCTTTGTCGGCGTGAACTTCCTGCACCTCTTGAAGACATTGTTCATAAAATAAAAAAATTAATAATAATAGTAATTGGAGATATATTACTATTGTTATGACTTGAACAAACATCATACTGGGGGTAGCGCTATTTATAGACATCATTACAGGGGTTAACTAGAGATGATCTGGTGACGATAATGCATGCTGGGGCACTATGGAAGAAGTGATACCCGTGATATTATTTTATCTTATTCATTTCATGCAATCCTGAGTACCCGTGACTTTGTGTACCTGTGATGTAGTCACGAACGTGGTTGTCAGATAAAATCATAATTGTAGGCCGTCCTTCTCACAATGCAATCCCTTCATATTCGAGCAGTGAGTTGTCAAATTAATCAGTAATGTAGTGAGTTGTCACATCGCCACATGAAACTATTTTTTCATGCTTACTTTTTTAATACAGTAAGTAGTCACTTGGAATTGACGATTTCAGTACAAATTGGTGTTTTCAAAAAATTATAAATGAAATCATAAAATGAAACAGCGGCTTTAATTTTCTTTGTTTTAAAGTAATATTATTCATAAACAACTATGAAACAGAGTGCAAGTAAATACACAACCGTCCAACTCACTTCGACCTACAAAACTATCGTTGATTTTTTCACCAAAATAATAAAATGGTTACCTGATATGTAAACAAGATTGGCACTGCAGCCTATATTTTATCTTATTTTCACTTAATGAACTTCACAGTCATCCCATTTTCTCCTCTTTGCATTTTCTGCTTCTTTTTATATTCGGTAAATTACACTTCACTCCTTCAGTCCTTTATATAATTGTTTATCAACACTATTGCCATGTGGTCGTATTAATGTGACTTACATGAATTCTGAAATGTGAAGAAAAAACAAAGCATCTAAGTTGCGCTGCACAAAGTCACATGCATCACGTAATGTGAGGAAAAAAAGTCACAAAGTATGTAATTTACAAAGTTAGAAAGTCACATGCATCACTGCATAAAGTGACATGCATCATTGCACAAAGTCACATGCATCACTGCATCACTGCACAAAGTCACATGCATGACATGCATCACTGCATCGGTGGACAAAGTCACATAGCATCTGAGGAAAAAACAAAGCATACAAATTATTACGTCTGTTCAAGTCACTACACTGCATCACTGAGAAATGTTGGACGTATCACTGAGCCGAGCTACAATTTATTATCGTACCATACTTACTGTGCCCATGTGAATTCTGCAATTCATAATGGGATGAGGGGGTGTCAGAACAAAATAACAAAACAATTAGACCCTTTGTGTTTAAAAAGCCACCCTATGCAGCCCCAAATAGATTCATAAACGTTGAAGATAAAATATGATACAGTTATAACGTATTGAAGATTAATTTGTAGTAGAGTTAGAATGAATGAGTTTTTCGATATACAGAACTTGAAAGTGTTACAGATAAAACTTAGCCTAGTATGCAGACAATAACAACACCGACGGGCATATCAACACATAATTAACTTCAAATTAAATTGGTCAAATTTCTTCAATTAAATTAAATGAAATATGTAAGGTAAAAAGTGAAATTAAATATATTGTCAAGGCAAAATAAATTGAATTATATTTGTAAGCGGAAAAATTAAATTAAATTTCTAAGCGTATTTGAACTTTGCTTAAAAGTTTCAGATATGCACTGAGTAGTAAATAAAAGTTGAAGTGACAACTCGTATAAAGTTGATGCATAGTTGTTCAGGTCATAAAAGTTGACGTGACAACTCTGATGCATAGTTGTTTACAATAATTTCATACATACAGCTACCATGTGTATATTTGGTATAAATATCGCATCATACCACAACAAAAGTTTTATAGCTATTTCGAGCGATATCATCATGAGATATACGGTGGTTGATCTATAATCAGCAATGGGTCGCTATTGGGTTGCAGATGGAGATGAATTTCATTACCCATTAAATCCAAATTTGCGTTACTTACATGCCACCGTCAATACCATGAGAGCTGAGTGGGAATTTCGCATAACTCGAGCAGACGTTTTCGTTGAGTTATGTCGTGAAGTTAATATTAAATTTCTCGTCGGTTAGCCATGCGTATGCCAACTGACACTCCACAGTTGTTGCAAAGGGCATTGCATCGTATCCACGACGAAGTTAATCGCATTACCCAACGTTTGCAAAGGTCCTCACTAATGAAGACCGCAAATGAGCGTGCCGAAGATGGGTTAATGGATGATGCACACCAGTACTTCGCCTGGAGCATGGATGTTATGTATGAATCTAATATTGAGATGTCAGATGATGATGATAATGAATGAAATTGTTTGGATGAATGACTAAACCATTTATGTTGTAATGGATTTGTAATGCTTTTCTACGACTTATCAATGAAATGAGATATTTCAATTGTTTTTGAAGAATTTTTGTAATTTTACAAAGAACAAATACCTTTGCTTTCTCTCCGTTATTTTATTTTGAAGAACGCTTTCAATACCAGCCACTCCATGCACTCACTCTACGCACTCACTCTTCAATTATTTTTTTACAAATTATAATTTTTTTCAATTATTTTTTTTTAAATTAAATTTTTTTCAATTAAATTTTTTTCCAATTATAATATTTGTGATCCCATTGTTATAAATAATAAAAATATTTTTTATTTTATGTTTTTAAAATTTTTTAAACATTTTGTTCAAACCAAACGCATTTGTAATTTATGTTTTTCTAAAAATAAACAAAAACCAGTTTATAAAATTTTTGTAAACATAAACCAAAAATGTAAACGTTACCAAACGCTACCTTAGTATTTAGGGATAAAATTTATTTTTTTTATTTTAGGGTTTAGGGTTTAATTCTTCAAATTTATTTATTTTTATTTTAGGGTTTAGGATTTTTTCCAGAAAACGTGATTAGGAACCACACGTTTAATGAAATCATAAAAACGTGTTTTGAAAACACGTTTTCACTGTTGCACTCACTCCTCATTTTCATTCTCACACTGACACTCACACACACACTCTCTCTCTCTCTCTCTCTCTCTCTCTCTCTCTGACACATACACACACACCCACCACACTCACATTTTTTTAATATATATAAATTTTATTTTATAAATTTGGGACCAATATTAAATATATATAATAATAATTTATAATAGCAAATAATAATCAACTATATAATTTTTATAATTTTTGTAAATAAAAATCATTTTTATATAATTTTTTTTTTCGAGTGGTTAGAAATAATTTTTTACAAATTAAATTGAAACAACCATACGTATATAAATAACCTGCCCAAAAATTAAAATGATAATTATTTTTTACCCTTAAATTATAATGATTTTTTATTTTTTATTTCTTAACCAAATTAATTTTTAATTTTTTGATAAAAATTATAAAAATCAAACTATACAAAGCCTAAAAATCTTTTGATAAGTCATTTCTTACGTTGGTAACTTATTTAATTATTTGTTAATTTGAAGACATTTTTACCAAATTTTAAAAACTATCATGAAAACTTGTTTGATAATTTTTTTGGTTTATAAATGGTTGTCTCAATTTGTAAATTTGAGGAAAAAATATAAATTACTATAAATAATGCAGAGACTAAGGAGAATGAGAGAGAGAGATAGAGATGTGAAAGAGATTTGTGTGATTCATCAAAATAAGTAAGAATAAAAAATTGTGAAATTATATTTTCGAATACTCTAGTATGAGACATTTACATCATCTGTACAAGTTTGATTTACAAAAACTATAACAATTACTACAAATAAAAAAAACTATACACTCCATATCACACCCGCTAATGCCCTAACCTGCCCCCAGTCCCACAACCCTGACTGGGGACCTCCCTCCTCGGTCTCCTGCGGTAGACGCTCTGAATATCTGGCACTTCCTTTCCTGCATGTGGCCCTCCACTGACTGCCTGTGGAGCCTATGAGTGTGACCCCCCCTCTCCTGCATGTGCTGCCCCTGATCTTGTCTCTGGCTGAAGATCGGATACTGCTGTGAGCTGTGAAACTCCGTCATCTGGTGCAACTGTATCACGATCTGCAACTGGACCTCGACCTCTGCCTCTGCCCGCACCCCGACCTCGGCCGCGACGTCCGCCACGACCATAACCTCGGCCTCTCCCTCGCGCTCTTGGGGGGCTCAATATGGGCCTCATCCTCAACGTGGGAGATGTCAATGAGAACTGCATCATGTGTACTCATGGTCGCGGTCGAACTAGTCCCCAGAAAAGCAGGTGGTAACTAGGTGGGTGGGGTAACAACGTCATGCATGTATCGGGGCGGTGTTCAATCAGGGTCAGCATACTGGGTAGGATGTACGTGTGGGGAATCTGGAGAAATGTATGGGGTACCATGCGGTGGGGTGACTGAAGTCCAAGGACCTGCTGTGGCTGGCGTTGAAGTGGAAGGCACTGACGTGGACGGGAATGATGTGTCTGGAGCAGCTGCTGCACTGTGTACACCGTAGTGGCCAAAATGCAGACGATCTACCCGATGGGCATGCTGGATCCCGTCGTACAATAACTCTCGGATCTCTGCAAGGGCCTGCATCGCATGCTGTCTATCACGTCTGAAAAGGGCGTCCTCAGCCAAGTGATATGACCTCCCAGCTCGAACCACCTGAACAAAAATTCATACGTATTAGGCTATAGTTGACTGAAAGTAAATCAATTATGATCTTAACAATTATCTGACACATACTATGATACTCACCAATGTCTCGAGAGAAGGCCCAACTCCCTGATATCCGGACTCAGACAGGTGGCTCGGATTACCGACTAGTAGGTGTGTATGTCGCCGATACCACAACATGTACAGGTTGGAAGAGGGGAGGACCTCATCGCTCTAGTCAGCTTGTACAATATTGTCGCGACGGGCACCCCACAGCTGTATATATCGCATATGATACAAACTCCAGTCAGTGCCCGCTCGGCCATGTCTATCAATCGCATGCAACTGCCATTTAGTGTCGCACCGATCCGGCACGGACTGGACTCGACCAAACTGTCGGAGGACACGATCAGGGAGATGCCACTCAACCACGTCAAAACAAATGAGTGGCACTCTTGCCATCCATATCTCCTCACCTAGTCGACAATAGTCTGGAAGCGTACTGAGGACCCCAGCATAAGGCTGCCAGATAAACTACAATAACGACAAGTCTATTAAAAATCGCTCATGAACATATACACTCCATATGACAATTAAAATTTAGGTATTTAAATTTCATACCTCGCCCTCTATCATCCGGTCAAGTTGGTCTCTATACACGACGACTACGTGGGTCGAAACGACCTCATGGCCCATGTCAACCCTCCACCGGCTACCTCGAGGTCTGGCTGGCAATTGCATGTCTCCGTGGCCGATGGGAAGCTCACCAGGAGCAACCACTTGCCGCCTAGACAGGGCAATGCGAATCAATCTCTCCCACGGCCAAATCTGCAATAGTTTGAACGCAATTACAACACTAATGTATGCCATACAATATGAATTGACATGTAATAAAATTCTTACTAACCTGTAGCAAGACAAGGGGTCCTCCGATCTCCTTTGCACCCACCTGAGCTGCTCGACATAGCATCCTATACAAGCATGCCAAAGTCGAGCCGCCCCAGCTGTACTCGCCGATCGCGTCAATGTCTCTCAACAGTGGCAAGTACATCAGCTTGAGCAGGTTCTGTGACTTATCAGGGAGAAGTACCCCCCAATAAGCCACAGAATATATGCTCGGGCATGCTGCTGTACTAACTCATCTGGAGCCTGGTCTGGAAGATGGCCTTGAAACTGCTCAGACAGCCACCTCACCCTCAGTCTACCTGACTGTAAGTCTGCAGGTGTAGGTGCTACTCCCAATAGCTCAGCACATAAGGCTATCCACTGCTCCCTCGTCAACGATGGGTCAGCTCCAGTAACTGCTCGCCCATCAATCCGGAGACCATATAGGATAGATACGTCCTGCAATGTGACGGTGGCCTCCCCGATCGGGAAATGAAATGTATGAGTCTCTGTGCGCCACCTCTCGACGAGAGCAGTGATGAGTGGGTGTGTAGCACGTCCGCGGGGGACCTCGCTACAGTTCGGACTCCCTTTTTGTGTGTTGCGGTTCGTAGTCTGAACCAAAGAGTCCACCTCTGGCAAATCGTTTTGAGAAAAACAGATTTTTAAAAAAGTAGTGCCAAACATGGACTGCTTTGCCAGATTACAGAGTCGCCACCTAAATATTTTTAAAATGGGGAATTTAGGAAACCCTGACTCGGCGCCGAAGGCCACATGTCCATCATCACCAAAGTGACTTGGCTCGGGAGCTTGGGTACGATCGGGGAAGGTCAGCTATGAGCACCCCCTTTCGCCCGGTCCGAAGACCGGCCTCTACTAACCATGATATCCGTTTTTGAAAACTTTACATGCTCTTATCCCAATTATTAACCTAGAATTACTATGTTATGCGCACAGCAAACAAGTATAGACTGGATTGCCTAATTTGGAAATAAACACTGCATATCCGTTTTGTCTCGAAAAACGTGTTGGTTTTTGCTACTCGAAAGTAGGCTAAAATACGGATTTCAATGAGTTGTTCCAACTCACGCAATCCAACCTCCACCCACAGGCATTCAAACAGTTTATCTCATGTAAGCATTTAGCCGCATGGTAAGCATACTGTCATGTTAACATTCACATGCATGCGAAGTGCTAAAGCATAAAAACTTACATCGTACTCCGTGCCAAAAACAATGACCCGGTTAGCAAACATGCATGACCTAGTTCATGTTAAGTGGCTAATGCAACACAAGCATAGATGCAATCTAGAGTAGGCTCGGCTAACCCTAAACATGGCATGTGAAGTGCGCGAGTAGCACGTATTCAATTTGGAATTGAAAATACGATGCAGTTTGTATGATGTACCGAGCCCAGTGCATGTAAACAAATGCATGGATGCACGCATGCATTGCATAAGGTATGCTAAAATAAACGTGCCCTAATCTACCATCATAAGCGGGTAAATAAAAGGGATAGAAAGAAATGGGGGTTGGAAGACATACACCCACTCACCCACACTTATTACAAATTCGCCCTCACTCGGAGGGACCAAAATAATATACAAATTAATTAACTACGCAAGCTAATTAAATATTACAAATTAACTAAATTAACAAATTTAATTAAAGCAGTAAACCCCTCGGGGAGAGGGCCGGATGTGGCGCGCGCCCGGGATTCGCTCAGAATTGCACTGTCATGCAAGTGTGCCTCTGTTTTCCCTGCTATCCTCCTCTGAAAATTACCAAAATCCCAGGAATGCCTCTCAGGGTACTGGGGAGTACCACCGGCTGGGGTATAACACCACCGGCTGAGGGATGTGGTCACCGGCACTGAGTGAAGCCATCGGCTGCCAATTCACTGCCGGTCGGCACTAAACAGTGCCGGTCGGCACAAAATGCCTGCAAAACCTGCAACTCACAGCAGCAGAGGGCAACAAAATGCATGGCAATGTGATTCAAAGCATGTATGCACCGAACACAATCCTTATCATATTTTTGACTCAAAGGGGGATGTGCCTGGTTCTCGGACCACCAATCACGCATTTCCATGCATGATGGCCCAAAGAATCGAGAGTGCAATTTTAATTTCAAATGCATGCAATGCAATCAAGCAAACAAGGGTGCCAAACCTCTATCATACTTCACTTCAAGAGGCCTAACATGCATGCGAATGTGATGCAACCCTAAGCATGTTATCTATCATGCAAAGTGAACAATGTGACGCACTTATACAAGGCATACAAGCAAACATGCAAACCAATGGGGGATGGACTTATACATGAATTAGGCAACTCTAAAAGGCCCAAAAAAATCAGTAGCCAAAGTGCCTAGAATGGGGGACTAAACACACACACACAAATGCACATGTTGAGGTTCCAAACCCAAGGCATAAATAAGCAACATTCAAGCACACTTAAAGAGGCCAAACATGGGCTAAAAGCATGCATGGAAAGCTCTGAAATTTATGTCAAACATGATGCCAAATCATGCAATAAAGCATGCCAAACAAGGCATGCAAATGGTCTAGGCTTAATACAAGTCAATGGGGGATTGAACCACACCTATGCAAGGCAATTATGGCATGCATTAATCAACCCAAAACAGACTTTTAGCATGTCAAAGTAGGCCCAAAGGGCCACTTAGATGGCATCTAAGATGCATGAAATCTAAGGCATGCAACAAGGCCTAAACATGGGGCATGCAACACAAGCTTAAGAAGTCACAAAGAAGCATGCAATGTAAACATACAAGCACCTCTAGGGGACTGAAATAGCACATGAAATGGTTCCAAACCATCAAAAACTATGCAAGTAAAGCATGCTGCACATTCATGCTCTTAAGGCCAACAAGCCAAATGCAAAGGGGCTATATTAAACATGCTAAGATTGACCAAAATACTTATGGACAGACCTAAAACATGGTAATATGAGCACATATTCTTCACAAACACAAGCCTAAAACATGCTAGAAATGAAGGCACACAACCTAGGCATGTTAAGGCATAAAGGGGGTATTACAAGGAAACTATACTAAGCATGCATAGGAGACCAAAACCAACTTGAAATCATGTTATGACATGGCAATATAAGCATGGAAAACAAGTCAAACATGCTCAACACACACTCAAGCATGAAGCTCCATAAGGAAGCAAAATTTGCCCTTTTCAAGGACATCAAGGAGAGGGGGTGGCCCCCCCCTTTGCTAGGACTTTAAAACACCATCTCCACCACTGAAATCCCTCAAGATTTCAGTGGTGGAAAGGTCCAAGCACACAAGTCCCGGATCTCTCCAAAATAGCACAAAAATGAGCCCTTTTCAAGGGCTAAAGGTGGTTAAACCTACCCAAACCACTAAACACTCTTGATATACAACAAAGAGGGTTAAAAAACAGAACTTTTTTGTGCCAAACACTAAGCTCAAAAACTGTGTTAAACTAGGCAAAAATGGAGTGCAAAAATGGGGTAAATAAAGTAAGTTTCTTACCCTTGAAGCTTTTCTTCACAAAGGTTGGAGTTGTTGGTTCCTTGAGCTCCAAACCAGTCAAGAACACTAAAAACCAGTCCTTAGAACCTCAGTTGCAAGGAGAAGGTGAGACACTAGGTGTTTGTGTGCAATAGTAAGGCACAAAACACCTAGACACACAAGAGAAGGATAGAGATAGAAGGTGTAAGCAACTCAAACCCTAGAAAAAAACCAGAGCTTCTCTCTCTCTTTTCCCCTCTAACTCTCTAAATTTTCCTCACCCTTGAGCCAAGAGAAGAGGCTTTTTCTTATAGGCATGAAAACTTACAAGTTAAGGCATCAAAAGGGCTCATCCCTCCATACACGTGTATGGAGGGGAAACAAACACCAGAAAGCTGTCTGAAAATATCTCCAAAAACAGCTGTAAAGTGGTCGGCAGGGCAAAATGGTCATTTTGCCAAAAAGAGTGCCGACCGGCACAAAATAGTGCCGACCGGCACAATATAGTGCCGGTGGCAACACCAAATAGCCGGTGGCCTCTAGCCACTGCCGGTGGTGTGTGGGAATGCCTCACAAAGCATTCCCTGCCTTCCCAACGCAAAACACAAGTGTTTGGTGCAAAACCAAACACAAACGGTCGAGTTCGGAGGTCCCGAGGCAAGGCGCGCGCAGCCGAGAACTCCGGGAACTCCAAACGAACACAAACATGGATAATCACCGAGTGTTCAAGCGGTGACGTCCAAGTCTTGAGGACGGTCAAAAATGGGGTGTCTACAGGGTGGTCCAGTCTGATACGGCCTATACGATAGACACCATAGAATCCCGCACGTAGTAGACACTGCAAGACTCTATGGTCCAATGGACGCTCCCACAGGCCGGAATCTCCCCGCCGGCATGTCACCACGATGTGTGCCTCGTCCTGCATAACAGAATGACTAGTTTAAATTATAGCATGATCACGTAATATAAAACAAAATGCAGGGTATTTTCATTGTAAGCGTAAAGTCCAACAAACGTTATTGCATACCGGATCCTCCCATATACTGTCAGCCCGATGTGGATGATTGAATAGTGGGACCTCATCAGGTAGATGTGCCATGAAGCCTATACAAGTGAAATACTAGATCATAACAATAAAAGTCTCATTTAATTATAACAGGAAAACTGTAATTATTCCATAAATTACGATTTGTAAATGTAAAGTATGCTCAACTATTTACAAATTTATATTTGTGTGACACCATATATGGAAACAATTCACTAAAATGTAATTAATTTTTATTTCAAAAAACTGTATTGGTGAGCATGTAATTTAACTATAACAATTAAACTCTAATTATTCCATACATGACGACTTGAAAAACAAATGTGATCAATTATTTTAAAATTATCAATTTCTGTGCCACTAACATGGAAGCAATTCACTAAAATCTAAAAGTATCAATTTATGTGCTATTAAATATGATAAGCAATTCAACAGAACCTACCGTTTTCTATGCTATAACTAATATAGAAATATTTTACAAAATAATTTTAGGGTCTCAGTTACATAAGCTTAATAATTAGTATAAACATGTGGATAGTTTTCGTATATAAATATTTGCGAAAAAATTGAATGAGAAATTTTTTTTTCAATAAGAGGTTGCTAATTACATTTATGGCATATTTGACAAAATTTCATTATTGATTTTGTAATGGTAAAAGTTCTAATAAAGTATAAAATTTGTAAATTACGTAGATCTGATTCATAAATTGTAAATGTAAAAAATGCTTGCAGCATTCGAAAATATAAAATTTATTCATAAATAATAAATTTTAAAATGGTAGAAGAACTATGTGATTTTCACTAAAATTTTGTAATAGACATTTTCAATCAAGTAGAGAATAAAAAACTTAGGCCTTTCTTTATATAGTTAAATGTTTTTTAATACATATTTAGTTTAATTTATTTGTTTAGTATGTTAGTTGTAAATTTTTTCAAGGAAATCAAACAATTACAATATATAAAGAATTAAAAATTAGAAATGATCTATTACAAATAAAAAATGATCTATTTAAATGTACGACCCCGTTTACAAATAAAGAATTAAAAAATAAAGAATTAAATGATCTATTACAAATAAAGAATTAAAAAATGATCTATTACAATATGTAAGTATTACATAGTCTTCATCGACCAAGTCGCGCCGGACATGTTCGCTTGTCATGACCTGTCTGCTGGCACTCACTGCAACGAGCGGTCAAACGCTTATCTGATATATCCATCTCATTCGGAATACGAGACATAGATGTACGACCCCGTTTTACTTCTCGCAGACGAAGTACATTAGGCATTAAGGTCCACTGCGGATCATCCCAATAATCTTGATGCGGTATTGGATTGAATTTAGTTTCCCAAACCCTCATGTATACAGGAAGCCTATATACTGGATCAACGTACTCGAATGGATTGTCACCGCATTCAGACATTACAGCGAGCATATGGGAACATGGATAGTGTCTTATCTCATATTTCTCACAACTGCACGTGGGTTGATTCATCCGCACAATTTGTGTATTGTGACCTCGTCCATGGCGAAAAGATGTTTGCACCTCAAATACGCGGCGGGGCCTATCAAAAAATTGTAATATAAACTAATCAAGTTCATGTTTTTAGGTGTACTTAGCTTCACAACATAATAAGAACAATTTAGTTTATATTACAAACTAACCTGTCATACGATATCAACTTGAAAGTATTTGCCCTTGCGATGCCATCCTCAATAGTTTTTTGCATCTCTCTAGGGTATTGGAACTCATTTCGTACATCTATTTTAGCTTGGGCTCCCATCTCGTCAAAATATTTTACGAGCCGCCGAAATGTAAATTCAACCATAGCTGAGATAGGTAAGTTCCTTGCACCTTTCAAGACGCTATTGAAGCACTCTGCATCATTGCTGGTCAATACCCCTCACCGATATCCACCGTCATACGCAAGGGCCCACTCCACAGGATTTATCTTGTGAACCCAATTGATGGCATCTTGGTCAATAGCATGTATCTGTTCTAAGTAACCATTACACTTTCGTCGTTGATGAGCACTCCCTACTTTCCATAGAAGTTGTTTCAGCTCCTTATTTTTGAACCTAGTGTTAAAGTTACTACAAACATGTCGAAGGCAGTGCCGATGATACCCAACAAATTGGAGCGAGGGATTCAGCCAATGCCGCTTCACAGCAGCTAAAATACTCTCAGCTCGATCAGATATTAAAGTCACTCCCCGTCAGTCCATGACAATATGTTCCTTGATATTTGAAATGAAGAACGACCAAGACTCCAAACTCTCTCTATCGACAACAACGAATGCAAGCGGTAATACTTTGCCATTGGCAGTTATAATCGTTGCTACAAGCAACACACCAGTGTATTTCCCGTATAAGAATGTACCATCTATGGTTATAACAGGCCTACAATATCTGAATCCATCGATGACGGGTTTGAAAGACCAGAAAACAAAGTGGAAGACGGGCATAATGGTTGTACCTCTGGTATATCTATGCTTCCATTGCACGATGGTGCCAGGATTAGATGTTTGTAATGCATGCATGAATTTAGGCAACAGCCTATATGATTCATCCCAATCCCCGAATACCATTCTAATTGCCTTTGCCCTCGCATGCTGTAGACGTCCCCGAACGCCCCGGGAGGGTTAAGTCCCGTTCTGTTCATATTGGGGTCACTACAGTTCAAGGACTCAAATGTCACGGTTCTTAATCTTGAACCAAAGAGTCCAAATCCGGCAAATCGTTTTGGAAAACAGATTTTGAAAGAAGTGCCAAACATGGACTGCTTTGCCAGATACAGAGTCGCCACCTAAATATTTTTTAAAGGGGAAATTTAGGAAACCCTGACTCGGTGCCAAAGGCCACGTGTCCGTCATCACCAAAGTTGGCTCGGGAACTTGGGTACGATTGGGGAAGGTCACATCATGAGCACCCCCGCTCGCCCGGTCAAAGACCGGCCTCTACTAACCATAATATCTGTTTTTGAAAACATTGTGAGTTCTTATTCCGATTATTAGCCTAGGTTACTATGTGATGCTCGCAGCAAACAAGTATAGACTGGGCCGCCTGAATTGGAACAAAACATTTCATGTTTGTTTGTTTGAAAATGGTTTGATGGTGCTACTCGCAAGTAGGCTAAGACGTGGATTTGCCACCCTCAGGTGGGCTTAGAAAACATGATTTTGCCACTATCTAGTGGGCTTAAAACAAACATTCGATGAATTGCTCCAATTCAGATAACTCAACCTCCACCCACAGGCATTCAAGGCAGATATATCACATAAGCACATAGCCTCATGGCAAGCATGCTATTCATGGCAACACTCACACGCATGCAAGGATGCTAAAGCATAAAAACTTACCGAGTACTCCAAGCCAAAACAGGAATTGATTAGAAATCATGCATGATCCTAAATATACAGAAATGCCTAATGCAACACATGCAATAATGCAACTATAGCAGGCTCGGCTATTCTAGACATGGCATGTGAAATGCAGCAACTAACATGTACTCAATTTGGAATTGAAATACAAATGCAGTTTGTATGATGCGCCGAGCCCGGTGCGTGCAAAACAGATGAATGATGCAACATGCTGTCATACTGTATGCTAATCGAAATATGCCCTATATCTAACCAACATAAGCGGGTAAATAAAAAGGGAGAAAGAAATGGGGGTTGGAAGACATACATCACACTCACTCACACTTATTACAGTTGTGCCCTCGCGCAGAGGGTCTGAATAAATATACAGTCCGAAATGAAAGAATAATACAGATTTCTAATTAATGTACAGATTAACTACAAAAAAGTAAAACTGGCATGCAAGCCAGGGACTGCCTTGCTTCTGATGAATAATGTATGCCGGGCTGCTCTGGCGCGGAAATCCACTGGGATGCCCCAATTAGCCTCTGTTTGCACTTTTCTCGAAATGCGTGCCAAACTCTGAAAAGTTGTTGATTCCTTATCTTGCTGCAACAGAGAGCAGGAAAAGGGCATAGCAATGTATTTCACAAATATATGCATGCCTCGATCCTCGTGCCACCAATCACGCATATCGATGCATGATGGCCGAGGAGCCGAATTGCACAGCTCAATATAGAATGAATGCATGTGTATGCTACAACAAAACCTAACTCCATCATGGGTAATCCGGAGTGTCGGTGACTTGGGAATTGAGACCCGTTCCGTCACTCGGAGTACGAAACGTGCCTCGTTTCCCGTGCCCGGGCTAACTCCTATCCCGAACACGATGCAATATGCATGGTATGCATGAAATGTCATCTAAGATACAGCCTAATATGCACAATGCTGTGAGAATGAGATGAAAATGAGATGTCTCGAAAAGCGTGCCCACGGGCACGCAAACCGAGGCGATGATCCCAAGGCATGAAATGGCATACACAATGCAAATGGACTTACACTAACATGAGCGGACCTCGGCCGCACTCACATAAGAGGCCGTCGGATAAAAATGAGCTGCCTCGAAATGCGTGTCCACGGGCACGCAAACCGAGGCGGTGGCATACGCAATGCAAATGACATGGAAATGATAGGTAACGATGCTAAAATGAGATGTCTCGAAGTGCGTGCCCGCGGGCACGCAAACCGAGAAAAATGGCATACGGAATGCAACAGATCTAAAATGGCATACGGAATGCGATATGGGCTTATACTAACATGAGAGGGCCTCAGCCGCACTCACACAAGAGGCCGTAAGATGAAAATGAGCTGCCTCGAAATGCGTGCCCACGGGCACGCAAACCGAGGCGGTGGCATACGCAATGCAAATGGCATGAAAACGCAAATTGGGCTTACACTAACATGAGAGGGCCTCAGCCGCACTCACATCAGATGCCGTAATGAAACAGAGGTGCCTCGAAGTGCGTGCCCATGGGCGCGCAAACCGAGGCATGGCCCGAAGGCATGAAATAGCACGGGAAATGATATGCAAGCATGCAAACCAAATTTCAGCACCTAAATGAAAGGGAAAACAGTCCCGAAATGGTACGGAATAACAACCGAAGCATGCAATCATCCCGAAAATGTGAAATTAAGCCCCGGAATGGCCTACGGCCGTGCTAAACATGCAAAATATGATCATGGAAGCAATAACAGTAGCAAGGCAGTCCCAAATATGGCATTTTTTCAGTAATAAACATGGCCAAAATGCAAGCATAGATATGGCAATAATAGCTCGCAAGATTAATGGCCAAAAGAGCATTATAAAGGGGGATGGTATATAGAAAATGAAAATGGACAAACTTTCTTCTACAACATTAAAGAGGACCCAAAAATAAGCATATATGCAGAAGATGGCAGCCTCTAAATCATAAGAAAAACATGCCAGAAATGGAAGGCAAAATGGAGCCGCAAAAGGGTATAACACAAGACATGCAATCTATACATCAAATGACCAAACCTTCTTCATGAAACATGTAAAGGGGGTCAAAATAAGACCAAAACCAGTAGGGGTCGAAGTCCCAAAAACAAACACAAATAGGTCAAAAATTGGATACAAAATATGGCATACTTGATGAAATTGAAGGAACTAGTATATACGATGGCCAAATGAAGTTGAGCTCCTCTACAATGTTGTAGAGGGGATCAAAATAAGCAAGAAAGCAGTAGGGGTCGGAGCCCCAAAAACCAACACAAATAGGTTAATTTTAGCATGCAAAAATGTGACAATCTTGATGGATATTGAAGGAACTAGTATATACAAATACCAAATGAAGTTGAGCCCTTCTACAATGTTGTAGAGGGGCTCAAAATGAGCACAAAAGCAGTATGGGTCGGAGCCTCAATTCTCAACCAATTAGAGTATAAAAAAAGATCAAGAAAAAGCCCCAAAAGTTGGTTTTGAATACTTACCCTTGAAGACTTGTCTTTCTTTGCTTCTTGGCTTGGATTTGTGGCTTCTCAACCTCTGAAATTCACTTCCTAGCTGCTGGAATCAAAGTTGGAATGGTGAGGCTAGGTGTTGGTGAAGAAATCAAGCAAGACTTGAAGCTTTTTTGAAGGTTTTGGCTATGGAGATTAGGGTTTTTGCTTAAGTGTTCTTGAAGGCAAATCTTCTAACCTAGGCAAAGGAGCCCTTGGTTCCTTTAAATAGGCAAAACAAGGTGTAAAAGGGGAGGGCAAAGCATCCAAGCTTTCCCTCCCAAAATATCCCCCGGATGGGGGAGATATTTGGCAAAAATATCCGGACAGCTGTGCTGAGCTGGAAAGCAAGAATCCGGCCGGCCAGGTAGATTTCTGGGAGGTGGCCGGCCGGCCACCCCACCTGGTCGGCCAGCCACTCAGCCTAGCCGACCGGCCACCCCAAGAAAATGAACAGGAGATTTTCTGGCCGACCAGTATGCCAAAGTGTCCTCCCAAGTGTGTAGATCAATGCCCCAAGGTCGGAATCTGGCAACTCTGAAGCAGAAGTCACAACATAGAGCTTGAAGAAGAGGCTCAAAAATGAACTGTATAATTTCTGGCCGACCACCTTCTTTTTGTGTCCTCCAAGATGTGTAGAACAAGGATCCAAGGTTGAAATTCGGCAACACTGAAGCAGGAGCCACAACATAGAGCTTGAAGGAGAGGCCCAAAAATGAAACCTGGAATTTCTGGCTGACCAGTAGTTTTTAGGGTCCTCCCATGTCCCCTGATCACAGATATGTAGCTTTGGTCGGAAGAAAATGGGCCTAGGGTGTTCAACACTGGCCCGGAAGTGAGCAAAACGGGCGCCGGAGGAGCGAAACTGGTTATCTGGGATAATTGCTGGCCTCCTACCCTCCAGTGATCTTCCCAATGTTGAAACAGAGGTACCTGCCAAATTTGAACAAAAACTAATGAGAAATGAACGCTTGGGGCCAAAACCGAGCCATTCGGGATCCCGAAAATGGGCTGCGGGTGCCGGAAGTGGTGTTCGGCAGCGAAGTGGGTATCTGCAACTCCAGTGTCCCTCGGAATGACAAAACAGAGGTTCCTGCCAAAAATCAGAGAAAACCGATACAAAATGAATGCTCGGGGCCCAAACCGCGCAATTCGGGGTCCGAAAACCGGCTATAAGCACCGAAAGTGGCATACGGCCACGAAGTGGGCATCGGGGCCCCAGTGTGCCTTGTTATGATGAAACAGAGGTACATGCCGAGAACCGGAGAAACCTGATGCGAAATGAAAGCTCGGGGCCCAAATCACGCAGTTCGGGGTCCCGAAAACCGGCTGTAGGCACCGGAAGTGGCATACGGCCACGAAGTGGGCATCGGGGGCCCTAGTGTTCCTCAAAATGATAAAACAGAGATACTAGCCAAGAACCGGAGAAATCGGAGATGGTTGGGCGGTTCCGAGCCGAGGCACACGGCCTGACGGCCCCGAAAACCGGGAACCGGGCTCCGAAATGGGCAAAATGACCTACGGCCACGAAAAGTAGCTCACGGCCACCGGGATATAGTCTACAGGACCACTCCCTTCTCTCAGGAAAGAAAACAGAGAAAACCGAGTCTGGTTCGCAAACCGAGACAAGGCACAGAAGAGGATTCGGAAGTTCGGAGGCGGGGCGCACGGCCGCGACTCTGAGACTTCTGAATGAGCACGATATGCAACACCACCGAGCGCTCAATCGGTGACGTCTGAGTCTTAAGGTCGGTCAAAAATGGGGTGTCTACACATGCCACGCCTTCTTGTATGATATACTATAGTTCATGGTCTTTTTGATATCTTCGATGACATTCTTAATTGGCATATCAGGTTCATTCTGCATGCGATAATACCTATGAGTCAGATTATTTTGGTGTGAACACTATAAACAAACAAATATGTATATATATGTAAACATTTATTTTGTATACTCACCGCAACTTGTCCCAAAAGATGAGAATCAATGTAACTGGAGCTAATATTAGTGTGGTCCCTGTTCATTCATGGGTATAAACAATTGTGAGGACCCCTATACTGCTTTATTTCACAAAGACCATGTTTCCTACTAAGAGATGCACGCAACCACCAGCTGCAATCGTGCTTGCAAGCACACACCCAAACGTCTCGCTTGGAGGTTACGATTTTATACTCTCGATTATTTGTTGCATGGTACAATTTCACAGCATGTACGAGTTGCTTCTTATCAACGAAAACCATCCATTTGCCCAACTCTGGATTTTCAGCGTTCCAGATTCGGTTACGGGGAACAACATCGCGGTTACTAATGTCGAAATCACCACCCATGTGGATGTTTTCATAGAAAGGGATTTCAGGTCTAGGTGGAATGGGGGCATTGTCAAGGTCAACGGGAGCGTCGGCATCATCTTCTTCATCATCATCATCTGATCTGCCCAATAAACTTTCTTCATCACACATTTCATTCTCATCATTGTCTATGGCGACATCAGGACCGTACATGTCACTGTCAGCAAACTGCACATAATTCACCGTTTCAGCCATATTACCAGCAACTTCAACTGGAGTGGTATGATGGCTGTAGGTGGGCATATCTTCTGTGTTATTGTGAAATTCAGTCTCATATCCACCACGTGAACTAGATTCTACACCATGGCCCTGAAATGTCTGCTCTGTGTAGCCCACTGCATAGCATTCATTTGATTCATAAATAGGAGACTGAAACGCTGTCGTGTCAATCCTATGTGTCAGCAATGTAGTGAATGGATTTGAACTTTCCATTTGTGTCATATTCGGGACATTGTGTACAACCTCTTTATCAATGTACACTTCCAAACAATTTGGTGGTTGGAAACTTCCACCGATACTTAATATGGTGTTCAACGCCTCATCGTCATTGATCGATAATATTTTGTATTTGCTGGTTGCTTGCCACTGGCGATAAGGATACCTACATTTGAAGATCAATCGGACAGTTTCCCCGTAACTTGCCACCTTGGACATAAACATCTCCTCCAAATTGCTAAATATGGTGCCAAGTTGCACTCCATATATCCCTCTCGGCTTAGCATCATATGTCACACCTTCATTGGGATCCCGAATTATGTTTCCCCCCCCCAGTAGAAGATAATTGGAACAGTTGCCATATACTTGCTTCAATGAAACAATAAACATTAAAATAGCAATAATATACATATATCGAATTTTACTTCTAAAATAATTATATAAATTTTAAATCATTCAATTACAATTACTTGTGAGGCAATAACTTTATTAAGTAATCAGTAATTGTAATCCAACAATCATTATTCATTTTTTAATTAAAATATTAGTTAAAATAAACCTTCTGTTTTGGATTTTTTAGCTTTTTAAGAAAAAAGCTTACAACACATAAAGAATGTTGGTTTGTTTGGACATAACTGTCTATAAAACTCCTGTGTTCTGCTTTTTTCATTATTTATTACGATTAACATCATGCTATTGCGCACGGTAAATGTAAATTTTTCTTTTTCCATGTTTCTTCTTCTTTGTTTTGATAACATTTTAGTGTTGATTTGATTTTTGTAAATTAACTTGCTTTTATTTTTATGTTCGTTATTTGAATTTGTTTAGGCGGACACTTGGTGAAATGAAGTTGTGGGAGTCAAGAGACAATTTATATTTTCCTATAAGTCACAATTATATCATAAGTGACATTTTCCTATAAAAATCAGCTCTCTCATTTTTTGTCAATTTATATTTTCCAAGGTTGAAGGAACTGTAGAGGTGAAACATTACTTCAATTTATATTTTGTCAGCTGTATATTTGTGTCTCAATTTGTTTATTAGTGTTTATTTTCTCATTTTTTCTCACTTATTTTTATTCGTATAAAACAACAGCTGAGATTTCATCTCTACATGGAGTTTTTATTTACTTCCTATGTGGAGACTCTTATCTTTTCTACATAAAGGTTCTTTGTTGTCATTGCTCTCTTGTCTTAATTTAAAAAAAAACATCAAAACAACTATACTTCTTGTCTTAATGCTTTGTTGTCATTGGTCTTTTTTTATTCTTATTCTTTTTGAGGTTGGATATGCTTTGTTCATATGATTCTTTTTGGAATTCATACACATGTATAGATGTCCTATACAAAAATGTTTATTGAATTAGTGGCGAAAAATAAATTTTGAATCACATAGCAGCAATAACTTCAGATTTTGAATAAGTCTAAGAATACAAAAATAGTTATAGAACTGTACACAAAATGTATATAGATGGATAAAATTTTTAAAAATAGTAACAAACTCTATAAAATTTTATGTGTATATATGTATTTTTATTCAATTTTATGATCAATTTTGTTTGTTTATAACAAAACTACAAGATTTTTAGCTAGTGACCCATTTTGATTTACAAGATCTATAAAGGGACAATTCCAAAGATTACAGTCATGGCAGAGTTTAGAGGAAGATCAGATATATGCATGCGTATTATTAAGTATTTAAAGAGGTGTGTTTGGTTTGTATTTCTAGAGTGTTTTTGAGATAAAAAGTACGAAAATTTATTTGGTTTGCCTTCTTTTAGAAATGGTTGTGGAAAATTGTTTTGGGGAGAGAGTTTTACAAAAAGTGATTGATTTGATGTGTATGAGAGAGAGTTATTTTGGAAAGTAGGTAACCAAACAAAATTTTGAGATTTTATTTGGAAAAATTTGTTTGGTTTGATTACTCTTGAAAATTTGTTTGTAGAGAAATTTTTCCAACATTTTATATGAAAAACAAACCAAACAAGCCCATTATTTCCATGATTTGAATCCATAACACTCGAATTATAATAGATTTATTTTATTTTATATTATTATCAGCATAATAAAACAACCTTACCATTGCGGCAAGGGCCTCCCTCCCTCAATATGATCAATTTTTAAAAGGCATGCACTGAAAATAAATAAATAAATAAATAATAATAATGACTCTACACAACCGTTAATTTAGGCAATGATTTAATCGTACGCATGTAAGCGGGACCAATTTTAAAAACACTTATTTTGTTTTCTTTTCATAAATCTTGATTTATTTTTTAGTATTTTGATAAAGTAGACAGATATATCACACATTTAAAAAACACTTCATTCTATCAAGTATTTTTCTTATTCAGTGAGACTGGACAAAATTGGACAAGTCATACAAACATCTTAAATCATAGTGTAAGTTTTGTAGATAATTAAATATTTGTTCCATTGAGTTGAAAGAATTCGATTGATTTGGACAATATAAAATAGAGGTTTCAAACATTGTTCTTAATTTTTTAAAACTGGTGATCCAATTCTTCAGATTTATGGACAATTACAGATAAGTTAATTTGATTTGCTCAAACTTGTGCCATTAGGGACCTTAATGACAAAGTTATTTCTTATGTGAAATAGTAACCCTCGTCCACTTTTTAGAGGTCATAGAGGCTTTGTTATGAAATTCAAATAAAAAACTCATTTTGGCTCGTTCTGAAAAGTAAGAAAAAATTTAATGTATTTACTCTTTTTTTTTTTCTTAAACATACAAAAATAAAAATAAAAATAGAGAGATAATTTATAATGGCAAAAAATTAGAGAGAAAATTTAAGTTGGTGGTTAAATCTATGTAGTAAATTTTGGATAGTTATCCATGTGAATCTATCGGGCCATCCGTAGCAATTATTTGGTATTATGAAACACAGGTTTACCCATCAAAGTGCCATTTTTTTTTTTTTTTTTTTTTGGTCCTTCTTACCTAGGAAATTGCTATGGACTATTAATTAGAATATTTTAAGACGCTTTTCATGCATATATTATAACTAGTGTATGCCCGTGCCTAAAGGCACAGTGCAATTAATAATGACTTCTAATTATATAAATCAAAATAAAAATTATTAAAACATAATGTTCAGATTTTCCTTTTCAATGGTGGTGGACAGTCACAAAGCGGAAGTGGCGATAAGTCCTTTCGTTCAATACCCATTTCAAAAACTTTTTCAAATTTTTTTAAGTTTTGTGAGGAAATTTTAATTTTTACTATAATGCTATTATATGTATTACAAATTCAGCTCATTAAATTTTTTCAAATTTCTATGACAAGATTATAAAATTAAATGTTAGTATTTTATGATGAAATGTCTTCAAATTATTCTAATATCAAAGTTAATATTTTTTATAAAAATTATTAATTTTATTGAATGTATATTAAAAATAATACATGATATAGCGGTTTGGTTTATTTTTTAAATTATTTTTTGATTTTTTTGAAAAAATATAAATAAATTTGACAAAAATAAATTGTTTGGTTTGATTTTCCAAATGGTTGTAGAAGAATGTGGCACCTCCCAAAATTCAATTTTTTTTTTTTGGTTAGCTTGAAGGGGCAGAGTGCAATCCGGTCTTACATACAATTTACAAGTGCTTATGTGCTTATATGCAGACACCTGCAATAAGCAATGTCCTAAAGTATGGATTTAGGCAGTTAACAACTAAGTGGAAACCTTTAGCGAAACCCAAATGAAAATAAATCCTAAGAATTTTTTATAATATTTTGGGTGCCTGACCCCAAATACAGTGAAATAAACCAAACGAACCTAAACCAAACAAAGCTTTAAATCCTACCATTTCATGAGCTTGTTGTTTCTTAATTGTCCAATATTATGTGAACTGCAAAGTATCACTAGTCTTACAATTGTTTTATAAATTAACAACGTCAATTTTGTTAGCATCATTGATCACATAATATGCCAAAGGCACTCCACTTGAACCTACTTTGATTCTATTACAGGTGAGAATTTCTAACACAACATGAATTGTACACAAAGTTAGGGGTTAGGATTGAACATTTTCAACACAAACACAAATATGACACTATATAATAACATGATAAATAAATAGGGTTATGTCAAAGCTGCATAATATGAAATTGACACAGATAACCCATTTAATAGATAATTAGTTACAAATTTTAATGTTATTTTCATTAAAGGATGCTAGAAATGTTTAAATCTTTATGTAACCTACACAATTAAATAAAGAAAATACATAAAATAGTATTTTCAAGTTAATATAGTCATTTTGTCTTTTATTTGAGAGAACATAATCTTTTCATTTATTATTTTGAAGTCAATAAAAATATATTTTTTTAGAATAAAATAGAGTCAAAATTAAATATTTTTTTTTTTATAATTTCATTTAGTAGAGATTAGTTTCATGAAATTTAACTTAGGAAAAAACATTAATCTTTCCATACACTTAGTATTTTTAATTGAAATTCATATTATATTTGTCATTTTTTTTAAAGATAAAATTGACTTTAACCCCCTTTGCTTTACTCCATGTGTGATTTACCTCTGATATTTGAAAATAAGAACATAACCCCCTTATGACCTAGCACATGTTTCACACTTGATGTTAACTTGGATTGAACGTCTGATGGTATACTTCATTTAGTTCACTAACCACAAGAACATTATAGTTATTTCCAAATTATATGGGTAGTTTGCACATGCACATTGAAGTGAAATTTGGCCTTTATTAAATATGCACAATGTCTGGAATTGAATAAATACACCTAGAGGGTAAAATAGTATAGTGAAATAAATCAGGTGACAAATATCATTTCTCATATAGTATAATAGGCGGCAGATTCAAGTATACAACCCCACCTTGATATTACCAAGTGAAATACTGAATAAAGGTATATATATATGTAGTACTGTTATAAAGAGAAGTCTTCTCTGGGTGTTTACGTCTCATATTTTGGGTTTTTCAAAAATACCCCTATATCAGTTATATGGGCAGTTATGCACTAAATTAATTAATTAATTTATTATTTTTTTTTTCAAATCTCTCAACTTTTGATTTTTTCAGATTCATTTCTATTTTCAGATTTTGAATTCAATCATACAGTTTACAGTCTTATTTTCTAAAACAAAATGATCATATATATGTAAGCATGTGGACTTCGAATTGAAATTGTCAGTCCACCTTAATTCTCAATTCATGAATTTCATAATATGAATTTCAATTCTCAATTCTCAATTATATGAATTTCATAATATGACATTAACAATTCTCAATTATATGAATTTCAATTCGCATAATTTTATTCTTAATTAAAAAAATTACTTTTAAAACCCTAATTTCAAACCCTAATTTCCTTTTAATTCCTCTTAACAAGCAAAAAATAAAATTTCCAATTCAACAAATATAGGTTGGTTTATTCACAATTCAAAATTCCAAACCCTAATTTCAAAAAATATATACAGGATTCACAAGCAAAATTCCAAACCCTAATTCCAAACCCTGATTTCTGATTTCAAAAAATTTCAAACCCTAATTTCTGAAACCACAAGCATAATTTCTGATTTCACAATTCAAAACCCTAACATTTTATGATTTTATAATTTCATAACCACACATTTAAAGCCCTAATTCAAAACCCTAACACATCAGAACCCTAACACATTTAGTAATTGACATTTAAAACCCTAACATTCATATTTTCACAAACACACATTCACATTTTCAACCACACATTCACATTTTCACAAACACAATAAATAAATACATAAAATTCAAATGAGACAGAGAGAGATAGATGCCATACCACGGACAGAGAGAGAGCAGAGATAGAGAGTGAGAGCAAAGAGAGAGTCTGAGAGCAGAGGGAGAGCGAGAGCGACAGTGAGAGAGAGTCTGAGAGCAGAGGGAGATCGAGAGCGAGAGTTAGAGAGTCTGAGAGCAGAGGGAGATCGAGAGCAAGAGTCGAAAAAAAGTAAGTGTAAAAAACGTGATTGCAAATGAGGAGGCTTGGGTGTTTTATATAAGTTGTAAAAGCGTGGTTTCAATCCACGCCTTCATTTATCAACAGTGAAAGCGTGATTTCAAATCACGTTTTCTTAACAAAAAACAATGCACAGTGAAAACGTGACTACAAATCACATTTTCTTCAGAAAAAAAATTAAACAATATGCACAGTGAAAGTGTGGTTTGCAATTACGTTTTCTTCAGAAAACAAATTTATGTTAAAAGCGTGGTTTGTAGTAGCGCTTTCACTATTCATTAAATTTTCTGCTCCAAACAGTGAAAGCGTGATTTGTAATAACGCTTTAGCCTAATTTAAAAATTTCGTCTAAACTAGGCTTAATTTGAAAATTAAGATAGTAAATTAGCTTAATATGGGAAAAGCCTCTAACAAAAGAGCCTAATCTTGAGCAATGATCTTGAAAGAGAGCACTCTATGAGCGATTCAACTTCTGATGACTCAGAAGAGGAGTTACCAAGTACCCCAAAGTCAAATAAAGCTAAATTGCATATATTCATAAATGCAACATGGTTGACACCGTTACACTCGATATTATAGTTGCGAATATTTCCCTGACCCCAACATCCTGATGTAGAAAAAATAAAATAAAATGAAAATGGGAAAGTGCATACTCGCCCACTGAGTCAAGGCAAGTTCAACTTCACGGGAACTACACAATTCAAATGAGAGGTATACACGCTGCATTCCAGACATTCGTAGACCCATCGGTATGGGTCTCTTCCATTCTCACACGTGTCGCATATGTACTCCGTTTCTGAGTTTTCTTGGACCTGAAGCGGACGGGTAAGGGTGAGAGTGTGTCGGTGACGTTGGTACTTGAGGGTGGGAGTTAGCAGAGCACAATTGACATGCATTATTAATGGGCAGTCATTACAAATGTAGAAGGCGTCTTTGCCCTCATTACCGCATGCGTGACAGTAAAAGGTCATATCATGTCTGGCAGGAAAAATAGCAAAGAACAGGGGACCCTTATGGAGTTTGTCATGAAAATGTAGAACAGAGGGCAACATAGCGCATCTTAGGTGGCTCTCGAAGAGGCATTCAGGGCAATCATACGAGAATCCCCCATTGTCGGCATCTGAGTGGAAATGGCAACTATACGTCTCGGGAAATGAATATTCGAGTGAGGATGGGTCGAGAAAAGGAAGACAATGGAAAGGTTCAAGTTCATCCTTGTTGGGTGTCTCGGCACACGATTTGTGGAGGACTATATCACAGTTAGCACATTTGTAGTAGGTCGTTGGAGATAGACCTTCTTCACCTGTGATGATTTCCTGCTGGCACTTCCTACAAGAAGTAACCCCCCTGTTGTTGATAGTCGCTTCATTAGAGATGGTTAAATGATGCACCTGGTCAGGTGGTCGTCGTTCCTCTTCCTGCTTGCCATCTTCATCCTCTTTCCAATCTTCCTCCCCTTCAAGGCCATCAAAACCGTCACGAACCCACTGAGTTAGGTCCACACAGTGGCTCAGTTTGCAGAGAGAAAGACGATACACGGCATGAGAAACATTCTTCTTAAAAAGGGAGGTGGTATCGACCACGAGCTTGCGGATTTCACCCTCTCCCACTTCATAATCTATAAATGTTTTCAATCGCCTCTGAAGATCATCCCATGTTGTTGAAGGCCTGTACCAGTAGCAGGTGGCACCACCACCATTAACAACCTCCTCTTGCTGTTGCTGTTGTTGTTTCTCTAGTCGTAGCTTCCATTGTGCTCTATCTCGTGGTATGCACTCGACGATGACCAGAGGGAGCTTGGTAGAAGTTGATAGCTCAAGTAAACGATCTAGATGGGCACGATGCAAGAGTGGTGAGTCCAGGACGACGGAGAGCCCTGAACGAATCTGGGTTAAAGCAGTTTGGCAGATGATTTCAAAGGATATGTTGTCGATGGTTTCTTCTGCATCCTCTAGGGGCTGTTGTTGTTGTTGAAGCATTGTGATGCAGCTGCGGACATCATCTAGCTTGATAGGAATGCATTCGAGCTCATCTGCCATGAACTCAGCCACAGTGCTCTTCCCTCTGCAAGGATGACCCTTCATTGCTACTATGATTTTTGGGTCCATCTCTCTCTCTCTCTCTCTCTCTCTCAGTATGATGACCCTCCCTCTTGATTCCTAATTTGCACTTACAATCCTTGAAAAGTTATTTTCACGTCGCATTTTGAAATGGAGAGAGAGTTAAAAGTGAATAGAAACTGCTTTCACACTGGGCTGTATAGGTGCGATGTAAGGAAGTTGTTATCTCGGAACTTTGTCACCAAAGGATCTCGTAGGAAATTTGGAAAGAAATTTGAAAAAAGGAAAGAAAAAAATCATGTGAAATTATGTAAAATGTAGAGTATGTTTGATTTATTTTTCAGAATTCAATTATGTTTTTAAATTATGATTTAGATGAAACATTTTAACTAAATATATTTTTAAAATACAATTCAAAATTACTTTCAAAACTCTTCTCCTCTCTTTTTTATATTATTATTAACTAATCAATCAATCAATTTTTCTTTCTCATCTATCATATTCTATACATCAATCAATCAAAAAAAAAAAAAAAAAAATTTACAAATTATCCCAAGACTATTTTCAAAATTTATAATCAAACAAATTTTTTCTTTTCAAATTATGATTTAAAAACTCAAAACTCAAAACACAACTTCACACTTAAATCATAATTCCAAAACTATCAAACGAACCCTAAATATATTTTATTTACATTTCACTTATTATTATTATTTTTAAATCTTTTCTTAAATCTCTCCCAACATAAGTTTTTTTCTTTTGTTTTCTTAGGTCTCGTTTGGAAACATGTTATTTTAGTAATTTTTTTATTTTTGGTTAAATATGAGGTAGAAAAAATTAGTATATTTGGAATAATTTTTTTATTTTTACGAAAAGATATATAAAAAAAAATAAAAAGAAATTTTTTTTTTTAACTTTTTGATATAAGTTATAATTTTTTTATTTTTTTACGTAACTTTTTAACCAAAACACCGTGCCAAAAGAGACCTTAGGAAGGTTGTCCCGCTCAGTAGTGACAAAATTCGTAGTATTTATTTATTTTTATGGTTGGTAATGCAGCTGGGTGTGTCTTCATTGATAGTGGTTAACACGTGGGTACGCTGAGAAAACAAAAGAAAAAAAAGACTTATGGGCTGAATTATCAAGACATGATTCACTTTGAAATGCATACCCTTTCAAACCGTTTCAAAACCACTGCTGGTTTTGGAAAAACTATGGGCTGAATTGTTTAATTTTTCTTTTTCTTTTTTTTGTTGTGCTCTCACATTATTTCATATTTGTTTTATATAAAAATAATTTAATATAATAATATATTTATAAAATATAATTTTTAATATTAAAATATATCAAAAACGTTAAAAAATATTTATGGTATTTTATATAATTAATCCTTTACTAAAATATATCACAAACAAATACAATTTTTATTAGTTCCTTCATTAACAATTTTCATACTAACAATTTTTTCACTAACAATCTCATCCATTCCTATTTCTAAAAACAAACTGAACTTGTGTTAAAATAGTATAATATAATGTGAATCTATCATGAATTTTTATTTTGATAATATGAATTATTCATTTTATTTGACTATGCAGTTAAATCATTAATAAAAAAATCAAATTAATTTTTTCAAAAATCAAAGTTTGGACTACCATACCAAAACACACCATCAAATGGATTTTGGCCAAATATCTATTTTTAACACAAACATTAGTATAATAAATGCTATTTACACTAAAATTTTTACTAAAATACTTGTCTAATGGTATCATTATTTTTTTTTTGATAATTAATTATATTTAATTTTTTTTTTTATAATTTTAATAAGTTTTTTAATAAGAATATTAATTTTAAAATATATATAACATGTTAAAAAGTTACATTACAAAATGTATAAAGTACACCCACTTTAAACTAAACACAAGCATCCTCTGTGCCAGAAAAGCAACGAAAGAAAGGGTAGATTTGAAGCAAATTCATTACTACAACAAAATAGATTGAAAAAAAAAGAAAAAAAGAATTGAACTCAAGCTTACTTCCAGCACCGTACACAATTAAGAGGGTAAGAAGGAATGAGTCAGGATCCTCGGCCGCCCTACCCAGCGGCCTTTCCAGCAGCGCCCCAAAACGACGTCGTTTTGGGGCCAATTTTTCCAAAACAAAAAAAAGAAGAAGAAAAGCAGAACGAGCATCTGGAGCTGCTGGGTTCATCCATATATATATATATATATATAGATGAAGAAAAAGAAGAAGAGAAGAAGAGGAGGAAGGAGCTGCTGGGTTCTGCTGTCATCAACAAAAAAAAAAAAAATTGTTCAAAATCTGGATTTGTTTGTGTGTGTATGTATCTGATTGTTGGATTTGATTGTTGATGAAGATCATGAAGCTGATGATGATGTTGAAGATGATGATGACGCCGATGGCCTCTGCTTTCTCTACCTTTTTTTTTTTTTTTTCTAGTTGATTTGGATCTGGATCTAAAGGGGGAAAAAAAATTGATTCCTGTGTTGAAGACCTCTGTGTTTTTTTTTGACCACCGATCTGTTTTTTTATGCATTCAAAAATTGATTTGGTCACCGATCTATTTTTTTTTTTTTTGATCTGGAAATGATGAAGACCTCTGTGCTGTTGTTGATGAAGGTTTGTTTTTGATGATGAAGATGAACTGAATGTTGGTAGATGATGAAGACCTCGGGTGTGTTTGGATCATTCTTCAAGAGCTGAATGCTTCCCCAAATTTTCCAAGAATGCTTTCCAGATTTGGATCATTCTTCATTTCTTTTCGAAAATTTACAAAGGAAATGATATATATATATATATATATATATATATGTTCTTCTTCAATAAGTTCCCAGTTTTTGTCATACAATTTTAAAAGATTTTTCAAGACTGGTTTCACTTTTTCTTCAATGATGCCAATACTCCTCATAGCACGAAATGCTCTCACAACTCTTGGATTTGGTGCCATTGCTTATCTCTAAGTCAATATTCTTCTCTTCTTCTTCTTTTTCTTCATCTATAGATATAAAGATATATATATATATATATATATGGATGAACCCAGCATTCCAGACGCTCGTTCTGCTTTTCTTTTCTTTTCTTTTTTTCTTTTTTTTTGTTTTGTTGGAAAAATTGGCCCCAAAACGACGTCGTTTTGGGGCGCTGCTGGAAAGGCTGCTGGGTAGGGCGGCCGAGGATCCGGACTCAAGAAGGAATAGCTTCTCTCTGCTTGCATACATCCAATCCAACAAGCAAGAAAATTTATTCCTCTTGTGGAAAAGTCATGCAGCTTAGGTGACATGTAAAATTACATTCTTCACAGTAGTACATCATGTGATTTGGGTTTCTGTTATCCTCGCAAACATCACAGTAGTATTCGTCGGTACCATCGTCTTCTTTCAAAAAGGTCAGCTGGAGAGGGTGCCGATGAATTTCATGCTTAAAGCAGAATGGTAACAGGGCACATCCCACATGAAATTGAATTTTGCAACCATGGCACAAGTAATATACCTCTTCCTTGCTAGTTTCACCGCACGCGTCACAAAGAAATTCAGTATCGGAAGCAATAGGTATGATGTAAAAATACATATTGTGGAGTCTGTGGCGAAGAACAACTGAGAATAAACCCCATCTCAGGCTGGTGTGGAAGAGGCAGTCGGGACAATCATCAACGAATCCCATTCCCTCTCCGTCTCCCTCTTCCTCGGCATGGGAATGGAAAGGGCAGCTGTGTTTCTCCGGAAAAGAATACTTGCCTGTTTTTGGGTCCACAAGTTGGCCGAGTTCATGTGGCATGAGTTCATTGCTGTGGTTGTTGGATAGCTCCGCACAAGATTTGTGGAGGGAGAGGTCACAGCCGGCACAGCTGTAGTATTCTGGAACAGATGTAGTTATGAGTTGTAGACACTTCCTGCAACCAATTTCGCCATCAATTTTTTCTTTAGACAACCTTAGATTATGAAGGTGGGTACTGTGGGGTTATATTTTTGTGTATCAACACGTGGCAAGGATACGCCGACGTATCAGCCGAGGTTCCACGTGTTGATAGTAAGTTCTTGCTGAAGTAATCTAAGGTTTGCTGAGGATATCTTAATACGGGGTAAAGGCCTCTTCTTTATCATACCTCGGCTTTACTTCCAAAGGCCGAGCTACCCTCAGATGAATTAAGCCGAGGTAACTGTCAGACCGACCATACCAGCCAATATAAAATATTATCTTGGTAGGTGGATGTCCAACTATGTGGAGAAAGCCATCATTTCACCAACTAAGTGGCCTCGAGGCCATAAGAGTTGATCATGAGGCCATGTGAAGCCATGAAGAGCTTTTGCCTGGAAAGCTGCCAAAAGCATAACAATGGGCTGGCAGCCAGCTCAAAAGCTGGCGGCCTCTCCATAAATTTCTCCAGTATATATGGAGAGGTGGAGAAGAAGGGGGGAGAGACCATTCTGAACAAGAGCATATACAACTACAAGCTAATTGTAATACTTACAATTACCTCCTTAGAGAGTGAGAGAATTACAGAGAGTTAATTGTAATCTTTACCATTCATTCAATAGTGAATTACCTCGGCCCCCCGTGGACGTAGGCAATTATTGCCGAACCACGTTAAATCCTTTGTGTCTTCGTGTTATTATATGTGCCATCTATTCTGCCTGTGTTTTTACCGCTGAATCACTAAGATAGGCAGTGTGATCAGAAAATCACTCACACAATTTGGCGCCGTCTGTGGGAATCGAAAGACGAATAGATGGCTAGTAACGCACAAAACGAGAAGGTCGGGGGCAACACTCCCGCTGGGAGTGACAGGTCTATTGACCTTGATGTAGAAAGAGACAACCACAACAATAAAGCCCGTGGCCAGGGGCACGAAGGGAAAGACGCCATCCAGGAGGACAGATACTACAAGGAGGATAACCTCCAAGTATGGAGGGAACGGTGCATACGAAGGGATGAAGAAGTCAAGGACCTAGCAAACAAGTTGGCCGACCTGCAGTCGGTCGTCAACTTCATGATGCAAAATAATGTCATGCAACCACCATACCCACTGCAGGATACGCCGATCCCAGCAGTTAAAAATCAGAATGGAGGAAGAAAGATAATTCCTGAAGCATCCCAACCCCAACATTCCAGGAGCAAGAGGCATTCTCAACCGCCCTCCGAGGAGGTCGGACGAGGGGAATCCAGACAAGAAAAGTCCCAGAGAACGTGCCATACAAAGGATCATGAAACCAGAGAACATCGGCATGTACAAAAGCGGGCTCTCTGCTTCGACACAACCAATGGAGGAAGATCAAAACGGGCACAAGACGAGGCCGAGAGCAGTATGCCAAAGGGACTCAGATCGACAGATAGCCGAGCTCCGGGGAGGAGCAAAGAAGATTTGCGGAATTACCTCAAGAGAAGGGAACAGAATGCTGAAGCCGAGGTCACCTCACTCGTCAAGCCGAGGACGCCATTCTCGGGAGAGCTGGACAAATTTGAAGCTCCAAAAAGGTTCAGCATGCCGAGGTTTCAAATCTATGACGGTAAGTCAGATCCTAACTTCCATGTTGGATTATTTTTAAACTCAATGGCGTTATACAGTGGAAATGAGCCTTTGCTCTGCAAAGTATTCCATCGTCCTTTGGGGAAATTGCATCGGATTGGTTCCACAAGTTACCAAAGGGAAGCGTGAAGACTTGGGAAGGCTTGGCCGAGATGTTTGTGGCCAGGTTCGTGACAAACAAGCTACAGCCATTGAGGGTGGATGCACTAATGGCTCTGAAGATCAGCAAGGATGAAGGCCTTAGGGCATATGCAAAGAGATATTACGAGGTGTTCAACCGAATACCCGAATGCAACCAGGAGGTAGCGGTCGTGTCTTTCAAGAACGGCCTAAAAGAAGATTGTTCACTTCGGAAATCTTTGGCGAAAACATTGCCAAAGAACATGGAGGAACTCATGGCAAGGATCGAAAAGTAACGCCAGAGCCGAGGAAGATACATCGGCATCAAAGCAAGTCAAACAGGAGCAAGGGAACGGCTCGCCGAAGCGAAGCCGAAGTAACAACGGATTCAGTAAAGCAGAGGTAGAGCTGAGGGCTAAACAAGCCGTAACAACCGTGTTCCGAATTCCAATTCAAAAGGTCTAGGGAAAATTCGGAGCCAGCCCTATTTCAGAACACCAGCAAGGCAACCTGGGGAGTTATGGGAAGAAACGCGGACAGACATTGTTCGTATCACAATGAAAACGGACATACAACGCAAGGTTGCAGAGCCCTCAAAGCACACTTGGAAGATCTGGTGAGGCAGGGCCACTTAAGGGACCTTGTTGATGAAACCAGAACAAGAGAAGAACAGGAAAGCTGCCTCAGGCTGAAGAAGCCCACCACCGCCGCAACCTCGGGCAGAAAGACCTCGGGTAGTAAATGTGATTCATTCCAAGGTGAATGAAAACGACGTTCGGGGAGAAACCCAAGAGTAAAGCACTTGCAGTACGTGAACCAGTCGGACTGAAAAGACCTCGGCCAGAAGATTGCCAAGGTCCGTGATAACCTTCACCGAGGCCGACCCTAGAGATGGTCAGCATCCGCATAATGATGCCTTGGTAGTATCCCTCCAGGTTGGAGTGCCAAGTAAAACGCATCCTAATAGATCAAGGCAGCTCTTGCAACATCATGTACGTTAGATGTTACAAGGAGCTGGGCCTTCACCCTGATGACCTGGAGCAGTCGGATGGCCCGATGGTCGGCTTCAACGGAACGCCGACGTGGCCCCTTGTGCCACAACCTTGGCCGTACAAGCAGCACAAAGACGATCAAGACCGAGTTCGTCGTGATTGATACACCTTCACATACAACATCATCATGGGCAGGCCGTGGTTGGCCGACGTGGCCCCTTGGTGCCACAACCTTGCCGTACAAGCAGCACAAAGACGATCAAGACCGAGTTCGTCGTGATTATACACCTTCACCATACAACATCATCATGGCAGCCGTGGTTGCATGCAATGGGGCAGTTCCCTCAACATTACACCAACTACTGCGCTTCCCAACAGAGCACGGGATTGAAGGAATCGAGGAGATCAGCTGCAGGCAAAGAATTGCTCCATGGCAGCAATGAAGACTACCTGCAATATTCAGAGAACCAGCCAAGGCAGAGATTGAAGACGAGGACGTGGAAGTCCTGGATGATGTCGCAAGGAGCGGCTGAGAAGAGTGAGAATCACTAAAGAAAATTCTCGTCCAGGAGGCGACGAAGAACGCTTTTTTCTTCTCGGCTCAGGCTTAGCCGAGAGAGGAAAGAGAACTGGAAGCGTTTTTAGAGCAAACATAGAAGTGTTCGCCTGGACGCCTTATGAAATGCCCTGTATTGATCCCGAGGTCACATGTCACAGAGCCATCAGAGAAGTCAACTATCCAACATGGCTATCAAACACTGTGGTGGTAAAGAAGAAAAACGGCAAATGGAGGGTTTGCGTAGATTTCACAAGCCTAAATAAAGCCTGTCAAAGAATAGCTTTCCTCTGCCAAAAATTGATCAGCTGGTGGATGCTACATCTGGGCATGGTAGGATGAGCTTCCTGGATGCATACAGGGGTACCACCAGATAGCCATGTACCCCCAGATGAGGAGAAGACGGCGTTCATCACCCCAAAGGCCTGTACTGTTACAGGGTGATGCCTTTTGGACTAAAAAATGCAGGAGCAACCTATCAAAGGCTGGTAACCAAGATGTTCAAGCACCAGATAGGCAAAACAGTGGAGGTTTACATCGACGACATGGTTGTAAAGACCAAGGAGCCAAAAGATCATCTTGCGGACCTAGCTGGGGTATTTGACATACTCAAAACATATCGGCTCCGACTAAATGCATCAAAGTGCGCATTTGGGGTTGGATCTGGGAAATTCCTAGGGTACCTGGTAACCAGAAAGGGAATAGAAGCCAGCCCAGATCAGATCAAGGCCATCCTAGATCTACAGAGCCCCACCTCGGCAAAACAGGTTCAAATGCTCACTGGCAGGGCCGCAGCCCTAAACAGGTTCATAAGCCGGAGTTCAGACAAGTGTAAACCCTTCTTCAACTGTAAAGAAGACTGCAGACTTCCTGTGGACCGAGGAGTGTGAGGAAGCTTTGGCCGATCTAAAGAAGTATCTGACCACGGCTCCAATCCTCTCAACGCCGGAGCCCGAGGGGAGTTGTTTTTGTACTTAGCTGTGTCCGAGCTGTTGAGCGCAGTACTAATCCGAGAAGAGCAGGGAGAACAGAGGCTGTCTACTATGTAAGTAAAACCTTAGCCAGCGCTGAAAACAAGGTACTTACCACTGGAGAAGTTAATGCTGGCCTTAGTTATGGCCTCAAAAAAGCTGAACCACTACTTCTAAGCACACAAGATTGTGATACTAACAGAGCACCCATTGAAATCCCTGTTACAACAAGGAGACTTAACAGGAAGAATTGCAAGGTGTGGCAGTGGCCTTGGGCCAGTATGACCTGGAATTAGGCCCAGACAGCAATTAAGGGCCAAGTTTTGGCCGACTTTGTGGCAGAATTCACGCCGGAGTTCAACGAACGTCGGCCTCCGTTGAGCCGAGATGAACAAGTCCTAACAAGCAAGAAGAATCCCAGCCGACAACAAAAGAGCAAAAGAAGGAAAAGCTCCGACCTTGCAGCATCTACATCGGCGATTCATTCAGACTCTACGTCGATGGAGTTCAAACCGACGAGGAGCGGGGCAGGAGTACTGCTGATATCCCCAGATGGAGAAATAATAGAACAATCCATCCGTTTAGGGTTCAAGGCCTCAAACAATGAAGCTGAATACGAAGCATTGATTGCCGGACTAAAACTTGCAGCAGCAGCGAAGCAGATGAGGTAATAGTTTTTTGTGATTCACAGTTAATTGTTAATCAATCAACAGGAGAATTTGCAGCCAGGGACGAGAGGATGTCGGCATATGCAAAGAGGTTATCAGATTAGCCGAGTTATTTCAGAACTGCCGACTTCTTCAAGTTAGCCGAGATGATAACAGCCACGCCGACGCGTTGGCCAACCTGGCAAGTTCAATGCAGACTGGGAAGACGAGAACAATCATGATCGATTACATGTCGGGCCCGAGCATAGAACCACGGCAACAAAGCAAGAGAGGCAATGTGTGTGGACATGGGGCCGAGCTGGATGGATGCAATTGTTGCATTCCTGAAAGAGGGAAAACTGCCAGAAGATCGCAAGGAGGCACACAAAGTCAGATTGAAGTCGGCAAGGTTCAGCCTGACTGCGGACGGACATCTCTACAGAAGGTCCTTCACTGGACCCCTTTAAGGTGCGTACACCCTTTACAAGTTGAAGATTTTTTATATGAAATTCATGAAGGGATTTGTGGAAGCCACACTGGGGGCAGATCGTTAGCCCATAGGGCCATTACCCAGGGTATTGGTGGCCATACATGCAAAAAGATGCAGAAGCATATGTGAAGAAGTGCGAACCGTGCCAACGGTTTGCACCATTGATTCATCAGCCAGCTGCCGACCTGAATCCAGTATCCAGCCCTTGGCCGTTTGCCCAATGGGGATGGATCTGGTCGGACAACTTCCCAAGCAACTGGGCAGAGGAAATACCTGTTGTGTAGCAACAGATTACTTCACAAAGTGGATAGAGGCAGAACCTCTTGCTAAAATCCGAGATGTGGATGTCAAGAATTTTATATGGAAGAACATCATCACACAGATTTGGCATTCCCAGAGCCATTGTTGCCGACAACGGAACGCAGTTCGACAGCAAACTCATCAAGAACTTCTGTGCGAATTCAAGATCAAGAATTATTCTCAACACCGAGTTCCCCCAAAGTAATGGACAAGCAGAAGCATCCAACAAAGTAATTTGGATGGAATAAAGAAGAGGTTGCAGGCAGCAAAAGGAGAAGTGGGTAGACGAATTACCCAACGTGCTTTGGGCATATCGGACTACGCCGAGAAGATCAACAGGGGAATCTCCCTTTGCCATGGCTTATGGCACAGAAGCAGTCATTCCACTGGAAGTCGGCATCCCAGGGATCCGAACCCAGGGAGTTGAAGATGGGACTAATGACATACTCTTAGCCCGAGATCTGGATTTTGGAAGAACGAAGAGAGAAGGCTGCAATTCAGCTTGCAGTGTACCAGCAACAGCTTGCCAGAGCTTACAATAAGAAGGTCAACCCAAGAGATTTTCAAGTCGGCGACCTAGTCTTGAGAAAAGTGGTCGGCAACAAGAAAGATCCCAGGGAGGGCAAACTTGGCCCGAACTGGGAAGGGCCTTACAGAATTACCTCGGTGTTAGGTAATGGAGCATATCGTCTGGAGGACAATGAGGGCAAAGCACTGCCAAGACCCTGGAACACTTGTAATTGAAATTTTTCTATCATTAAGATGATCTTATTCTTGGCGATGTCATCAATAAACACATATGATTGATAAAAATGCTGGAAGACATGAAAAATGAGAACCCAAGTGGAACTCAGGTTCACATGGGGGCAGAGAAGATACAATGAAGATACAAAGCCTACATGTTGAAATTTGTAGCAATTTACAAGTTGGTCTGGCCGAATAACAAAGCCTACACAATAGCAATACAAGTGGTCTGGCCGATACAAAGCCTATCACTTGTTGAAATTTGTAGCAATTTACAAGTTGGTCTGGCCGAATACAAAGCCTACCACTTGTTGAAATTTGTCGCAATTTACAAGCTGGTCTGGCCGAATAACAAAGCCTACCACATAATAGATGTCTGGCCGAATACAAAGCCTACCACTTGTTGAAATTTGTAGCGATTTACAAGTTGGTCTGGCCGAATAACAAAGCCTACCACTTGTTGAAATTTGTAGCGATTTACAAGTTGGTCTGGCCGAATAACAAAGTCTACCACTTGTTGAAATTTGTAGCAATTTACAAGTTGGTTTGACCGAAAACAAAGCTTGGCTTCACTTGTTGAAATTTGTCGCAATTTACAAGTTGGAGTCAAGCCGAGAAGATTCCTTGGCTTCGCTTGTTGAAATTTGTCGCAATTTACAAGTTGGAGTCAAGCCGAGAAGATTCCTTGGTTTCACTTGTTGAAATTTGTCGCAATTTACAAGTTGGAGTTAAGCCGACATGTTACCATCTGTTGAAATTTGCAGCAATTTACAGGTTGAGGTAAAAATTAAGATTATTGCTTAAATTGAGTAAAGTTTACTGTTTATAATTCTTGTTGAAATTTGTAGCAATTTACAAGAAAGATTAGACTGAAATTGTTGTTTAAACTTAAGAAAGGTTTGCAAAAGTTTAACTTAAATAGTATATGTTTTATACTTGTTGAGAATTATGAAAGATTGCAGGACAGTTCCTTGCCGAAGTAAAATTTGCAGGTGTTATACCCGAAGTATGTAACCCCGAGAAGATTGCACAAAGAAGGAAGAGTATGAATATCATGCAGAATATTCTAAGTATGGAACCATTCAGAAAGCAATCAGAAGAAATTAAAAGACTACCACATTCAGAAAGAAACAAGTTGTAGTTATATATGAAGAAGGCACTATGGCCTAGCAAAAATAAATTGTTCACAAGCAGCAAAGGAGTACATCGGCCACAAAAGAAGAAGCTTACATTGTTCAAGAAACATCAAAAAAGAAACAAAGTACAAAAAACAAAAACAAAAGACGTTCAAGTTTCTTCAATTTCAGGAGCTGGTTGGGCTGGGACCTCGGGTGCCTCTTGGAGAACAACCTCGGTATCTTTCTCCACCACAGCATCTGCAACCTTCTCAACTGTGGCCTCCTTAGCTGCTGAAACCTCGGCTTCCTTATCCGCCGCGACCTCGGCGTCTATTTCGGCCAAGGTCTTTTCCACACTTTGCTCAGCCAACAGAAGGTCAGATGATAAATGGGTAGGGCCAGTTTCCTTGGGCACCATCTCAACCTCCTCATCCTCCTCTTGGGTTAAATCCATTATTTGATCGCCCTGAGGAGGAGACTTGGTTTCAATGGCTTCCTTGGGTTTCCTGACCAATGCTTCATCTTCATCTTCGCCTTCATCTTCAACCTCGGTTTCAGAATCAGCTTCTTCTTGAACTTGGCTTGGAGGTGGAGACAAAGAAAAGGGAAGACGAATGGCTTTGGTCTTACGCCAGGGCGAGTCGGCAGGAAGATCAAGCTGTTTGGCCAAAGTATTCCAACCTAGGGAAAATCCCCTGTTGCAAGCTTGCTTGACTTGAAGCTTATAATCTTCCGCGACGTCGGCCATACCCTGACCGTAGGCCTTTACATCGGCAGCGTCAATTTCGGCTTTCTTGGTGGCCAAAGCCTCTCTCAGTTCTTGCTCGGCTTGATCCCTCTTAACCTCGGCCTCTTTTTTCTCGGCTTCGGCGACCTTTTGATGTCTTCAGCAGCCTCAGCTTTTTTTAGAGCTATCTGCTGGGCCTTTGTGGCCGCCTCGGCCTGATCCTCCAGCTTTTTCATCTTCAATAGGTCCCTTTTATGAATCCTTTGAAGGGCAGAAAACTCCTTCTTCAAATCAGATAGTTCCTGCCTTGTTTCAAACGCCTTCACGGAAAAGGAGTGGGCGTGTTGAATGGCCTGAAAGTTCACAAGGCAAAGGTTATTACAGAATAAAACAAAGTAATAGTAAGACAAAAATATCAAAATTCTAAAGACTTACTTGGACAGAGTGTTGCAGCATAAGGGCATAGTTCTCATATTCGCTGATCTTGGCATTTTGCTCAAGATCACCTTCAAGAAGAACTGTCGTACTGAGTGCCACACCAACGTTAATGTCGGCGGCGCTTTCATTGGCATAAATTGGCCTGTCTTCAAGGGTTATTTTGGGTTCCCAGGGAACTTTAGGAACCCTGGATCCCGAGGTCGAAGGTTTTTGTTTCTTCGGTGGAGCGGACCCTGATGGTTGGGCTTCGGCAGATCTTTTTGTGGGTGCAGCAGTGGACTTGACAGTTGAAGTCAATTGGGCAATGGGCAGGGCATCCTCGGCCTCGGCATCAGCTTCAGTCACCTTGGCCTTTGGTTGGGTCTTCTTGGCTCTTTTTGGTTTCTGAGGTGGCAGAGGTTGAGCTGGTTCAGTGTCCATGTCATCTGGAAGGTTGGCGAGGAGATCCAGCACTACTTTCTGCGGGCGCACCATCTCGGCAGTTTTTACGAGACGTCGGCGACGCTTTCTCTCTGTTGGTGGGATCAAGTATTGGGCCGAGGTTGAAGGCTGATTGGCTGGCTCAGATGTGGAGGCAGCCTGTTCTGTAGAAGCAGTTGATGGAGAGGAGCTCTTCTTTTTCTTCTTCGGAACGTCGGCAATTTGGATGTGTATGTTGGGATGAAGTTCAACAGCAGTGGAGCTTTGCGTTGAAGAAGTGGAAGGTCCAGGAGTTTTTTCAGACCTTCCCAGGATAGTAGGATTGGCGGAAGGACTTTGGCGGCTTGCGAACGACTGCAAAAAAGAAACACGACATCAGAAACAGATAAAATTTTTGGAAAAAATTGAAGAAAACAACAGCTAAGCAGTTAATGATGGGCTCTTACCCTTGCCCTCCCTGACCGTTCGAGGTAGAGGGAAGAGGTGAACTTCTTCATCTGGGCCAAATTCCCAGTTCCAGAAGCGATCAGGTAATCGTCCCAGCCCCTTTGTTGGAGTCTGGAAGGTCGGCTACTATTTTAAAGGCAGTGGACCTCGGCTTAAGGTAATAGACAAAACCCTTTTCTTGAGGTCAAGGGCACACATGTGTAGCAGTACTGGATGTCGGCAAGAGTAATCCTAACACTCTCTCCGCGAGCTAAGGCAATTATACCATTAAGGGTTCTAAGGGTATTAATGGTAAGCTGCATGGGGTTGAGGGTGTAGTAATGGAGGACTTCGCGGAAGAGAGGATCAAGAGGAAACCGAAGTCCACATTGGACGAAGGCTACTATAGGGAAAGGCATCTTATCACCATCAGGCATTATAGAATCTTCCTTCCTAGCTAGTCTGAGATGGACATCGTCTGGGATGGAGAACTCTTGCCTAAAGTTTTGTAGCTTAGTTGGGGTATCAACCCTATCTCTCCAAACACCCATGGTTTTGGTATACAGGTACTTGACGACAGAAACAGAATGTTCCTAAAAGGGTTCTACGGACCTCGACTTAAACCTAGGTACAAATTGTTTCAGTTTTCCTAAGGACTGATGGTTCTACAGCAAATCCCAAGCCTAAATCTACGAGGAATGAGTATGAAGGGCAGAAAATCTGGAAAACAGAAAAGCAAAAAGAAGTCTCAGATTCAAGAACAAAAAGGGTGGAAGACCAAGAACAAGGGGTGCAACAGTGCAAGTGTTCACAGTATGTGTAAAACCAGAAAATAATACACATTCAGATGAACGATTCACGAATCAAATAGAAAGCAGAGCAACGATGGCAAGAAATTTCAAGGATAAATCAAAAACTGGAGGAGAAAAGCCAGATGCTTACCAGAAAAGATGAAGGCCGGAGTAAGCTTCGCCGAGGTCAGATAATGAAGGCAATAGTGGCGAGAGCTTTGCGGAAATGGCAGATGGAGGCATTTGCAGAGCTTAGAGCTTGAGAAAATGGCAGACTTGAAGAAGAGAAAGCTTTAGAGAGAGAGAATGCAAAAGAAATTCGAATGCAAAAGTGAAGGAGAGAGAGAGAGGCAAACGTTTTTGCCAAAAATTGAAACGGCGGCAAAACACAGCAATTATTGCGCCTTGGTTAACGCACGCGTCAGACGGCGCAAGCAAAGAACAGACGGCTTGCAGGCGCGTCATCAGCACGGACCAATAAGAAGAAAACGCGTCGGTGGAGCGGTCGAAGAATGGTGCATGACAGCTCATGCGCGAAGGAGTGATGATCTAAATTCTTGTTCTTTTAAGCAGACATATCGGCCGAAACTTAATGACCTCGGCTAGAAAGTTTTAAGCCGATGTATGAGATAGAGAGTTCAATGTAAGTTCCATCACCTCAGTATGCCGAGGTAATAGAACTTAGGGGGCAGTTGTGGGGTTATATTTTTGTGTATCAACACGTGGCAAGGATACGCCGACGTATCAGCCGAGGTTCCACGTGTTGATAGTAAGTTCTTGCTGAAGTAATCTAAGGTTTGCCGAGGATATCGTAATCCGGGGTAAAGGCCTCTTCTTTATCATACCTCGGCTTTACTTCCAAAGGCCGAGCTACCCTCAGATGAATTAAGCCGAGGTAACTGTCAGACCGACCATACCAGCCAATATAAAATATTATCTTGGTAGGTGGATGTCCAACTATGTGGAGAAAGCCATCATTTCACCAACTAAGTGGCCTCGAGGCCATAAGAGTTGATCATGAGGCCATGTGAAGCCATGAAGAGCTTTTGCCTGGAAAGCTGCCAAAAGCATAACAATGGGCTGGCAGCCAGCTCAAAAGCTGGCGGCCTCTCCATAAATTTCTCCAGTATATATGGAGAGGTGGAGAAGAAGGGGGAGAGACCATTCTGAACAAGAGCATATACAACTACAAGCTAATTGTAATACTTACAATTACCTCCTTAGAGAGTGAGAGAATTACAGAGAGTTAATTGTAATCTTTACCATTCATTCAATAGTGAATTACCTCGGCCCCCCGTGGACGTAGGCAATTATTGCCGAACCACGTTAAATCCTTTGTGTCTTCGTGTTATTATCTGTGCCATCTATTCTGCCTGTGTTTTTACCGCTGAATCACTAAGATAGGCAGTGTGATCAGAAAATCACTCACACAGGTACCTAAAGGATGTCCGATTCGCTTTATTATATAACTCAAAAACTCACCACCACTACCGACGTTGCCATCTTTAACCTGTCCCTGCAGCTTCTCGCTGCTGCTGCTGCTGGTTTCAAGGGTTCTCCAACTTTCTTCACAAATCCAGTCAAGAACATCACTTAAATGGGTGTGTTCAGAGGAATCTTGTGCATTCTTCTTCATAATAACAACTTCTCCAGCCCTATTACAGCTTGAGGTGCTGACTACGAGCTTTGAGAAACCAGCTAGATTGCCGATATATTCTTCATCATGTGCACACCAATCATACCTTTCCAACAGCTTTTCAAGATCGTACCATGTCCTCGGCTTGTACCAACCGACGATGATGCTACCATCAGTTGCTTCAGATGCTGCTTCCGATTGTCTTCTTTCTATTCGATTTTTCCATTCGTATTTATGTAGGACTATGCACTCAATGATAATCAGGCGGGTTCTACTGGACTTTGATACCTCCAGCAAGCGATCCAAATGAGATCGCTGAGAGAGGGAGGTGTCAATGATGACGGGGCGTTTCGAACGAAGCAAGGTCATAGCCATTCGAGAAACAGCTTCGAAGGATACGTTGTTGAGGTGCTCTGCTTTTTCGGCAATGGTTGAGACTGACAGTGTCGTGGGTTGGGGATCTTGGAATTTTGCCATACAATTGAAGACGGTTTCATGGTGGATGAGAGCGCATGCCAAGGCCTTTGATAGAGACACGGCCAATTTAGTCTTGCCAGAGCATGGGTAGCCTTTCAAAGCTATGATAACAGTTGGTGGCATCTCTGTCTCTCCTCTCCCCTGTTTGCTTGTGGATTATACGTAGGAGAAGAAGGGAAGATGGATGATGATATATATGATATTGTTTGACAAATGATGTATGCCATGCCATTTATATAATGTCATTCAAAAAACGCTAGTCTAAGAGCATCTCCAACGATGAACTTCTTTTTTTCACCAAATTTGAGTAAAAAATGACTCGTTTCACCAAATCTGATATCACTAGCTCCAACGGTTCATCAAATCCCGTATCAAATCCCATGGGTCAACCGGTTGGTCGACCGATGGGTCGACTGGTAAGCATAAATATATATATATATATACAGTGGCGGCTCCAGGAATTTTAATCAGGGTATTCATAAGTAACTTAAAATCTAACAACTGTATTAAAAAAACAAATATAAAAGAGAACTCTAATATATTAATATTAAAGTTTTGACCAAAAAAAAACTTGCAATTAGATAAAATATTACAATTGCCATCAAAACAACTTGCAATTAGATAAAATATTACAATTGTCCTCGACGAGATTTTAAATCCAAATTTTAAATCCCTCTGTCACAAAAGTATCACATCCTTTTCCTAAATCGAGCCTAAACAAGTAACAACATAAACAAAATGTTGCATCTTTTCCAATACTATATTCCAACCAATTCTTGTATTCTTTAAACCAAGCAGAATTAAATCGACGCATAACTCCACTAATATCTCTTTGAGGGAAATTGTGGCTAAGAGGTTGACAGGGTCCTTTTTGTAAATATGTTCTTCTTATTTCGTTCCTATCATTAGGATGATATGACAAAATTTTTGATTGTAATCCTGGATCAGAAGGAAGGTTGTTCAAGTCAACACGAATTCGCTTTGAAGAATCTTGAATGTGACTATCACCACAAGTTTCTTGGAATTGAGATGAATCTTGTACAATAGTTGATTTTCTTTTCAGAAATTTGTCCATAATTTGAGAACTAAACAAAAGAGTAGGATGCACCTAAAAATATCCACACAAAAAACAGAGCTATCTAAATAAACCATAGAAAAAAAATAACTACAAGAGTATAAATAAATTGATTATAAAATTTCAGCTCCTATTTAATTTTTAAAACAAATAAAGTGAAGAAACTTAAAAAAATATTATACCTGATGACAACAAAGTATAATCCCCAAATATTATATTAACATGCATAACTATAAAATTAATTATATATAGATGGAAGGTTTTGTTTATAGTATCAAGTTTAAATAAATTTTAATATTATAGAGATAAAAAAATAATACCTGATGAGATATAATTTTCAAATTTCTTTTTGCCTTTTTCTTAACAATTAGATTCGTGCCTATATAATATATATATATATATATATATATATATATATATATATATATATATATATATATTTCTCATTGCAATTCTTTTGGGTTTTATTATTTGTTTAGGCAAATGGGCTAAGGGGCTAAGTGGACTAGAGGGTTATTTGTTTTGGCAAATGGGCTAAGTAGCTAAGTGGGCTAGAGGTTTCATTATTTGTTTAGACAAATGGGCCAAGTGGGGGGTATTCAACCATCTTGGATTGGGTATTCAAATTTTGGATTGGGTATTCAAAACTAAACTAAACCCAAAAAAAAAAAAAAAAAAAATTAAAATTACAAATTTGAGGGTATTCAGCTGAATACCCTGTGGTCCACGTGGAGCCGCCCCTGTTCTTTGGTTTGTTTTTAAGAGAGTAATTTTGGAGAAAAATTTTTAAAATTTTGTTTGGTTTAGTGATTTTGAAAAAAAAAATTCCAAAATCACTTTCTATCTTCTACACATCAATCAATCACTTTTTCTCTTTCCTCTCTCATTCTCAATCACTTTTTTTCTCACGCACATCTACTAACAAAATATTAAATCATTCCAAACTCCCATACTCCAAAACTATTTCCAAAATATACAACCAAACAAACCAAAAAAAAATTCTAAACTCTCTCTCCAATTTTTTTTTTTTGAAAATTTATCTCTCAAAACCAAATCAAACACACCCTAAATGTCTTACATAGATGTGAAGTCTACAGTGAGACATTTGATAATTCATTTGATAGAAAATTTAGAACCTATAACATTATAATCACCTGAACCAACTCTCTATGCCTTCGTTTGGGATGTGGGTTAGATTTTTGGCATTTTGACTATTTTAGTCTGGGGCTAAAAAATCTTGTTTAGGATGAGCTTTTTGACTTTTGTAAGAGAAAAAATGAAATGATTATGATTTAAATGTGACATTTTATCTTATTAATTTTTTAACCTGTTTTATCTTTTTGTAACTTAAAAAAAAAAAAAAACCAGCCTATGCCATGCCATGCATGCCCATCTGTTTGTTTGTTTGTTTGTTTATTAGCAAGCAATGTCCCTCACCATCTGCCACGTTCACATCTCTGTTTATAATGATAACGATATGATTATTCCCACGCAAAAATGCGAGGACTATAACTACCTTCGTGTTTCCAAACATAACCAAAAGAGTACACCCTCCCCCTCCACATCCCCACTTTTTTTTAGCCTTGGCTTTTCGCTACACAAGATCACAAAAAAATAATCTCTCAGGCATATTATATTAGCAATAGAATCATAGAAACCCTAATTGTTCACTCTTGTTATAGTTATGAATGTATGTGCAAATTGTCTATCTATGAATCACCCTCTCTCTCTCTCTCTCTCAAGGTAGATGATGTATGTTCTAGTATGTGTATTCCTTTATAATATGTAGTTAGTTATATTTTCATATGCTACTATCTGCTTTCAAAAATCCAATAGTGAGAGTAAAATAATATATATACGGCAATTTCTGAAGGTATATTGTATACATGTATAGAAATCTGTGATTGTTGACTCGCCTATGGTATATACCTAGGAATGGATGTTTCTAATTTGAAGCCTTCTTTTATTGGGAATTCATTTATGTGTGTGTACATAGCTTTTGAACTCTGTTATATTTTAAGAAAGGCAAATGTTAACAAGTACTCTAAAAGGATTTGGAAAATATCATATTCTCATTCAATGAATCTAGCAAATACAATTGTATCTCCTTTTATATAGAAACTATAACTACCTAACTCAATATACTAACTAACTAACTATGGTTGTGTTTATATAACTTCCTAACAGATTTATTCTAACCACCACAACTGGATTGTAATTGTCTCAATTTCATACACGTGCTCAGCTCTTGAGTGTTAGCAACAGATGGCTTGTATATCTTCTCGACCTGTAGTTGAGGTTTGAACTGGTGCAACTGGTGTGACTGTGTCTTTGTTGACTTGAGTTGATCTGTCTCTTGTGGCTTGAGTTGATCTGTCTCTTTGGGCTTGAGCTGATGTGGCTTAACATGCCCCCTCAAGCTTAGAGGAGCTTGGAGAACCATAAGCTTAGACTGTAGGTACTGAAACCTCTGAGGAGAAAGAGGTTTAGTGAAAATATCAGCTAATTGATCAGAAGTGGAAATGTGAAGAATGTTGAGCTGCTTAGTAGCAACTCTCTTTCGAACATAATGATAATCAACCTCTATATGCTTTGTACGGGCATGGAAAACAGGATTAGATGAAAGAGAGATAGCATATATATTATCACACCAGAGAGTGGGAGAAGGGACTGTAATGTGAAGATCAGCCAACTAAGCTCTGCTGCTGTTTGAGCCAAAGCACGATATTCTGTCTCAGTAGAAGAACGGGCTACAGTTGGTTACTTTTTAGCAGACCAATAGATCAAATTCGATCCAAGGAAAACACAATAGCCAGTTGTAGATCTTCGGTCATAAGAGTTGCCAGCCTAATTAGAATCTGAGTAAGCCTGAAGAATAAGAGGACCAGGACTAAAATGTAGCCCAAGGTTGAGAGTACCTTTAAGATATCTAAGAAGACGTTTAACATGAGCAAAATGACTAACAAAAGGAAGATGCATAAATTGGCAAGCATAGTTCACGGCGAATGAAAGATCAGGATGAGTTATAGTTAAGTATTGAAGAGCACCCACAATGCTTCGGTAAAGAGTAGGATTAGAAAATGGAATATCAATTGAAGAATCAGTTTGTTTAAGGGCCATAGGTGAGGAATATGATTTACAATCAGTCATGCCAGCTTTGGCAAGAATCTCAGTGGCATATTTGTGCTGAGAGAGAAAGTAGCCATGAGAGGAAGAAGTGACTGAAATACCAAGAAAATAATTGATAGACCCAAGCTCTTTCATGGCAAAAGTAGAATGCATTTGGTGAACAAGCTGATCAATTGCAGAACACCATGGAGAAAAGCATTTGATATATCAAGTTGCTTGATAGGCCATTGGAAATGAAGTGCCAAGGTTAAAAGAACCCGAACAGTTGGTTGTTTGGCCATAGGACTAAATGTCTCATGAAAATCAATTCCCTCTGTTTGAAGAAAACCCTTAGCAACCAAACGAGCCTTATATCTAGCAATGGTACCATCTGAATTTTTCTTAATTTTGTATACCTATTTGGAACCAATAGCAAATTTACCATGAGGTAATGGCACAAGAGACCAAGTGGCCTGTTTTTGTAAGGCTTGAAATTCATCCAACATTGCAGCTTGCCATTTAGAAGATTGAGCTGCCTCTTTGTAAGTAGATGGTTCAATAACATCAGTGGAGGCATCAGTAGAAGCCAAGAAACAAGTAGACATAGCTTTGGTCTTAGATCTGGTAAGCATTGAATGATGATTCTGAGAAGGTAAACTGAGAGGCAACTCTATAGAAATAGAGGAAATAGGAATAGATGTTGCAGTAGGTGCTCTTGGTGCAGTAGCAGTAGGTGCTATTAGTGCAGCAGAACTAGAGAGTGGTAAGGTTGCAGTTGAAGGAGTTACTTTAGCTGGAAAAGCAGAACTAGGATCTGTAGGACTTGCAGATGCAGGTGTGACAAAAATATGAACAGAACCAGCTGCAAAAACTGTACCAGAAGAGACAGGAGAAACAGTAACAGAGGAAGGAGCTAAGGACATAGAGTGGGAGGTAGGATTATCTGTAGGCCAGAAGAAAGTATATAGCTGAGGTAAAGTAGGAGTAGGAATAAAAGCACTGAGAGAAGGGTCTTGAAATGGAAAAGTAGTTTCATCAAAAAGAACATGTCTGGAAATATACATTTTACCACTGGACAAATCAAGACACTTATAACCCTTTGTGGAGGGTTAATAACCAAGAAACACACAAGGAATGGATCTTGGCTGAAGTTTATGTGTAGTATAGGGTCGAAGCCAATGATAGCATTTACAGCCAAAGACTTTTAAAAAATTATAATCAAGAGCATGCTTAAATAGTACTTCAAAAGGAGTTAAATTGTTCAGCTTAGAAGTAGGATGCTTGTTAATCAGAAACACAGAAGCAACAAGAGCATCAAACCAAAATTTGATGGGAAAAGAAGACTGATGCATGAGAGTGATAGTAGTTTCAATCAAGTGTTTATGCTTCCTCTCAGCCACTCCATTTTGAGCAGGAGTATGTGGACAAGTGAGTTGATGTTCAATACCTTTAGTGGTAAGAAAATTTTGAAATTTAGAAGCCAAATATTCTCCCCCATTATCACTTCTCAGAATTTTAAGTTTGGTGTAAAATTGTGTTTCCACAAAGGTCTTAAAATCAACAAACTTGGAGAAAAATTCACTCTTGTAAGACAAAGGAAATAACCATGTAAATTTGCTAAAGTCATCAATGAAAAGAACATAGTATTTATAGTTTGAAACAGAAGTAGCAAATGGTCCCCATACATCAGAATGGATAAGAGCTAAAGGTTGATTTACAGATGCATTTGAAAGACTAAATGGCAACCTATGACTCTTAGACACACAACAATGTGTGCACAATTTATTTGAGGCAACAGTAGTAGCCATAGTAGGTAAATGATACTGAGAAACAAGCAAAATTCAACTTCTTGGATGAAGGATGTCCTAGTCTAGAATACCAAAGAGAACCATGATGAGCAGGAGCAGTAGTGGAACAATGAAGACAAACAAGTTGAGAAAACAATGAAGAGGTTGAAGCTAGTAGATGGTTGTAGCTCGGCTTTTCGCGCTCCCTTTCGGAAGAATGAAATAGCCCTTACAGTTCGGACTCCACTTGTGTGTTGGTTCTGAATCTGATTTCACAAGTGCAATGTGAAACAGTGGAAACACAAAAACAGTCCAAATCCGGCAATTGTTTTTGGAAAATCGATGTTTGAATCAAATGCCAAAAATGGACTGCTTTGCCAGATTTCAGAGTCGCCACCTAAATATTTATGGGAAATTTAGGAAACCCGTGACTCGTGCCAAAGGCCATTAGTCCGTCGTTACCAAAGTGTCTTGGTTCGGGAACTTAGGTATGAGAGGGGAAGGTCAATAATGAGCACCCCACTCACCCGATCAAAGATCGGCCTCTACTAATTATGATGTGATTCTTATGTACAATATATGTTCTTATTCTGATTATTTAATAAATCCTAAAATTTATTATGTGAAGCATACAAGGTATAGACTAGTTTGCTCAAATTGGAACAATTCAATTTCATGTTTGTTTCTCGAAAAGGGTTTGAATTTGCCACCCTTAGGTGGGCTTAGGTTTGTGAATCTTAAAACGTACATTCATTGAATCATTCCAATTTAAGCAACAAGCCTTCATCCACAGGCATTCAAACAGTTTATCATTTAAGCACTTAGCCTCATGGTAGGATGCGAAACATAATAAGAAAATTATGTACAAGCGGGATGCTAAAGCATAACAACTCACATATTTACCGACGTCCCGCGAACAAGCTACAAAACAAAGTTAGAAAATATGCATGATTCCTAACTATACAACACATGTGATATGCAATTACTAGACTCGGTTACTAATATGACATATGAAATGAATTGATCACATGCGATCTAAGCATGTATTCAAAGAAGTATTGAAACGACAATGCGAATTGGATGATGAACCGAGTCTTGGTGCATGCAATACAAGTGGATGCAAACATGAGTATGCTAAATTAAACATGATGCCTCTACACTAACCATCATAAGCTGATAAATAAAAGGGAGAAAGACGTGGGGTTGGAAGACATACACACACACGCACACTTATTACAAGTTTGTTTGCCCTCGCGCAGGAGGGTCCGAATGAATTAATACGCCCTGACGCAAGAGGGTCCGAATGTCCAAGTGTCCGAATAAATAATTATTACAAAACCGAATGAATAATAAATGAAAGGGGCTGTCTAATTTATTACAATAATTGATGTAAGGCAAGCCTTGACACAATAAATTCGGTATAACGTCCGACCGAATTCAATTAATCATATTGGTTCTTTATGTTGGTTGTAATCCAATTTTAACCAATTTTATTAGCCTTTTTTATTACCTGTCCATTTCTTTATCTTTTATCCTGTTTGTGCAAAAGTGATATTTACATCCACTAACTCTGAAATGCAATAAAGGAAAATCAGTGTCGACTTAATCCGAATAAACCTTATTTTCTTCAGAGGAAATCACAAAGGAAGAGTCAAACTTATTTACAAGTTAGGATTTTAAATCAAACTCAAGATGTGCAACAAGGACTAGTCAAACTCAAAAGAGTAATAATGACTTAGAAAAATCCAAACTTGAGCGATAAGGACTTGAAATCCAACCTTGATAATGAGTGATAATGACACTTTCCTTGGCGATTCCCAATGGTCAATTAACCCTTTAACAGTAAATAAACAGGTGCTAAATTCTTCGGGGAAATTACAAAGGAAGAGTCAAACTTATTTACAAGTTAGGAATTTCAAGTCAAACTCAAGATGTGCAACAAGGACTAGTCAAACTCAAAAGAGTAATAATGACTTAGAAAAACCCAAACTTGAGTGATAATGACTTGAAATCCAAACTTGATGATAAGTGATAATGACACTTTCCTTGGTGATTTCTAAGGGTCAATTAACAGTAAATAAGCAGGTGATAAATTCTTCGGGGAAAATTACAAAGAAAGAGTCAAACCTATTTACAAGTTAGGATTTTAAGTCAAACTCAAGATGTGCAACAAGGACTAGTCAAACTCAAAAGAGTAATAATGACTTAGAAAAACTCAAACTTGAGTGATAATGACTTCAAATTCAAACTTGCTAATAAGTGATAATGACACTTTCCTTGGTGATTTCTAAGGGTCAATTAGTCCCTTAAAAGTAAACACACTGATGAATAAAGAGAAATGAAAAATAAAAGATTGTGCTTTAGTATAAGAACATGTATACATTTGGGGTAGTGAACTTCCAAAGAATTTAAACCATTAAGCATGGAAGAGTTCCTTTCTTATACTTGAATCACAATCTTAATTTTTTCATGACTTTTTACTCGAAATAAGTAAAGAATGGAGGGAGGTTGCAGAGGTGGTTATGCAAGGTTGATGAATTGATTAATTGGTTGACACAAACAAAAAATGTAAAACAAACTTATTGAAGTAAATTAAACAGCCACCAAATAACATACAAATGTGCTGAAATTAAAGAGATTAAAGCTAATGTAATTATGAGGAAGGATAGCGAACCCCTCCCCACTTTTACAACTTCAAATCACATAGTTTCTATGTTGAAAAACAATTCCAAAACAGTCCCAAATCAAAATGAAAATATAAAAAAAATGCACAAAGATTGAAATAAAAGTAAGAAATGTTACCTCAATAGGTTGGCGCGAAGTGGATCGCGAAGTGGATCACGAAGTGGATCAAAGCTCTCGGCTAGCGGAATGGCGGCGCAACAGCGGAGTAGTTGGTGATGTGGCTGGTGGTGGCTCGGCAGTGGGCTGGTGGTGGCTCGGCAGTGGGCTGCTGGCGGTATGGCAGTGGGCTGCTGGTGGTGGCTCGGCAGTGGGCTGCTGGTGGTATGGCAGTGGATGGTCCGTTAGCAGCTGGCCAGAGAGATGGTCTGTATGTGTGTGTGGTCTCTCCCCCCCCCCCCCCCCCCTCCCCCTTTGCTGCCGTGTGTGTGCAGTGTCTATCTCAGAGAGTGAGTGAGGTATGGTGTGTGTATGTGTGGTCTGCTGTGAGTGTGTTGGGTGGTGTCAATGCCGTGAGTGGGTGTATGGTTTGTGAAGTTAATGGTGTGTGAATGGTGGCTTGGTGAGAGTGTGCAGTGTGTGTGTTATGCCGGGTGTGTGTTGGGTGGTGTGAGTGTGGTAAGCTGTGGATTTGTGAATGGTGGCTGGGTGTATATGGCAGCAGTGGGTGTGTTAATGGTGGTGTGCGATGGCAGCAGTGGGTGTGTGTGTGTAGTAAGCTGTGGTGGCTAGGTGTATGCCGTGTGTGGGTGTGTTGTGTGGGTGACTGGCGTGTATATGGAGGCAGTGTGGTGGCTGGGTGTATGCCGTGTGTGGGTGTGTTGTGCAGTGTGGTGGCTGGCGTGTATATGGAGGCAGTGTGGTGGCTGCCGAGAGGGAGAGGATAGAGAGGGAGAGAGAGAGCTTGGTTATATTTGAGGGTGGTGAGCTGCTGTGTGAGAGAGGTGGCTGCCGTGAGGGAGAGGATAGAGAGGGAGAGAGAGGGAGCTTGGTTATATTTGGGTGTGCCGTGGGGTGGTGAGTGATGGCAGTGCTGGGTCTGTCGTGAGATGTGAGAGGAGAGCTGCCGACAGGGAGAGGATAGAGAGAGAGAGAGAGAGGGAGCTTGGTTATATTTGGGTGTGTATCGGGAAGGATGTATGGTGTAGCAGGTTAAGGAGGGTGAGAGAGAGAGGTTGGTGGTGATGGTGTGGAGTGCTGCTGCAGGTGGGTTGCCGTGAGGGAGAGGGTAGAGAGAGAGAGATGCTAGGAATTTGTGTGTGTTGTGGGTCTTGGTGCCGAGCTCTGTATGGTCTGTGTGTATATTCTGTCTTTTTGTTTTTTTGAGCTAGAAGAGAGAGTTGTGGGTTTGTTTTTCTTGAGAGAGAAGAGAGGGAGAGAGCCGTGTCATATGCATGCATGTGTTTCTTTTCTTTTTCTTTTTTTCTTTTTTCATGTGTCTGTCATGAGAGAGAGGAAGCTGAGAGAGAGATAGCTAGTGCCTCGTTGGTGGAGTGTGTGCCTCGTGTATGCATTATATATATATATATTTTTTTAATATCTAAACACAATAATATCACTCCTCTACTCACCTTTCACACCCCACTCCAGCACACCCCTCATCATAATACGCACCACTTCCTTCTCTATGGACCCTTTCTTTTTTTGTATTATATTTCTTTTTCTTTTTTTTTTTATTATTTTTTTTTTTGTTTTTTTTTTTAATTTTCTATTTTTTTCTATTTTTTTTGTTTTTATTATTATTTTTTTTTTATCAAATATCACATGTCAAGTTATATAAACACACCTAAAAATTTGTACACACACAAAATTATATAAAATTATACAAAATTATAAATTTAAATCAAAATGGGTGAGTTTTGGGATTAAAATTTCAATTTGATTTTTCTAGTGAGGGTGGTCAAAATAAAGTGCCCAAGTCTTAAGGGTGGTCAAAAATGGGGTGTCTACAGTTGCCCCTCTTTGACAGAGCTTGAAGTCATAAAATGACGTGAGTGAATGTCAAAGCCCGAAGATGACCCATTTTGACAAGGCCGTAAGACTTGGGCAATGAAACAAAATGCAGATGCAGTTGGTTGAACCCAAGGGTTGCCTACGTATCCCTTTGCAAGGAATCAAACCAGCGTAGTTCAGGGGCAAGATGCTAATGATATGCAGAATGATTTTGAGAATTGGACTTATACGCTTACGCGAAGCCGGTTTGAAAATTGGACTTATACGCTTTGCGAAGCCGGGTATTTTTGAAAAACAAACACTTATGATTATGCAAAACAACCTAATGCGTCTCATGCGAAAGGAGGAAGAATGGTGTGAACAGACAGGCGCACCTGCTGTTGTTAACCGATTGAGGTGGCCATGGATGCCGCTTTTCTGATCATATTTACAACTTTCCCTATTCTCCAACGGGGTGACAGACTAGGTTGGTTCAGTATTCAGAATTGAGACGCATATAAGCTATCTCAACCTATGGGTCTACCATACAGATTTCAAGCCGAGAATGCACCCCTGGGTGCACCTCTGGGTATTTAAACCAGACTTTAGTCTCAGAAATCCCGAACCTTTTGCGTTCTAGGCATCGCCATTCGAACTCTAGTTTCCACCGTCGCAGTTGGTCTCCTAGGAACTCATTGCAATCACAGGCAGGTGGCTATACCAGACCACCCAAAGTCGTTCGGGCACGACAAACACCAAAAGAATTGCACTTTTATAGGATTTAAGGTCTCCTAGACCATTGAAGTCGTTCGGGCACGACAAACACCAAAGGAATTGCACCTTCAGAGGATTTAAGGTCTCCTAGACCATTGGAATGTACAAGATAGTGCGAGTGCGGTGCACAAAGCAGTGTGATGGATTTGAAATTGTCCTAACGCGTCTTTTCGCGAAAGGGGGATATGGAAGTCCTAACGCGTCTTACGCGAGAGGAGGATGTGAACTTGAGATCCAAACGCGTCTTACGCGAGAGGAGTATGTGAACTTGAGATCCAAACGCGTCTTACGCGAGAGGAGTATGTGTTTTCCAAACGCGTCTTACGCGAGAGGAAGAAGATGCTTTCCAAACGCGTCTTACGCGAGAGGAAGAAGATGCTTTCCAAACGCGTCTTACGCGAGAGGAGGAATATGCTTTCCAAACGCGTCTTACACGAGAGGAAGAAGATGCTTTCCAAACGCGTCTTACACGAGAGGAGGAATATGCTTTCCAAACGCGTCTTACGCGAGAGGAGGAATATGCTTTCCAAACGCGTCTTACGCGAGAGGAGGAATATGCTTTCCAAACGCGTCTTACGCGAGAGGAGGAAGATGCTTTCCAAACGCGTCTTACGCGAGAGGAGGAAGCTGAGGAAGGTGCTTTCCAAACGCGTCTTACGCGAGAGGAGGAAGCTGACTGATGATTTGATTTTTTTTTTTTTTTTTTTTTTTTTTTGACAATGGGTAATCTCTATGTAGAAGTCACAAATGGCCCTTTTCTTTTTATTTTTCTGGGCTTGTTTTTTTTTTTTTTATTTCTTTTTTTTTTTTTTTTTGTATATATGTTGTTTTTTTTTTTTTTTTGGACAAGGGGTAAGCTCTACCTGTAGAAGTCACAAATGGCCCTTTTCTTCCTGATTATATTCACAACTTTCCCTATTCTCCAACGAAGTGACAGACTAGGTTGGTTCAGTTTCCAGAGTTGAGACGCATATCAGCTATCTCAACCTATGGGGCTGCCATGCAGATTTCAAGCCGGGAATATACCCCTGGATATTTAAACCAGGCTTTAGTCTTGGAAATCCCGAACCTTTTGCGTTCTAGGCATCGCCATTCGAACTCTAGTTTCCACCGTCGCAGTTGGTCTCATAGGAACTCATTGCAAACACAAGCAGGATAATACACAGATATTTTACATATAAATGCACACAGATATTTACAGACAGAATACAGACATATACACAGATATATACAATATCCATACAGGTATATACGACACAGACATATACAGACCTATACACAAACATATACAGTATATAGACAGGTATATACGACACAGACATATAACATATACAGTCTGTATACAGGTATATACGACATATACAGTATATATACAGGTATATACGACACAGACATATATGGACCTATACACAAACATATACAGATATATACACAGATGGAGAATATTCCGTTTGCAACCATCAGCGGGAAGATGCCGTTACTGAGAAGGCATATTCCGTTTGCTGACGTCAGCATACGTACGCAAAACACGTAAAAAGAAGAAAGGAAAATCTCCAAATGGATGGACATGGGATACGGGGTTTCGAACCCCTGACCTCAGGCTTGGCCTTCGAGTCCTCAACCACTGAGCCATGCCACTCTCGTGACAAAATATACAAACAAATATATATATATATATATACATAAAACCAAAACAAATCAAAACAAACACTCAATGTGGGGTTCGAACCCCTGACTTCAGGCTCAGCCTCTCACTCTTCAACCACTGGGCCTAACCATTGAACCCAAGCCACTCGGGTGACAGAAACAATTCAAACAAATATATATATATATATATATATATCTATATATAGGTGGACAAAACATATATATATCAAAAACCAAAACAAAAACAAAACAAAGAAAACTCGATGTGGGGTTCGAACCCCTAACCTCGGGCTCAGCCTTTCAATCCTTAACTCACTAGGCCAAACCACTGAACCCAAGCCACACCTGTGACTCAAATGTTCAAACCAATACCTATATTACATAGCTATACAATATATATACATATATGCATACACAACTCTCTCACGTCTCTCTCTTCTTTTGATACACGCGTTTGACCCGAGGCCCAGCTTTTGCGTCAGCTGGCCGACAAAAGCAGGCCTCGATTTACAGGCTCTCCTCGGCTCTCTCCCTCCTTTGTCTTTCTCTCTCGTCTTCTTCTTCTCTTCAGCATCTTTCATCTTCTCCTTAACCGTTCTCTTCTTCTGCTTCTTCTCCATCACTCTTCCATCTTTCTTCTTCTCCTTCTTTTCCTCATCGTTTCTCTGTGACTCCCTTCTTTTCTGCCATTTCTGCCTTCTCTTTTCTTATACATGGCTTCGTCTCGCCCCCTCTCTCTCTTTCCGGATCTTAATAATCCATCGAGCTCTTCTGGGCCAAGTGTCCCTGCTCTTACTTAACCTAGTCTTCCCACACTATCAGTTGAGCAAGTGATGGCTACTCAAAATGATATCGAGGCCAACCACTACACGTTGAGGTCTTGCATGGAGACAGTGGCGGCGGTGACTAACCTGTCTCACCGTCTACAAAACAAGGCGTGTGAGGTATACCAGGTCAACGCCCAACTGTCTCTACTCCAGTGCATGTACAGAGATGCACGGGTAGAGATTTGTGCCTTGAAGGCTGAAAAGAAGGAGCTGAAAAGGCACTCCACCTCTATGGCTCGATTTGGGGCATCTTCGTACCTCGCCTTTGATGGTCGGCGGGGAGCCGACTCTGTCAGCGGAAACACTGTGGTAGTTCTTGGTAGAAACACTGGAGCAGGATCTTCGAAGATTGACGACAAAAAGAGCGACAAAAAGCGGAAGAGTTCGGCGACGGAAGAGCCGAGTAAGTGAAGTCGGCGAGTCGCCGTTACCGGAGATGAAAGAAGAAAAAGATCCCTCTCTCTTTTTTTTTTTTTTTTGTATTTCTGGTTTTCTTCTTTTTTTTTCTGTTTTTTGTTTTTTTTTTTTTTTTTTGTATTTCTTTTGTTTTTTTTTTTTTTTTTTGGGAGTCTCTGTAATCGGGGATGTCCTCCCCTAACTTCAATAAAATCAGTTTAGTTTTTGTACATCGATGGCATGACTGGCATATCACTTTGAACTTGAAAACATTTTTGTTTGATTGAATTCGAGAATGATTGAAATTTGAACTCTGAATTGGACACTGATCCATACTGACCTGAATAAAAACAAAACTGACTAAACGTAAGAAAAATGAAGCCAAAATAATCCAAACAAACTTCTATACACTGACTGGTATAAATACCCTAACTGGTATAAATACACTAACTAGTATGAATACACACTGACATACATTGACTGGTATGAACACCCTGACTGGTATAAATACCTGGTATGAAGACACATTGATATATACTGACGAGATGACTCGAGCGGGGGAGAAGATAGAATCACTGACTCAACCATGCCCCTAATTCATTGCCTTGATGATTTTTTATTTTTTATTTTTTATTTTTTATTTTTTTTTGTAAAACAAAATTTTGATCAACATGAGGGTTAGATTAGCATACTTATTCCATTTTCTGTTTTGAAATCATGTAAGCTAAATTGTGAGCACTGAAAATTTTCCTTTTTCACATCCAAAGAATGGTCCAAGTTCTACAAAAATGGAACAATTTTCGAGAAAAATTAGTCAACTTCATTCAAATTAATCAAAACTTATTTTTACACATGGTCACTACTCAACTAACATGGAATCAACCATTGGGGTGCATAGTCCCAAACCAGATAATCAATGGGGATAACCGAACCGAGCCGATCCGAACCGAATGAAGCCAAGTAAAGCTGGACCGAACTGAACCGAACCGAACCGAACCGAACCGAACTGAACCAAGTTGAATTTGAACCAATTGAACTGAACAGAATGAAGATACACCAATCAAATACGGATAGGACAACCAAGTCAACTATAGATACACCAATCAAACATGGACAAAATGACTGAGTTGAAAACTTATTGGGGCCGAACTTCAAGATAAAGCTACCTACGTATCCCAAAGATAGGAATCAGGCCACCGTAGTTCCGGCCATGGTTCACTCGGGTATTAACACTCTCCTTTTTGTTTCATCATCATTTCATTTTTTTCTTTTTTCTTTTTTTTTTCTATATATTTTTTCATTCAAATTTTTTTTTTTTTACTCTAACTTTTGCCTGGGTCGCCCTTTCGGGTTTTCGACCCAGCGAGCCTCTCAAGAGTTACTTTCATTTTACTTTATCCATGTTGATTGGGTGTGAAATCTGTAGGCCATCTATAAGAACGACTGCTACACTTGACCAGTAGATATGATAATGTAGGGACTAGGCTAATTGGGTCTGAATTTGCCCCTAGTGTTGCCCCTAGTGTAGTGGATAGGAACTCGACTGTCCTTCAATAATAACATTCATTCTCTCAAATTCTGGGTTTTCCTTTCTAGGCGGTCTTCATTAGGAAACGATTCAGTTTTAACTCTTTGATCACCTCCAACCTTTTGCCCCTAGTTCAAGGGCTGCTTCAAATCTAACTCACATCGGACCTTCTTGTCCCTAGTTCAAGGATTGTTTCCAATCTGAATCACAGGTCCTACATAGTTCTGGCTAAGGTTCACTCAGGTATTGACACTCTCCTTTTATGCTCTAACTTTTGCCAAAGTCGCCTTTTCGGGTTTTCAACCTTGCGAGCTTCTCATTTTTCTTTTTCTTTTTATTTTTTATTTTTTTTTTGTGCTCTAACTTTTGCCTGGGTCGCCCTTTCGGGTTTTCGGCCCAGCGAGCCTCTCAAGGGTGGTACCTTCTTGCCCCTAGTTCAAGGGTTGTCTCCAGTTTAGGATATGTAAGCCTCACACTTTCACCCCTCGTTCAAGGGTTGTTTCAAATCTGGAATGACATTCGACCTTATTGCCCCTAGTGGAAGGGTTGCCCATCATTGCCCCTAGTTCAAGGGCTGTTTCCAATTTGGCTATGCAAGCCTTACACTTTGGTTGATCATTGAATACTTCGAATCATGGTTTGAAAGCTAAGGAGCTAAGGAGGTCGGACCTTGAGTCAAGAGGGACCTATGCTGTATAATCAATTCCAGGCATGTTTTCGTAGGACCACGCAAAAACATTTTTTGAAATCTTTTCACAAAGTGACTAATCACTCGTACTCTTACGAAGACAAGATAGAACCAATTTGGACCAAGCCAGGATCCTTCTCAGTACCCACATTAACAAAAATGATTTTATTCATCAAGGCTTAGTACACCTCTCTTCCTCTCAGTTGATCAAAATTTGCAAATCCCGAGGAAATTCTTCCTCTTTGTTTTTATCAGAGTTTTGGAAAAAGTTTTGAAAAACTTTGGTCAATGCAATGATTTAAAGGCACAGAGAAATAGGCAGACTCTATGGCATTTTGTTTTGTTTTTTTTTTTTTTGTTTTTTTTTTGTTTTGTTTTTTGTTTTTTTTTTTTTTTTTGGAAAGAGACTATGACTCAGCAATGACAACAGACTCAAAAGAAAAAGACAAAGAAGATCTAGACAGGACATAAATGTCTAGATTTAGCACTCTTGAAATCAACAGACTTTGACTCACTAGAATGACTCGAGTTTGATCCCGACTCTACAAACTTGGTGGAATCAAACTTAGACTCAATACTCAATTCAGAATTCAGAATAAAACCATTCTCAAATTGCCAGTCAACAGGTGGGCCATCCACAACATTCAAAATAAAACCCGTCTAATCAACAAGTGGTCACTCTCCAACTATAGAAATGGTCAGATATCCCACAAGTTTTATTTATTTACACTGGTGGACTTGCGGGATATTAGATTTTTGTTTTTTTTGTTTTTTTTGCTTTGTAGTTTTAAATACTAGCTTCAGATAGACTCTTACTTTGTGGATGATCTCAGCTTGCGAATTTCTTGTATTGTGTTTGCATATGGTGAATGGATGACAATTTGCATGATAATCTTCCCGATACTTGTGCTTGATTCATAAATCGGATAACAACTTTCAACTCGACAAAATGTACAATACAACTCGATAATAAGAAAACATAATGAAAACAATTTATTACAACAGACTTGGTATAAGCAAAACAAGACTCAAAAGTACATCCACAACACAAGAGGACAAAGGCTGGGCCTTAGTGGGAACGGCCGGACCCCACTGAGGTATGATGAAAGGTTTGGTAGGTGCCCACCAGCTGTCACCCACTATTCAATCCAAAAGTCTATAAATGGTGCTCCCCTATTGTCATTTGTGGAAGGAGAACAAGGTTTTTACATTTTGCTCTCAAAATGGAGATGTTGCCCATCCATAGGCTCCAAGACTGGATAATCAGTTTGGATGGCTCGGAAAAGGTGAACTTTCGCGGTTTTGGCTTAAATGCTCTTTTTCCATTAAGCCGCACTTCACTTTGTTTTCCATTTCTCCACGCTGCTGTTCGGTGCTGGAATCCAACCACGCATGTATTCTGCTTTGGTTCACAAGAAATGTGTCCGACACTTGAAGAATTTCAAGCATTGATGGAATCTCATCGTGATAAGGAAATTATGCTTCAACCCCGTTTTGGCCATGCTCAAGCTTTAGGACGGATGTGTGGGCTTACTTTGCACGAGGCTCGATCCTTGGCTCACAATGGGGAATTAGGCATTCCGGATTTGATTAGTCGGTTTTCCCCTACCGGTGATAAAGACAACCTCCTTTGGCGGAGTTATCGTCAGCATGCCCTCTGCTTATGCTTACTTGCACACTTCCTTCTTTCCCCTAGTCACGGTGGAGCTAGTATTAAACTGATCGAAGTAGCCCAATGTCTCAAGGAGGGTAAGAGTTGTATGGGCTTGGTGTTGGCCGAGACCTTGACAGGTTTAGATGCTTTTCAGCAACGAGAGACTACTCGTTTTGCGGGGAGTCCATTACTTCTCCAGGTTTTATTCCCGACCCACTTAGTTATATTCCTCACATCACTTGGCACACGATCTCTGTTTTTTCTCTCAAAATCCTTTTCTTACTTTTCCCTCAACATACATCTCTCTTTTTCTCTTTTTTTTTTTCTCTTTTTTTCTCTCTTATTTTCCTTTTCTCCATAGGTATGGCTAATGGATAAGCTGAAAGTAATAGACCCCTGCCCTGAGTACTCAGCCAGAGCTTATTCTCTTCGCTCACAGCTAGTGGAATTCTCCTCAGAGGGAATGTGGCATGATTGGATGCGCAGCAGGTCTGCAGTTGACATTGCTTGGCGCGCTCCCTGGCTTAACTTGGCTAAGATGAGTTACAGCATGTTCCGGCAACCAGGTATACAGTTGATTGGCCTTACACACTGTGTGTTCTATTTTCCACTTAGGTTCAGACGCCAATTTGGGCACGATCAGACTTGTCCGGAAAAAGGGATAAAGTACCCAACTTCATTTCCTATTCGTAGTTCGTACTTGCCTCGATACCTCACAGCTTGGTGCACAAGAGAATTTCTGACTCCGGCCCTGACTTTCAGTTGCATCCTTCCTACTGAGTACTTGGCTTGGCTCGAGGATGAGGAACAAAGTAGGCCGACTTTGGTTGTAAAGACTTCCATGGGTACAAGAAAGAGGCTGAGAAGTGACGCTTGACTCATTTGTGCCCCTAGTTTATTGCTTTGTCTTTTCTTTTCAAGTTTTTATGTAAAAGCAACTTTGTTTAGGAGAAAGTACTTATGGTGAAATCAATTGGAAAGTCTTCTTTTGTATTATAGAAAAGTAAAATTTGAGAAACCTTTTTTCTTTTTCTTTTTTTAAACCCATTTTCAGCGATAGTCACCACAGGCTACACACGGAATCAATCCTAGGTTGTACACTCCGAAATCATACCTGCCCCCAAATTTGGTCATTACTGCTTCATCTTGTAACTGACCTTTCTGCTCAAAGGGAAGCACCAAGGCGACAAACGGTAGGAAAGGATGGCTTTAAACCAGATAAACAGGACAGTTGAATTGAAAGTGGTTATGGCCGAACTTCGAGATGAAGTTGCCTACGTATCCCAAAAATGAGAATCAGGCCTTACGTAGTTCGGTGAGGGTTCACTCGAGTATTTATTCTCTCCTTTTGCGCTCTAATTTTTGCCAAGGTTGCCCTTTCGGGTTTTCAGCCTTGCGAGCTCAATCTGTCTTTATTTCTAATTTTTCATGCTCTAACTTTTGTCTAGGTCGCCCTTTCGGGTTTTCGGCCTAGCGAGCCTCTCAGGGATAATATTTCTTCAACTTGTCCATGTTGATCGGTTGTGAAAACTCCAAGCCATCCAAATCCATAAGAATAATTGCCCCTCCGGACCAGATTGACTTGATGATATAAGGGCCGGTCCAATTGGGTTTGAACTTGCCCCTAGGGTCATGGATGGGGCTCGGTTGTCTTTGAGTACCATGTCTCCTTCCTTGAGATTTCTGGACTTGACTTTCTTGTTAAAAGCCCTAGCAATTCTACGTTGGTAGCCTTGGATGTGATATAACGCTTTCAACCTCCTTTCGTCGAACAACATTAATTCTTCAAATCTGCTCTGTTGCCAATCCGCCTCTGCTATCTGGCATTCGGCCATGATTCTCAGTGACGGTACTTCAATCTCGATTGGCAGAACAGCTTCCATCCCATAAACTAGAGAATAGGGGGTTGCCCCTGTAGATGTTCGGATTGACGTTCTGTAGCCCCAGAGTGCAAATGGTAATTTCTCCGGCCAGTCTCTGTAGGTTTCCACTATCTTCTGCAGGATTCTCTTGATATTTTTGTTTGCAGCCTCAACGGCTCCATTGGTCTGCGGTCTATATGTTGATGACTTACGAAAAGCCACGTTATATTTCTCAAGCAGGTCTATCACCTCTTTCTTGAAATGCGAGCCGTTATCTGAGATGATCTCGTTGGGCACCCCATACCTACAGATGATGTTGTTTTTGACGAACTTGGCCACATGCGATGCTTTTAGCACGGAATAGGACTGGGCCTCCACCCACTTTGTGAAGTAGTCGATTGCTACTAAAATAAACTCGTGCCCATTCGACCCCTTTGGCGTGACTGCGCCGATAACGTCGATTCCCCAAACTGAGAAAGGCCATGGCGAAGTCATATTGTAGAGCTTTGACGGCGGAATGTTTATGCGATTAGCATGGATCTGACATTTGTGGCATCGCCGTACAAAGCCAATACAGTCCTCTTCCATGGTTGACCAGTAGTAGCCTTGTCTGAGATTTTCCGCGCTAGCATTACACCGTTCATGTGAGCTCCACACTCTCCTCCGTGGATAGCTTCCATAAGGCGCCTTGATTCTCCTTCCTCGACACACAACTTATGCATTCCCAGATGGCCTCTTTTGTACAACTTGTTTCCGCAGATGATGAATTGGATGGCCAGACGCCGTATTCCCCTTTTGTCCTTGGCATTTGCCCCTGGTGGGTACGCCTCTTTGTCCAAGAAATTCCAGATGTCATAATACCAAGGGTTCGTGTCTTGAACCTCATCTATCACGGCGATGGTCTCATACGCCGGTGTATACTTCTGTTCAATGATGATTGGGCGCATCTTTACTCCAAGCGGAATATCCACCATGGAGGATAAAGTTGCCAATGCATCAGCAAATCGGTTGTTCTCTCTTAGTAAATGGGTGAACGTCAATTTTTCAAACCTCGGAATCAGCACATCCAGGGTTTGATGATAAACCTTCATTTTCTCTTCTTTGACCTGCCAATCTCCGTTGGCTTGAGAGACAACCAAATTCGAATCCCCAATGACGTCCAGCCTGATTGCCCCTAGTTCTAGGGCAGCTTCCAAGCCAGCAATACACGCCTCATATTCTGCTTCATTGTTGGACACTTTAAACCGAAGTTTGAAAGCTAAGGGTATATGTGAATCATCAGGTGCTATGAGCAATACACCTATCCCATAACCATATTGATTTGATGCTCCGTCAAAGTACATCGTCCATGTTTCCTCTTCTATCTGTAGGATGTTTTCATCTGGGAAAAGATATTCCACGGTTTCATTATCTCCTTCTATCGAATGTTCAGCCAGAAATTCCGCTACGGCCCTTCCTTTGACTGATGTGCGCGTGACATACTTGAGGTCAAATTCGGAAAGAAGAAGCAACCAACGAGCTAGTTTACCCGTAAGTGCTGGTTTCTCAAAGAGATATTTGATGGGATCTAATCTCGAAACCAAGATTACGGGATACGCTAACAGGTAGTGTCTCAACTTCCTCGTTGCCCAAACTAAAGCTAAGGAAGCTTTCTCAAGGGGAGTATAGCGAGTTTCATACTCCAGCATCTTCTTGCTTAGATAGTAGATGGCTTTCTCCACCTTAGCTTCCGATTCTTGCGCTAGCATGCACCCCATGGTCGAATCTGTCACTGACAAATACAAGATCAGCGGTTTCCCTGGTTCTGGTGGTGACAATACAGGTGGATTCTGAAGGTACTGCTTCACCTGTTCAAATGCGAACTGACATCGATCATCCCATTGAAACTTCTTTCCTTTCTTCAAGAGACCGAACAGCGGTTCACAAATCAAGGTTAATTTTGAGATGAACCGTCTTATGAATTGCACCTTGCCCAGAAAGCCGCGCACTTCCTTTTCAGTCCTCGGTGGTGGCATTTCTACGATGGCCTTGATTTTGGAGGGATCTACTTCAATTCCCCTTTGTGTAATCAGAAATCCTAACAATTTTCCTGCAGTCACGCCGAAGGTGCATTTCTGCGGGTTCAACCTCAATCTGTACTCCCTGATCCGCTCAAAGAATTTTGCCAATGCGGTGTAGTGGCCTTGTCGCTCTTTAGACTTGACAATCATATCGTCAACATACACCTCAACTTCCTTATGGATCATGTCGTGCAAGATGGTGGTCGCAGCCCTCTGATATGTAGCCCCGGCATTTTTCAATCCAAAAGGCATAACTCTGTAACAGTAGGTACCCCACGACGTGGTGAAAGCAGTTTTCTCTCTATCCTCTGGTGCCATCAAAATCTGATTGTACCCAGAAAACCCATCCATGAATGAAAGCAAAGCATGGCCAGCTGTAAGGTCCACTAGTTCATCGATATGGGGTAATGGAAAGTCATCTTTTGGGCTGGCTCTATTCAGATCCCGGAAGTCGACGCAGACTCTGATTCTGCCGTCCTTCTTTGGAACTGGAACGATATTAGCCAACCAAGTCGGATACTCAGATACCATTAAGAAACCCGCATCAATCTGTTTGGTGACCTCCTCTTTAATCTTCAATGCCCAATCTGGGCGAACTCTACGCAATTTCTGTTTGACGGGTCGGGCTTCAGGGTTAAGGGGGATCCGGTGTTGTACAATCTGAGGATCGATTCCAGGCATGTCTTCATAAGACCACGCAAAAACATCTTTGAATTCTTTTAATAAAACGATTAAACACTCGTGTTCCTCTAAAGACAGCGTGGATCCGATCTGGACCAAATGGGGATCCTCCTCAGTACCCATGTTAATTGCAATGATTTCATCTGTGCAGGGTTTAACACGCATTTCCTCCTCTTGGTCAACTAAATTTTTCAAAGCCCGAGGAATTTCTTCCTCTTTGTTTAAGTCAAAATTTTGAAAATCAAGATTAGTACAACAAACTAAAGGCACAGAAAAGTAAGCAAAGTCTACAACATTCCCATTAGTACAGTCTGGGTCCTCGGTTACAGTTGACTCAAAAGAAAAATGAAAAGACGATTTTGACAGGACTTTGGTACCCGGGTTACCACCCCCGGAAGTACCAGACTTAGAGGAGCTCGAATCTGACTCAGACTCAGCGGAATCAGATTCGGACTCGTCATCCGATTCAGAACTGCTGATGATGATCCCTTTTTCAACTTTCCAGACCAGGTGCGGAGCCTCAGATGCATCCACAATAAGATTAGAGAAATCCGTAGTTGGTTCATCCCCGATCATTGAGATAGTAAAACTATCCCCCAAGTTGTCAGACTCAGTTCCAATAGGAGAACCCGTGAGTAGGTCAGCCAGTGCTTTTCCCAACAGTTCTTCTTCTTCAATGTTCACAATTACAGTCTTGCCTTGACCTGTATTAGTACTCAGGTCCACCTGCTCATCTTCCTCTTCTGGTAAATGGTGCCCAAAGAAGATCTCGAACCCGGGACACATTGTCTTTGTCTCCTGGTCAAACCAAGGCTCTGGAAATCCACAAAAAGGAAAATCTTCCCCTTGGCGGACAAAGCGTCCGTTCAAGGTTCCCCGTATTGGCTTGTGGACTAATTCGTACTGTTTCCCAGCCTTCTTTGCCTGAATTCTTCCTTTCAGCTCAGCTCCCTTCCTTTGCCAATCTTCTGCAGTAGGTTTGTATCCCAGCCCAAAAGCATGAGGATTATGAATCATCTCCTTGGCGGTAGGACCTCCTTGTCTGCCGCTCCTGCCTAGTCCTAATCCAGGCATGTGTCCCTGCTTGTTCATCATATAAATGGACTGAGCACTCACATAAGTTCCGTCACCTTCTGCCATGATGTTTTGAACCACCCGGGCCTCTGTCAGCGAGAAGCCAGAAAGGAATACATCCTCTTCCCCATGCATGATTTCCAACACTGGTGTGGTAGTACCCTGGGGAGGATGGATTGCAGAATTACCGTACACAGTAGCAATTCCACCTTTAAAGGGGTATTTCACCAACTGATGAACTGTTGATGACACAGCCTTCATCTGATGTAACCAAGGCCTTCCTAACAGTAGATTGAAAGTTGCCGGTACATCCATCACATGGAATTCGACCTCATGTTCGGAGGGACCGATCAGGATATGGCTTTTGAATGTTCCTATAACATCCCGACTTGTGTTGTCATAAGCTCGAACAGATTGGGTTGTGGGCGTAAAGTCAACAGGCCTCAAACCTATGGCATAAGCAGTTCGTACCGGGCACACATTAATTGCGGATCCGGTATCCACTAACACCACCGGAATCCACTTTTTTCGGCTTTCCAGAGTTACATACAAGGGTCGGTTGTGGTTGGCACCCTCAGGTGGCAGCTCTTTATCTGTGAAAGATATCACTGGCGTAACATCTCCGGATGTGACTAACGACACTAGTTGATCAGTGGTAGTATCAATAGGCAGTTTGATCCGATTCATTGCCTCTAACAATGCTTGCCGATGTTCTCGGGAAGCCATTATTAGTCCCCAGATTGATATATCTGCCTGAATCTTCTTGAGTTGGTTCAAGACCAGATTCTCTTCACAATCCTTCTCTTTTGCATTCACAACCTCTTTGTTGGAGGATTCTGGTTGATCTAAAGCCATAGGTTTGAAGTACCGACCACTCCGGGTCATGTGATCGACCTCGTCCACATACCACGTATCGTCGGGGGTATCAGATTTCCAATCTTCGTCCGTGTATGCGTAACTTAAATCATGATCTTGCCACCACTCCCCCGCAGCTACGGCCAGGTGTTTATCAGGCTTTACCTGGAGCATGTTCACATCATGCCTCTCATCATTGCCTTCCCTGATAGCATTGATACTGAGAACATCTGGCAATATGACCATTGGTTTTGGCTGATCAATAGCCACAATATAAAAGCTGGGATCATACTCCTCTGCAAGTGAGGTCCCTTGTTCCATGACACAGGCATCAGACAGCCCGGTCTTTGGTGTATTCTCCCCTATCTCTGTTCTTGCTGCCACATGCTTGGGTTGGATTTGTGGGGTTAAGTCTATCATGCACATGTCCGTGTTTTCTGGAATTACCACCTCCGGTTTTGGTAGGTGGGATGAGGTGATATAGGTGCTGGGATTGAAGGTAGGTGGTAGTGTTTGGATATGGTTAATATTTCTGGGGGGAGGAACTTGGTTGTGTGCGGGAAGTGGGTTGGTTGTCACATTTGGTTTAGGAGGGGCAATGACTTTGTTGTCAATGAGATTCTGGATTCATGACGCAGACGATAGCATAAGTCAGTAGGATGGCCATGCTGTTGGTGGAAGGAACAATATTGAGTTGGGTCGTGTCTAGCTGGTAGTGGGTTTGGGAGAGGTCGTGGATCGAGAGGCTTAAGATGTCCCCTTTCCAGCAACATCTTGAAGGCGCGGGACAGATTCATATGGAGAGGGGTAAAAGTTCTTTGGAACCAAGGTTGTCCATTTTGTGCAGCTTGTGGGTTTGTAGCAGCAGCAAAGTTTGTAGTAGCAGCAAAGGGATCGGCCATCTTGGCCGACGATGTAGCCAAGGTACTCACATCTGCAGACCGTGGCATAGCGCTGGTACCAACATTTGTATTCCGAGTGAATGGCCTCCTTGCAGGTTCACTAGTTCTATGGAGAAGCCCCTTCTTGAATGCACTTTCAATTTGGACCCCTAACTGGTGTAGTGAAGCAAATGTTGATAACGGAGTCACAATCATTCTTTGTAGCATATCAGGTTCGAGATTGTGGACCACTAGCCTGACTTGTTCCATTTCAGAGGGCCTATTTGTCATCCGGGCTGCCTTGGCTCTCCACCTGGCAACAAAATCGATGAAAGATTCTTTGGGGTTTTGGGTAGTGGCCTCCAACTCACTGATGGTTACCTCTATCTGAGTGTTATAAGAGTATTGGTTTACAAACCCTTCAGATAGCTCTTCCCAATTCCGCTTAGTAGAGTCTTCCAGCTTAGCATACCAAATGGCTGCTACATCGGACAAAGTTCTCCCGAACAATGACAATTTCTGAACACGAGAAAGACCCATAGGCCTTAGAACATCCGAAAACAGGCGGACATGTACAATTGGATCCCCACTTCCATCAAATCTGTCAATGTGGGGCATCTTAAATTTTTCCGGTAATCTGACCGAAGCCTCAGCGTACCCGTCTTCAATATCCGGAATGGAATTGAAGCCTTGGGATTTTTTCAGCGCTTTCTCCAGCCTGGCAATTTTCATCATAGCTGGATCATCGTTATTGTCAAAGGAAAAAAATTCCCCATGGGGCTGTGCCGAAGGTCTATAAGTTGGAGCCTGCGGAAATATCTCCTGAGGATCTGAGACTTGGGGATTTTCCACTGGTGGAAAAGGATCGGGATTAGGCTGAGTAACCGGGATTGGAGGTACTGTAGATGCTGATGCCCAAATGGGCGTCGCAGATTGGCGATGATTTCATCTTGTGCAGCCAACCTTTGCTCCATGGTTCTCACAATTGCCATCATGGCAGCAAGGTCTTCTGTGTTCTGTGCCATTCTTATAGGCGAGTGAGATATTGATGAATTGCGGGTAGGACTAGGTGTTTGTGGAGCGCTGTGTACTGGTGCTGATGCCTGTTTGTTCTTTCTTCGTCGAGTGGCTGGTGGGAGAGAGACTAACACTGGCTGACCACTAACCAGGTCTTGAATTTTGCAAAGCCTACCAACACGAGTCCACACAACTTGGGGGATATTGAGTCTTTCTAAAGCTATGATGGTAAACTACCTAGCAAACGCAAGAAAAGAAAAAAAACAAATCAAAATCGAATAGCACTTCGGCCCCAAGTTTTTTTAACATAACACGCCGCTGAACTGTGAGCCCTGCTGAACTTATGTTGACCGCTCATTTGTAACACTGATATGAACCACACTGTACAGTGTCACTGTAAAAACACATACCATGTAAAAGAACCAAAACACCCCTACAAAGGAGGTAGGGTTATCCTGTCCTAGATTTTGACATGATCTAGGTTTCACTATTTCAAGCAAATGGTTTCATAACATCCTGTCCTAATTTGGAATAGTCACTAGAGCATACTATATGCATTAGGTCAAATAGTCACAGAGGGTACCTGTAATGACCCGAAACCGTGTGTCACAATTATCAGTAATTAATTATGCATTTATATGAATTAATTGAAGATTATCTATTTGAATTAGTAAAATATCTGTTGGAATTACGACTTTAGGACTTAAATTGACAACTGTAATGGCTTCAGAAAACGAAATTGAACATGCCTATGTGATACCGGGGATTTTTAGAACCATTTGGGGAAATAAATAGAGGACTGAATTTCGTCTGATTCATAAGTCTTGTTTGGCTCAAGTGTTTTGGCTTATTAGTTTATATGATATATATGGTTTATAGATAAGCTGGTTGACCACTATTGACTCCAAAAACAAGAAAAGAAATATCTAAGGGAGAGAGAAGAGAGAACATTCGGGAGAAAGGGAGAGCAAGAGGGAAGAAGGGAGAAGAAGGGGAACTCAAGCTTAACTCCTCCATTTAAGTGATCAAGGTAAGATTTTCATGGAATTGATTGTTGATCTTTGGCATCTAGCATGTAGAACTCAAGATTAAGGCATAATAGTATGAAATGGATGTATGGAATCATGAAATTAGAATTATTGGGCATGATTGAGGGAGAACCTCCATGAATATAGAGATATGAAGCTTGTATGTATATGTTTATGGTCTTTCATCTTGGTTCATGGGTTTTGATCTTGTTTATGCTCCATGTGAATTTTGATTGAAGATGTAATGGTTTAATCAAGTATCTTGGAACTTGGTATTCATGTATTTGAAATGGATTTTGCAAAGAAAGGATGAAGTGTAGAAGAAGAACCAGAATTTCAGAGTTTCGCAGGGTCCGCTCGAGCGGAGGGAAGCCCGCTCGAGCGGTAAAATCAGTCTCTCAGCAGTTTTGGGGGAAATGTGCAGTCCGCTCGAGCGGACAAAGTAGCGCTCGAGCGGAAGAGCTTATTTTCAGGAAATTTGGAAAGTTGCATTACGTGATTCTGACATGTTAATGGCATCTTTTAGCATCTCATGAGCATGAATTAAAGTAAAGAAGGATTAGATTGAGCATGAAATGAATGTGGAAGGGCATGACTTATGTGATATATTGATGAATGATAAGAAATGTATTATATTGTTGATGATTTGCAGGTCAAGAAGTGAAGACCGTGCCCTCGGTTTTGGAAACCCACTGTAAGTAACATTTCTGTAAATGGTATGTTCTTATGAAGTATGTTCAAAGTGATACGTTATGAAATGATTATGAAACGATAATGTTTTCTGTGAACGAATGTCCTATTTGCAAATCTAGTATGGCATCCATAGTTAGTTCAGTCGTGTGGGCGAGAACATGCAGGCCCATGCGCTTTAGTCATGGGGGACGGCATGGAAGGACAAACCCAGGACCAGTTTACGAGATCTCGGTATGTGTTTAATCGGTGTCCGGGACCGGTTACTCTAGTCGTTAGTCGACACATGTTATATTCTATGGAGTATGCCATTATGTATGTTCTTATGAGATGATTATGCTTATGTTTATGAATGTTACGTTTTACAGATTTATGAAATGTTGGAGTTCGTTCGCTAACCCTTTACGTTAATGTTACTTGCTGAGCTTTAGCTCATTGTTTGTATTTATGTATTTATAGGTGAGCCTTCGGGGAGCCAAGCCTAGGCGGAGTCTCGAGTCGAGCCGCCGTTTTGAAAGCCTACCATGAGTTGTGTGCCTCTGAGCTGGGGCGAGGCCTGGAAGGCCGTTTTGTGAGCTCTTGTTTTGTTTTTGTTGTGCAGTTGTAACTGAATGATACGTGTTATACTAGATCATGTTATGTAATGAATGTGGGTAATTAACTCATTTTTGGCATGTAATGTATGTTCATATAAATGCACAGCTCTTTGGACTATTAGTTTCTTTATTTCGCTTCCGCGAGCCCCGATTACTTACGTTTTGTACAGGAAGGCCTGTGGTAATCTAGGATTACTGGCCGGTTACGATGCCAACCTTCTAGGGGCGGGTTTGGGTCGTGACAGAATGGTATCAGAGCGCACGAGTTACTTACCCACACACGTGTCCATATGAACTATTAGGTGCATTAGAAAAGAAATAGAGCATAGCATAACATGTGTGCATGGGTGTGTGTGTTTTATGACTATGAGAAACAAGAACTGTACATGATGAGACAACAGAAGGAATACTATGTTGAGAATGAAATGTACTATTTGTTATGGGTTCTATAGACCAATGGAAGATACCAATGCAAGGCATGTAGATGAAACAGAATCTTCTGATGCTAGAATGACTCGGTTAGAAAGAATGGTGAAGCTTTGACTGGGTTGGTTAGACAACAGCTAGAACAAAACCAACAACCACCACAGAGACAGCCATTTCCGCCTCCTCCACCACCACCAGTGCAAGTTGAACAGATGAATAATGATGATATTATCACCTTGACACAGAAGTACAAGAAATTGAAACCACCAGAGTTTGCAGGAGGGATTGATCCCTTAACAGCAGAGGTATGGGTACTTGAGACGGAGAAAATTTTTGAGGTGTTTCCGTGTACAGATACTTATAAAGTCGTATTAGCAACATTTACTCTGAAAGAAGAAGCTCGAAGATGGTGGATGCTCGTCCGAGATCAGAATAGGGATTTGACATGGGACCGATTCAAGGGGATGTTTTATGAAAAATATTTTCCACAATGTATGCGAGACAGGAAAATATCTGAATTTGAACAGCTAAAGCAGGGTACAATGTCAGTAGCAGAGTATGAAAGTAAATTTACTGAATTAGCTCGTTATGCCCCACATATGGTTGACACGGAATATAAAAAGGCAAAAAAATTTGAGGGTGGCCTACATGTCGAGGTACTGGATAGGGTGAATGTGTTGAAATTGGAAAAGTATGTTGATGTACTTGACAGAGCTCTAATGTCCGAAACAAATATTGCTAATTTGAAAATGTCCCAATCATCAATGACTGAGGCAGAAAGTAAGAAGTTCAAGAAACAGAAAGTAGAAATGATTAGTGAATCCGTGGGCTCCGTGACTGACAAATCGAACTTAACCATCAATGATAATACAAAGGGAGGTGTACCTACGTGTAAAGAATGTGGAAAGCAGCATTGGGGTATTTGTCGCCGTGGATCCGGAGTTTGTTACAAATGTGGACAGAAAGGACACATAGCCAAAGCTTGCCCACAAGTTTACGCAAGAAATGAAAGACCCGTGATTAGTGGTAATACATCAACAATGACACCGAAAACCACCACAACAGCTACCCCCGAGGGGCATACTTTGAGGCAAGCAAGAGTTTACACCCTAGTTTCAGATAAGACACAGGATACTGGCAAAGCGAAGACAGGTATAACTTTACTTATCTGTTATAATATGAGCAACTACCTATGCGATAGAGAATATTGAATGTGTGACTATGGTAATCGATTGAATGTGACCGACATAACATAACTTACCTACAATTACGATGGAATAAATGTACCTTTGTTATGACCTTTGCATTGAATGCTATGGAGCTTAGTAGAGTTTGGAGGACCAAACTTCTTAAGGTGGGGAGAGTGTAATGACCCGAAACCGTGTGTCACAATTATCAGTAATTAATTATGCATTTATATGAATTAATTGAAGATTATCTATTTGAATTAGTAAAATATCTGTTGGAATTACGACTTTGGGACTTAAATTGACAACTGTAATGGCTTCAGAAAACGAAATTGAACATGCCTATGTGATACCGGGGATTTTTAGAACCATTTGGGGAAATAAATAGAGGACTGAATTTCGTCTGATTCGTAAGTCTTGTTTGGCTCAAGTGTTTTGGCTTATTAGTTTATATGATATATATGGTTTATAGATAAGCTGGTTGACCACTATTGACTCCAAAAACAAGAAAAGAAATATCTAAGGGAGAGAGAAGAGAGAACATTCGGGAGAAAGGGAGAGCCAAGAGGGAAGAAGGGAGAAGAAGGGGAACTCAAGCTTAACTCCTCCATTTAAGTGATCAAGGTAAGATTTTCATGGAATTGATTGTTGATCTTTGGCATCTAGCATGTAGAACTCAAGATTAAGGCATAATAGTATGAAATGGATGTATGGAATCATGAAATTAGAATTATTGGGCATGATTGAGGGAGAACCTCCATGAATATAGAGATATGAAGCTTGTATGTATATGTTTATGGTCTTTCATCTTGGTTCATGGGTTTTGATCTTGTTTATGCTCCATGTGAATTTTGATTGAAGATGTAATGGTTTAATCAAGTATCTTGGAACTTGGTATTCATGTATTTGAAATGGATTTTGCAAAGAAAGGATGAAGTGTAGAAGAAGAACCAGAATTTCAGAGTTTCGCAGGGTCCGCTCGAGCGGAGGGAAACCCGCTCGAGCGGTAAAATTAGCCTCTCAGCAGTTTTGGGGGAAATGTGCAGTCCGCTCGAGCGGACAAAGTAGCGCTCGAGCGGAAGAGCTTATTTTCAGGAAATTTTGGAAAGTTGCATTACGTGATTCTGACATGTTAATGGCATCTTTTAGCATCTCATGAGCATGAATTAAAGTAAAGAAGGATTAGATTGAGCATGAAATGAATGTGGAAGGGCATGACTTATGTGATATATTGATGAATGATAAGAAATGTATTATATTGTTGATGATTTGCAGGTCAAGAAGTGAAGATCGTGCCCTCGGTTTTGGAAACCCACTGTAAGTAACATTTCTGTAAATGGTATGTTCTTATGAAGTATGTTCAAAGTGATACGTTATGAAATGATTATGAAACGATAATGTTTTCTGTGAACGAATGTCCTATTTGCAAATCTAGTATGGCATCCATAGTTAGTTCAGTCGTGGGGGCGAGAACATGCAGGCCCATGCGCTTTAGTCATGGGGGACGGCATGGAAGGACAAACCCAGGACCAGTTTACGAGATCTCGGTATGTGTTTAATCGGTGTCCGGGACCGGTTACTCTAGTCGTTAGTCGACACATGTTATATTCTATGGAGTATGCCATTATGTATGTTCTTATGAGATGATTATGCTTATGTTTATGAATGTTACGTTTTACAGATTTATGAAATGTTGGAGTTCGTTCGCTAACCCCTTTACGTTAATGTTACTTGCTGAGCTTTAGCTCATTGTTTGTATTTATGTATTTATAGGTGAGCCTTCGGGGAGCCAAGCCTAGGCGGAGTCTCGAGTCGAGCCGCCGTTTTGAAAGCCTACCATGAGTTGTGTGCCTCTGAGCTGGGGCGAGGCCTGGAAGGCCGTTTTGTGAGCTCTTGTTTTGTTTTTGTTGTGCAGTTGTAACTGAATGATACGTGTTATACTAGATCATGTTATGTAATGAATGTGGGTAATTAACTCATTTTTGGCATGTAATGTATGTTCATATAAATGCACAGCTCTTTGGACTATTAGTTTCTTTATTTCGCTTCTGCGAGCCCCGATGACTTACGTTTTGTACAGGAAGGCCTGTGGTAATCTAGGATTACTGGCAGGTTACGATGCCAACCTTCTAGGGGCGAGTTTGGGTCGTGACAGTACCTCAGCAAGACTACCTAATATACCTCTCACACCTAACACCGGGAAGTGAAAGGAGGATCAAACAGTACAGCGGTAGTCCAGATCCAAGGGTTGTGTTCCCAACATGGCAGAGCCCATGACCGGTCAGCCTTTTGGCAAGCTTTGTGGGCAAGCCTCCAGCAAACCGTCCAGGAATAGCATATGGCAAACACAGGGACTTAAGCGCACCGATGCAAATGCAAATGCAAAGAACATATAAATGTAGACAAAAATTCACATCATAAATTTCAAGTCAAGTTCTCTAAATCCCTAGCAGAGTCGCCAGAAACTGTAGCTCGGCTTTTCGCGCTCCCTTTCGGAAGAATGAAATAGCCCTTACAGTTCGGACTCCACTTGTGTGTTGGTTCTGAATCTGATTTCACAAGTGCAATGTGAAACAGTGGAAACACAAAAACAGTCCAAATCCGGCAATTGTTTTTGGAAAATCGATGTTTGAATCAAATGCCAAAAATGGACTGCTTTGCCAGATTTCAGAGTCGCCACCTAAATATTTATGGGAAATTTAGGAAACCCGTGACTCGTGCCAAAGGCCATTAGTCCGTCGTTACCAAAGTGTCTTGGTTCGGGAACTTAGGTATGAGAGGGGAAGGTCAATAATGAGCACCCCACTCACCCGATCAAAGATCGGCCTCTACTAATTATGATGTGATTCTTATGTACAATATATGTTCTTATTCTGATTATTTAATAAATCCTAAAATTTATTATGTGAAGCATACAAGGTATAGACTAGTTTGCTCAAATTGGAACAATTCAATTTCATGTTTGTTTCTCGAAAAGGGTTTGAATTTGCCACCCTTAGGTGGGCTTAGGTTTGTGAATCTTAAAACGTACATTCATTGAATCATTCCAATTTAAGCAACAAGCCTTCATCCACAAGCATTCAAACAGTTTATCAGTTAAGCACTTAGCCTCATGGTAGGATACGAAACATAATAAGAAAATTATGTACAAGCGGGATGCTAAAGCATAACAACTCACATATTTACCGACGTCCCGCGAACAAGCTACAAAACAAAGTTAGAAAATATGCATGATTCCTAACTATACAACACATGTGATATGCAATTACTAGACTCGGTTACTAATATGACATATGAAATGAATTGATCACATGCGATCTAAGCATGTATTCAAAGAAGTATTGAAACGACAATGCGAATTGGATGATAAACCGAGTCTTGGTGCATGCAATACAAGTGGATGCAAACATGAGTATGCTAAATTAAACATGATGCCTCTACACTAACCATCATAAGCTGATAAATAAAAGGGAGAAAGACGTGGGGTTGGAAGACATACACACACACACGCACACTTATTACAAGTTTGTTTGCCCTCGCGCAGGAGGGTCCGAATGAATTAATACGCCCTGACGCAGGAGGGTCCGAATGTCCAAGTGTCCGAATAAATAATTATTACAAAACCGAATGAATAATAAATGAAAGGGGCTGTCTAATTTATTACAATAATTGATGTAAGGCAAGCCTTGACACAATAAATTCGGTATAACGTCCGACCGAATTCAATTAATCATATTGGTTCTTTATGTTGGTTGTAATCCAATTTTAACCAATTTTATTAGCCTTTTTTATTACCTGTCCATTTCTTTATCTTTTCTCCTGTTTGTGCAGAAGTGATATTTACATCCACTAAGTCTGAAATGCAATAAAGGAAAATCAGTGTCGACTTAACCCGAATAAACCTTATTTTCTTCAGAGGAAATCACAAAGGAAGAGTCAAACTTATTTACAAGTTAGGATTTTAAGTCAAACTCAAGATGTGCAACAAGGACTAGTCAAACTCAAAAGAGTAATAATGACTTAGAAAAACCCAAACTTGAGCGATAAGGACTTGAAATCCAACCTTGATAATGAGTGATAATGACACTTTCCTTGGCGATTCCCAATGGTCAATTAACCCTTTAACAGTAAATAAACAGGTGATAAATTCTTCGGGGAAATTACAAAGGAAGAGTCAAACTTATTTACAAGTTAGGGATTTCAAGTCAAACTCAAGATGTGCAACAAGGACTAGTCAAACTCAAAAGAGTAATAATGACTTAGAAAAACCCAAACTTGAGTGATAATGACTTGAAATCCAAACTTGATGATAAGTGATAATGACACTTTCCTTGGTGATTTCCAAGGGTCAATTAACAGTAAATAAGCAGGTGATAAATTCTTCGGGGGAAATTACAAAGGAAGAGTCAAACCTATTTACAAGTTAGGATTTTAAGTCAAACTCAAGATGTGCAACAAGGACTAGTCAAACTCAAAAGAGTAATAATGACTTAGAAAAACCCAAACTTGAGTGATAATGATTTGAAATCCAAACTTGCTAATAAGTGATAATGACACTTTCCTTGGTGATTTCCAAGGGTCAATTAGTCCCTTAAAAGTAAACACACTGATGAATAAAGAGAAATGAAAAATAAAAGATTGTGCTTTAGTATAAGAACATGTATACATTTGGGGTAGTGAACCTCCAAAGAATTTAAACCATTAAGCATGGAAGAGTTCCTTTCTTATACTTGAATCACAATCTTAATTTTTTCATGACTTTTTACTCGAAATAAGTAAAGAATGGAGGGAGGTTGCAGAGGTGGTTATGCAAGGTTGATGAATTGATTAATTGGTTGACACAAACAAAAAAATGTAAAACAAACTTATTGAAGTAAATTAAACAGCCCCCAAATAACATACAAATGTGCTGAAATTAAAGAGATTAAAGCTAATGTAATTATGAGGAAGGATAGCGAACCCCTCCCCACTTTTACAACTTCAAATCACATAGTTTCTATGTTGAAAAACAATTCCAAAACAGTCCCAAATCAAAATGAAAATATAAAAAAAATGCACAAAGATTGAAATAAAAGTAAGAAATGTTACCTCAATAGGTTGGCGCGAAGTGGATCACGAAGTGGATCAAAGCTCTCGGCTAGCGGAATGGCGGCGCAGCAGCGGAGTAGTTGGTGGTGTGGCTGGTGGTGGCTCGGCAGTGGGCTGGTGGTGGCTCGGCAGTGGGCTGCTGGTGGTATGGCAGTGGGCTGCTGGTGGTGGCTCGGCAGTGGGCTGCTGGTGGTATGGCAGTGGATGGTCCGTTAGCAGCTGGCCAGAGAGATGGTCTATATGTGTGTGTGGTCTCTCCCCCCCTCCCTTTGCTGCCATGTGTGTGCAGTGTCTATCTCAGAGAGTGAGTGAGGTATGGTGTGTGTATGTGTGGTCTGCTGTGAGTGTGTTGGGTGGTGTCAATGCCGTGAGTGGGTGTATGGTTTGTGAAGTTAATGGTGTGTGAATGGTGGCTTGGTGAGAGTGTGCAGTGTGTGTGTTATGTCGGGTGTGTGTTGGGTGGTGTGAGTGTGGTAAGCTGGGGATTTGTGAATGGTGGCTGGGTGTATATGGCAGCAGTGGGTGTGTTAATGGTGGTGTGCGATGGCAGCAGTGGGTGTGTGTGTGTAGTAAGCTGTGGTAGCTAGGTGTATGCCGTGTGTGGGTGTGTTGTGTGGGTGACTGGCGTGTATATGGAGGCAGTGTGGTGGTTGGGTGTATGCCGTGTGTGGGTGTGTTGTGCAGTGTGGTGGCTGGCGTGTATATGGAGGCAGTGTGGTGGCTGCCGAGAGGGAGAGGATAGAGAGGGAGAGAGAGAGCTTGGTTATATTTGGGGGTGGTGAGCTGCTGTGTGAGGGAGGTGGCTGCCGTGAGGGAGAGGATAGAGAGGGAGAGAGAGGGAGCTTGGTTATATTTGGGTGTGCCGTGGGGTGGTGAGTGATGGCAGTGCTGGGTCTGTCGTGAGATGTGAGAGGAGAGCTGCCGAGAGGGAGAGGATAGAGAGAAAGAGAGAGGGAGCTTGGTTATATTTGGGTGTGTATCGGGAAGGATGTATGGTGTAGCAGGTTAAGGAGGGTGAGAGAGAGAGGTTGGTGGTGATGGTGTGGAGTGCTGCTGCAGGTGGGTTGCCATGAGGGATGCTGCAGGTGGGTTGCCGTGAGGGAGATGGTAGAGAGAGAGAGAGATGCTAGGAATTTGTGTGTGTTGTGGGTCTTGGTGCCGAGCTTTGTATGGTCTGTGTGTATATTCTGTCTGTTTGTTTTTTTGAGCTAGAAGAGAGAGTTGTGGGTTTGTTTTTCTTGAGAGAGAAGAGAGGGAGAGAGCCGTGTCATATGCATGCATGTGTTTCTTTTTCTTTTTTTTTTCTTTTTTCATGTGTCTGTCATGAGAGAGAGGAAGCTGAGAGAGAGATAGCTAGTGCCTCGTGGATGGAGTGTGTGCCTCGTGTATGCATTATATATATATATTTTTTTAATATCTAAACACAATAATATCACTCCTCCACTCACCTTTCACACCCCACTCCAGCACACCCCTCATCATAATACGCACCACTTCCTTCTCTATGGATCGTTTCTTTTTTTGTATTCTATTTCTTTTTCTTTTTTTTTTTATTATTTTCTTTTTTTTGTTTATTTTTTTTTTATTTTCTTTTTTTTTTTTTTTTTTGTTTTTATTATTATTATTTTTTTATCAAATATCACATGTCAAGTTATATAAACACACCTAAAAATTTGTACACACACAAAATTATATAAAATTATACAAAATTATAAATTTAAATCAAAATGGGTGAGTTTTGGGATTAAAATTTCAATTTGATTTTTCTAGTGAGGGTGGTCAAAATAAAGTGCCCAAGTCTTAAGGGTGGTAAAAAATGGGGTGTCTACAATGGTAAAGACCATAAGAAAGCCTCCTTTATACAGAACCTTCTTGGTAAGCTTGTCCTGTATAACAAAGGAGTCAACATCAAAAGTAATGGTGCACTTGTTGTCAGCAATTAATTGGTGAACTGACAGAAGATTGGAAGAAATTGATGGAACATTGAACAAATTGTTAAGTGTGAAAGGTATAGTGGGAGTAGGAAGAATGCCATTACCAGTATGATGAATAGGCAAGGTGGAACCATCTCCCACAGTGACTTGATCAGGACCAAGATAAGGTTGGTAAGTATTCAGATTGTTGAGATCATTCGTAAAATGATTTGAAACAGCAAAATCTAAGAACCAAGTAGAACTTTCTGATGCATGAGTAGGAGAATTAGGAACAGCATTAGTGGATGAGGAGGCAACATAAGCCCTGGAATTAGTCTTAGATGCTTGAAGTGTTGTATCGAGTCTATGCCAACACTCCAAAGCTGAATGATTAGGCTTTCTACAAATTTAACATAACAAAGAGCCAACAGAGGACTGATATGGAGATTGATATTGATGTGGAGACTGAAACTGAGGAGATGTTCTGCCTCCTCGAAATTGAGGAGATGTTCTGCCTCCACCTTTGTTCTGTGAAAATCTGTCGCCATTATTTTGACCTCTATATGAGCCATAACCTTGATATCCTTCTCTCTGAGATCCTTTGAAACCTCTATAATTCCCTCGAGTAGCAACATAAGCAAAAGAAAGATCAGATGCATGAGTGTGTTTGAGAGAGGTTTCAATATGAATAGATTCTGAACACAGTAGAGCAGATAAAGTAGTAATAGAAATAGGATCAGATCTTGCTCGAATAGTTGTTTTGAAAGCATTATATTCATCAAGTAAACCGTTTAAGGTGATTAAAACTAAATCTTCATCTTCAATCGGTGAACCAGCCAAACTCAACTGATCAGAAACAGTCTTGATTTGATTCAAGTTGTCTTCCATAGTGAGTTTTTTCTTTGTCATATAATTGAACTTGTTCTTTAGCTAATGGATATGAGATCGAGAGAGAGATGTAAATCGAGCAACTAGTGTATTCCATACCTCTGAACTTGTACCACAGTGCAAAACAAAAACGAAGATGGATGATGAAAATGTAGCAGTAATACAACTCAACAAATGTGTATCAATGGTGATCCAATGAGTAAATGCTGGATTCAAAATAGAATTACCATGTACATAATTGATTGTAGATGAAGGACAGAGCACAGAACCATCAACAAAGCCTATAAGCTTTGTAGCTCTCAGGATATTCTGAAACTGACTCTTCCAAATTATATAGTTTGTAGAATCAAGTTTGATTGGAACAAAGGAGTTCAGATTGGAAATAAGAAGAGTGAGATTAGAAGGTAACATAGAGATATTTGAAGAACCTGCAATAGAGATTGAATCTGCCATTGTTACAGTAGCTTCTTGCAGATTTGTTACAGTAGCTTCTTGCAGATTTGCTGCTATTACTGTATCTTGTTGAAGACACAATGCTCGGAGGAGCTCACAAGGCTTTGATACCATAAAAGGATTTGGAAAATATCATATTCTCATTCAATGAATCTAGCAAATACAATTGTATCTCCTTTTATACAGAAACTATAACTATCTAACTCAATATACTAACTAACTAACTATTGTTGTGTTTATATAACTTCCTAACAGATTTATTCTAACCACCACAAGTGGATTGTAACTGTCTCAATTTCATACACGTGCTCAGCTCTTGAGTGTTAGCAACAGATGGCTTGTATATCTTCTTGACCTGTAACTGAGGTTTGAACTGCTGCAACTAGTGCAACCGGTATGACTCTGTCTTTGTTGACTTGAGCTGATCTGTCTCTTGTGGCTTGAGCTGATCTGTCTCTTTTGGCTTGAGCTAATGTAGCTTAACATGCTCCAGAGATATTGTTTAATGTTGTGAATAGTGTAAAAAAATGTTTTGTAAATGGTGAGAAGGGTAAAATTTGTTTTGAAATCAATGATAAGTGTCTTGAAATTAGTGAAAGGTGTCTTGTGTTTGTTCTTCCTTTCTTTTGTCTTTTCCTTATGCCCAGGCAAACTTGTTAACAAGACCCTTCAAGAAATGTAATAGGGTTCAAATTAAAAATAGTCTAATCCCACTAAGGGATGGCAGGATTTAAGACCCACTTGGCACTTGGGTTTTTCTCTCCTTTGTTTTTGGGGGAGAAAGAAAGAAAAGAATGAAGAGAGGGAACAAAAAGAATCAAATAGTGGTTAGATGGATGTATTTCAATAATGCTTTTGTGATTAAATTTGGATGCCAAAAGTTGGATAATGTCACCAAAGGAGTGGGCCCCACCTTTCATGTATTGCATCTATGGATTGGTGATGCATCATTTGGTTGTCAATGTTTTGTAGCCACGTTTGGCCACAGTAGCATTATTCATATTATAGTCCGAAAAGTAGGCATATAAATGGATATGTGGTTACATTACATGCCATTATTGTTTTTAGAATTTGCAAAAAATTAATGAAAACATGTATAATACGGTTGATGTTTTTGTTAAAAACAAAATGGATGTAATGAGTACTTGCAAATGCAGATTTACCAATGAATTTGTTGCAAACGTTAACCATTTTTTTATTCTATTGCTGGTTCGATACTCGAGTAAATAAAGTGAGTTTATCTAAAGTACCTATAATATGTAATTGTTCTAGCATTTTAGAGTCTGTCGGTGCATATAAGAATAAATTAATATGACTCTTTTACATTGACGTGTTTAGGGTGTTTCATTGAATTCCGATGATTTTAATCATGAAACAATGACAGTGATGTTATCTCGTGGTCTGCAGATAACATAATGAATCTCAACGAAGACTTGGTCAACGAAGAAAAAGCCCGCCTAGCTCTCACAAAGGTTTTCTGCTCTGAAATGTCACCACCCAAGGCAGTTGAAGATAAACATTTTAAGGAAATTATACAAATGCTTGACCCTTAGCTGTCCGCGCTTTCACGCGCGCGCCGGGCGCTGAGCCACGCGCTAAGCCGCTCGCTGAGCCGCGTGCTGCGCCGTGCACTGAGCCGTCTGCTGAGCCGCGCCGTTTTTCCTTCGCCGACTTGGCTGCTGATGTTAAGGGTCTGTTTGTTTTTTTTTTTTAAATCCAGAATTGCGTTAAATGGTCATAAGTAATTCGTTATAGCTTTGTTTTAAACGTGGTTAGTACTGTTAGACTCAGAATTAAATTTTTTATCTTCTATAAAATTTTCAAAATTTTATGAAAATAAAAAATATTTTTCCTAAAATAATAATTCATTATTTCTACTTTAAAATGCTTCTGGTGTTGCATGATTAAGTTTCTGAAGCTGAAATTTTTACTGTAGACCATTGTAATAGTCTACTATTTACTGGAATGATTGTTGTATTTTTCCAGATTCTGGAATATTTATTTATGATTTCATGTGTGTTTATTAATTATTTAAAATTCCAGAAAATTTCAGAAGTGATATACTTTCTGTTATGGCATAATTTGAATATTAAATACAGCATATTGTTGTTTTTGGCCTAGAGTTTCTAATATGTTGTAATTAGAATAGCATGATTAATTGTTTTTTATTTAAATTCCATTATTAAATGTAACATAGCATGAGTTGATTGTGAATCTACTTTAAGATGCTATTGTATGGAATTAAAATATTTTATCATGTTTTTTAGATATGCCATAGTCAGTGGGAGGTTATTCGGTTGAGAGAAATCTTTGTAGATTTACTCCCGAAAACTAATATTTTGTGCATAAATTAAATTAAATTTTGGATAATTATCACCTGTGGCGCAAGAGATGCTTACGAGCATAGCGGATTTTCGATCTTGCGACTTGTATAATATTGTCACTATTTAATTTAAATTTTTGTGGCAAAATTATATTATGCTAATCAAATTAATCACAATGCGAATTTCTCTTTAAATTGACTTCGCTTATGGAAGTTAATTTGGTTGACCTAGACTTAGTAGAGATGTTCAAATGTGAACAATGTAATCCTATTCTTTAGATAAGCAAAAGTCTTGGAGACTTTAGGTTAAACCTTAATTGAGCCAAAGTAAAGAAACATGACTCAAAGTTGCCGTGGTTTTGTTGCCTTGTTTGGCACAATGTGTGGGCTATGGTTAGCGGCACGCTACGTAGTTTTTGTTGGCGAGTTTTGGAGTTATGAAATTAGTAAGCCCTCAATAGATCTGTGTATGATCTTGACTATTGAGCTGCGCGGATTGACTTTGTAATTTGACTTGTAATGATGTTGCATCATTGGATGAAGTAACATTCAAGAGTCACGTCATCCAAGAAATGCGAGCTTAAATGAATTAGTCATTAAGTGTAAGATGAGTAGCCAGTATGAGCAGTGTTTTGCTCTCTATCCAACTGTTAGGAGTGGATGGAGCAAAATTTCATACACTATAATAGTGGCATTAAAGTATCACTTGAAGTTAAAAGATCAGCGCTTAGTAGTAGAAAAATCTATTAACACTAAGTGAAGAGATTAGCGCCAAGTGGCTGCAAAATCTATTAGCATTGCCAACTTGTCTAAGTCTGGACATTTACTGTTTCCACACTTGAGTGTGAGAGATGAGGAGGTGCTTCTTTGTATGATTCCTTAGCTAGGCTAACGTATTTTGAATAACGTTTACCACTAAGCGCAAACGTTGCAGCATAGTAATGAAAAATGTCAGGTCGACAAGGTTGTTATGACTCTAAGAATTTAACGCATCGCTTGTGAGAGCATTGTGTTGAATTAGACTCTTTAGCCTAATTTGCGCTTAAGTTACTTCAGGAGATGTCATAGATTGATAGCTTATTCTCTCCTTCTTGTGGATAGTAGAATTAATTGCAAATAACTATGAAGCGAGAAACTGAGATGGCAAGAGGAGTATCGTCATCTTTCAACTAGATGTAGTAAAGTGTACGGAGAATAAAATTGACTTGAAGGTGCAGGGGATTAGCACTTACTAGTTAAATTTGCGACTTAGGCGCACTTGATATCTCCATGACATCTTTTTATGATCTAGCGAATATGAATTAGTCGTGAGTCATTACCTAGTTGGGCCTAAACCTTTAAAACTTGTCTTCGAGAACTCACACATTAAGATGATTGGAATTAGTTTATGACGTGAGTCATGAACCGGTGGCTTATTATACTTAATCACATTAATGAGATGATGACAGGATGGTTTGAGTATTCCCTCTCGGGCCCACTCACTTGTGACATCATGCTCTCATGTGAATGTATAACTTTGTTCGCAATGGTTGCGCACAAGTAAGTAGGAAAGCCGTAGAAGGTCATTTGTATTGATGCATTTAGTCCACTATGATATTTGTGACTAGATATGTGTAAGGGTATGATAGCTAAGCCTCAATCTCGACACATTTATAGATTACGATACGCATCTGAGTCAAGACTATTTGATCTCCCATAAGTCAAAAGTTTTGAGATGATTTTTGACATTGCACGTGGAAGGTCGAGATCAATTAGATAAGAGCTTTTGTGCTTTTAGTTTTGACCAAGGTGGCGAGTATCTATTTGAATTATTTTTTAGAAAGCTCTGTGAAGAGAAATGGATGCTTAGAAAATTGATTATTCCTAGTACTCAACAACATAATGGTGTAGTAGAGATAAGGAATTAAATATTGTTAATGTTAGGTGGATAATGGCGCAAAATGTTTCCTAATTGGGAATTGCACTAGTTTATTGCCTATATCCCTAACTAAGTGCCCTCCATATCAGATTTTACACTCCATTTGAGTAATGGGTTAGCGGAGAGTCATCTATGGGCGATCTGTAACCGTTAAGCAGCTTATCTTTATTTTACTTCTCATAAGGTTGCGAAGTTAAGACCTAGGGTTCTATAGCGCATTATTGTATGCTGTCTTGTAAACACATAGGGTCATGTGGCGCATGTAGACCGCCCAAAACTCCGCTTCGCGCGCGAGGGCGTGAATCATAGTTCTTAGCTACTACAGTTCGGACTCCTGTCACGGTTCTAAATCTAATCTCACAAAGTGCAATGTAAGACTGATAAATCACCAAAGAGTCCAAATCCGGCAAATTATTTTGGAAAATCGATTTTAATCAAAAGTGCCAAATATGGACTGCTTTGCCAGATTTTAGAATCGCCACCTAAATATTTTGTTTTTGAAAAATTTAGGAAACCCTGACTCGTGCTTAAGGCCACGTGTCCGTCATCACCAAAGTTGCCTCGACTCGAGAACTTGGGTACGAGAGGGGAAGGTCATGCAATGAGCACCCCCGCTCGCCTGATCAAAGGATCGACCTCTACTAACATGATATGTTGTTTTTGAAAACACATGCGTTCTTATTCCGGTTTATTAGCTAGCTTACTATGTGATGCGCACAGCATATAAGTATAAACTCAATCACGCGGATTGGAACAAAACAATTCATGTTTGTTTTTCGAAAATGGTTTGAAGATGCTACTCGCAAGTAGGCTAAGACGTGGATTTGCCACCCTCAAGTGGGCTTAGAAAACATGATTTTGCCACTTCAAGTGGGCTTAAAAACTCACAATCATCGAGTTGTTCCAATTCAGGCAATCAAACCTCCATCCACAGGCATTCATGCAGTTAAACACTTAAGCAGTTAGCCTTATGGAAAGCATGCTATCATAGCAGTCACTTACACACATGTAAGGATGCTAAAGCATAAACACTCACAGTGTACTCCGAGCCAAAACAGAAGCTATGTTAGAAATCAATGCATGATCCTAGCTATGTTTGAAATGCCTAATGCAACACATGCAAAAATGCAACTAAGTAGGCTCGGCTATTCTAAGATGTCATGTGAATGCAATTAGATAACATGTATTCAAATTGGTATTGAAATACAATGCAGTTTGTATAATGCGCCGAGTCCGGTGCATGCAAAACAGAATGAATGATGCACGCATGCAAAGCATAAGGATGCTAATAGAAAATGACCCTAAACTAACCATCGAAAGCGGTTAAGTAAAAGGGAGAAAGATATGAGGGTTGGAAGACATGCATCACACACACGCACACTTATTACAACAGTTGTGCCCTCTCGACGGAGGGTCCGAATAATAAGCTAACTAGCTAATCTAAGCTAATTAAACTAATTATTACAAATCAAAACTAATTAACTAATCCTAGTTAACTAATCAGTTATTACAACACAAATTGATTAGTTAAGCGCGTTAACTAATTAAGTACAAAACCAAAGCATTAGCTAGCTAAGCAAAGAAGCTAAGTAAAGTAGTAAAAGAGGAGCCTCGGGATGAGAAGTGTATGCATGTTCGATCGCCTCGCTCAGAAATCCATCGCTATGCCCCAACTTGCCTCTGTTTGCATTTGATCTCAGAACACTACACAAAGCTCCAGATAGCTTCTACTCCAAAATGGTGACCCCCAGGAGGGTTGTCGACCAGTTGATGGTGGTGTAGACCACCTAAGTATGCTGCAGACCAGAAAAAGTGGTTGGCCAACTACTTTTTCTGGTTTGCCGACCAGAAATTCTGCCTAAGCTCCATTTTGCTGCAACAGAGAACAAGAAGGGGCACGACAGTGTATTTGCAAGATATGTGTGCACAACCACCCTCCTTATCATTTCTTAAGCTCAAGGGAGTATGGTACTCGACTCTTGGGCCACCAACCGAGCATCGCAATGCACGATGGCCGAGAAGCCAAGTTTGCACAATTCAATGTCAATGAATGCACAAATAACACATAAGGGCCTTAACTTCTATCATGCTTGATCAAGAAGGTCGGCGACCGAGAAATGAGGCACGTTTCATCACTTCAAGTATGAAATGTCCCTCGTTTCTCTTGTTTGGGTTGACACCCTATTCAAACACAATGCAACACACACAATGCAATGCATGCACAAGATTCTATCATATGGACAATGCATGTATGGCATGTTTAAAAGCTAATGCATCAAAGCTAGTAAAACATGTTACACACGAGGCATGTAATACGATGCTCAATGGACTTAAACCGAATATGGACAGACCTATGAGGCTCCATAACAGTGGCCAAAATACTCCGAAATGATAGCATGAAATGCAAGATAATGCATGCTCATGCATTGGTTCATCAACTAAGCACAAGAGCACAACTCTCAAACATGATTAAGAAGTGACAAATATGGAAGTGTAACAACACTATATGCTCTGAAATCAAGTATGAAATGATGCCAAATCATCTAAATGACACAAGCATAGCATGCTAGGGACATGAAAACACAAGGCTAGCAAGGTTAATTGCACTACAACTATGCAATGCATGAACCACATGGCCAAGACAACCCAAAATAGTCCTAGAGCATGTCAAAACAATGCTAAAACATGCATGGACTAAAGTTAACACATGCTAGAATTAGAGGCATGATGCATAGAGTATACAAGGCCAAAGAGGAAGGTTACACTACACCTACCAAAACCAAGCATGAGATGACTTCACCAACAAAAATCAGAGTTGTATCATGGCAAAACAAGACCAAAACACACACTGATATGGCAACCCAAAGGCCTAGGCAATATGGCATACACAATGGCTCATATTTAAGGCATAAAGCACAACCCCTCCAAAGCATTGAAAGAGTAACACATGTGAGTATATGACCACACTAAATGCACTGAAATCATGTACCAAATGATGCTAAATCATGCAAATAGCCCAAGCAATGCATGCTAGTGACTTGGAAACTCAAGGCTAGTGAGATAGAATGCACCATGGCTATACAAAGCAAGGCATGCATGACCAAAACAACATAAAACAGAGCTTAAGCACGGTAAAACATGAGTAAAAGCTTACTGGAGTTGAGCCAAAATCATGCTAGAGTGATGGTCTAAAGCATGATGCATGTTAGGCTAGTATGGAGGATTGCACTACAAGTGCAAGGAGCATACAAGAGGTAATCAAACCAACCCTAGACAAAGGTATATCATGCTGAAATAAGGCCTGAGACATGCTAAGATGGAGCCAAAACATGCTTAACAAACATGCTACTTTGATGAGCTACAAAGAGGATTACACTACACATACAAGAAGCATGCAATGGGTAACCAAGACAACCAAAAATAGAGTCATGGCAGGTCTAAAGGTCACAAAAAAGCGCTCAAACAAAGCTTCAAGAAGATAGAACTACATGCTCTTGTGATGAGCCATCAACACAAGCATACAAGAGAAGAGGAGGGGGGACAACCCCCACCCATTTGGGGCCTCAAAACCAAGTTTCCACCACTGAAATTCGTCTAGAATTCAGTGGTAGAAAGGCCAAATAAAGTCTAAAACAAAAGCCTAAAGTGATGGCTCAAAAGCCTAGCAAATAGGGCATGCAAGGGAGTAGATCACCCCCAACACCAAGGAAGCCTCAAATAAACATCTTAAACACTTAAAATCAGAGCTTTTTGCATTTTAAAGTTAGGCCTAAATCAGCATGCAAATAGGGCCAAAGACTTAAACAAAAACAAAGCTTTAAGGGGTTAGAAACTCACCCTTGTAGAACAACTTCAAGAAAGCAACTCCAGCAACCTTTTTAGATCAAAAGCAATCCAAAAACACCAAAACCAGCTTCAAGGTTCCTCAGTAACAAGAGTGTGGTGTTTCACTAGGTGCATGTGTGCAAAAGTGTGAAGAATAGGCACTTTCAAGCACAAATATGAAGATGAGGAGCAATATAGAGATAAATGATATATATATAGCTCCAATACAAAATTCTAAACCTAAGGCAAGAGGGAGGAGGCTCCCTTATATAGAAAAATCATGCATCAAGCTTGTTGAACAAGCTTTAGGCTCCAAGCAATCTCTCCATACACGTGTAAGGAGGATGCCTTCTGTGCCCAACAGCTGGCACAGCTGGCAAGAAAATATCTGCAGAAAACTGCAGGAAAGCTGCCGACCAGTTGAAGTGGTCGGCCAGCTACTTGCACTGGTCGGCCGACTAGTGAAAGTGGTCTGCAAGAATGAAAAGTGGTCAGCAAGGGGGGAGGGGTGGTCTGCACAAGGAAAGCAAGGTGGTGGCATGGCTGCCGACCACTTTTGGTGGGCCAAAGACCACCAAGACCAGTTGGCCGACCAGAAAACTGGCTGGCAAGCAGGAAAAGTGATTTTCAGGGAGAGAAACTGGTCTACAACCCCTATTCCACCCTCCAAGCAAGGAAAACAAGGTTTGTGCTAAAAACAAACCAAAAAGAATGCAAGACAAGAGTTTGCGAGTCAAAGCACGCAGCCGAAAATCTCGAAAACTAGTCTACGGGCACCAAAAGTGGTCTACAGGAGGGAAAAGTGGTCTACGGCCACAAAAAGTGGTCTACAAGACCTCTATGTCCCTCTAGACCAAGGCAACAAGGCATGGTCCAAAAACCAAGCCAAAAGGAGAACGTTAAGTGGTCCCGAGACAAGGCGCACGGCCGAAGACTCCGGAAACCGAAAACTAGTCTACAAAGAGGGAAAAGTGGTCTACAGACCCCTCTCTCCCTCCAGGCAAGGTCAACAAGGCTTGGTCCACAAATCGAGCCAAAACACAAAGAGTTTAGAGGCCCGGAGGCAAAGCACTCAGCCGAAAACTCTGGAAACTTGAAACGAGCATAAACATGCGCGATCACCGCGTGCTCAAACGATGACGTCTGAGTCTTAAGGTCGGTCAAAAATGGGGTGTCTACAGTGCATTATTGTAGGCGGTCATGTAAACCCTCCGGGTCATGTGCATATAGGTAAGCAGCTTTGTGGTAGTGTAACTAAGTCACATAAAGTTTTCTTAATAAAGGTGACGTGAATAGAGTTTCGGAACTCTATAAGATAGAGAATTCTAAGCATAGCGCTTTATGTAGCCTAGTTGAGAATGGAAAGAAATTTCCAATATCCTAGGGACAGTGGGAGCGATGTGCCTACTGATGGATTACTCCATTAGAGAAGAATTCTCTACATTCTTAGTTGCGTGGTAGCGAATATGAAAATTTTTCACGTCATCACTGGGTGATTGAGAAGGAAACATTCATGATTACTCCGCAAGATGATAAAGAGCCTAGGATAATGCCAAAGGCTCTAGTCCCCTGTTTTTAGAAAGTGGATCAATGTTGCACAGTTTAAGACAAAGTCTTTGAGGATTAACCATTTCTATAATTTGGTTGACTTTCCATTATGACACGAAACTGTTCTAAAGTTATGCGTAATTTGGATAGTCATTGTTGAGGCATAAGGCTCGCTAGATATCGAAAAGTCGCACCATTGAGGAAAGTGTAGACCATGAGAAGACTTCCTCCTGGGGAGTGAGGTTATTTTGACTTAGGCTATGATTGACATAAGTTCGGAACATTGATTTGTGGACATTGTGACCCAACTTTCTCGTTGGAGAATTGGATAAGTAGATCCGTAGGGATTTACCTTCTGCTTTTATGGTGAAAAGTTAGGAGCGCAAAAAGGTTGCTAGTTTCAATAAATCTTTTACAGCCTAAAACAGTTATCCAAATAGTGGTTCTTAGATTTCGTCAAGCCATGATAGGCCAACGATGATCGATGAAGACCATTGAGGCATGATCAATGGTCCAAAAGAAGTTTTTCCTTACTTAGTCATTATGAGCCAGGAATTTATAAGGTTGTCGCCACCTAGGATGGGCAATCCTCTGTTTTAGATATGATGGACATGGGTGATGTAACGATCCTTAGGGATTGTTTTGGGAGAATTCCTGTTTTGTCTTCGATAACTTACATAAGGAATATCCTAGAACGATTCTAGATGCAAAATTGCAAACCCATTGACTTACCTATCAGTAAAAGCCAGAGCCTTAGCTATTGAGTGAATCCTCAGATTGTCTTTGGAAGAAACAGATGACCTATATTCCTTGATCTTTTTTTTTTTTTGTGGGAGCCTGAAGTACGCTATGTGGGCGTATTCGGCATGATAAGTATTATCTTTGGTAAATGGTCAACTGAGTTGTTTAAACATTGACCTTGCTCATTAAACTGTGGATAGAATGCTTTACTAGTAGTATATAAATTTACCTCTTGTAAGATTCAATGCGCTAGTTGGGCGCATCTGCGCTAGTTGGGCGCATCCAGAATGAACGCAAATTGGTCACCAAAATATCTTTAGAGAGGTAATTGCGCAAGAGGTAGTGATCTTGAATCACTTCATGTGAGGCGCACATGGTGGATTCTGTTGTATATACTTATCGCAAGAGGTACTGATAATGCTTATTTTTGGAATCTAGAATTGCGCAAGTTGTGGTCATATTTTTTTTTTAAAATCGATCACTTATTTGTTGTGAGATGATGGAATGTTGACACTATTATGGTTTGTGTCATAATGGTTAGCAGATGATGATATCAGCAGGCAAGATTGACTCACTCACACGAGCAATCGCCCTTGGCGCTTGGGAGCGAGCAAGGATGAGACTAGTGGTTTATTTTTATTTGGAGCCAAGAGAGGCTTAAATTATCCACTATTTATGTCGCATTGGTTACAACCAAGATGAGGTCGTGTTAAGGACCAAACATGGATGTTAGTACCCACTTTCCATGTTATGCCTGTTATGATTAGCCAGATGCGAGATCTCATTTGGCGCCTGGAAGGCGAGCAAATAAAGAATTCGGGTTAGGCGCTAGAAAGCGACTAGACTAAGATCTGTACGGTGTATCGAGTATGACGTCACTCTTTTGGAAGAGTTACTCCACCATAACATGTATTCATACTATATGTGCTTGGCGACCGAGTAATGAGGTGAGAGAATGGATCCCTGTTTCCTCACTGTGTGAGTCTTACGTGTCATTATTGATGACTTTAATTTATGTACCCTTTTGTGACTTTTGACTATGTCATAAGGTAAGGGGTTGATGTTCTGCTACTTTGGTATGTTGCTTGCGGTCATGTATGATTCGGCCTTAAGGGATATCACTGGGAAAGCAGTCAATCCTAAACTAAATGGCATGAGGGCAAAAGGAAGATCATCTAGTATTACACCACTGTTGTATATTCACTGTCGGCAACTCACATCGCTCTGTATGAGAGGCGGATTGAGTGTGAATATATTGCAAGAATTGAGATGGTCAAACATGCTCTTTTTTAGGGATTAGAGATGTTTTTTGGACCGGTGTAATTAGATGGGTCTAGGATATATGAGACACTATTTCTGTTCTTTTTGGGTTGATGTCTCTATGCTGGCTCATTTTGAGTTTCTAGTATAGAGCTCCCACATGCAGGTGTTCTCAGCAGTCGCACGGTGCATTAGCTAGTATGAGATTGTTCATTTTTGGGGAGATTGAGATAGAGATGTGGCAGTGTCATGCCAACTCATGTGCGAGTGGGAGATGTTAGAAATTAGGCAACCATGTGGCATGACCCTTTAAACCTTTTGAACCTGAACCTTTTAGACCTTATCCATGTAAGTTTGAATTTGAATTCAAAACTTATTTGGATAACCATTCAGGATATCTATATCTATCATATCAATAGATATGGATAGATGGATAAATAGATATTGGTTGTTATATATTTGATTATATACATCTGATATGACAGGAAGAATATCGATATCAGATACGTTATGTAGTTTTTACCCATAACCTTTTTTCCTAGACTCTCTCTCTAACTCTCTCCCATATGAGAACGATCCAGCCTCTGCACTGTGACTTGTGTGGGTGATACTCATTTTGTAGTATCACTCCACTGCTGGGTTGGTTGTTCACATCCTGGAAGCACGTGATTTACCCACGAGATTCTTCACTTCAGGCTCTGCTAAAAGGTATGATTCTGAAATTTTTCCCGTTGTGTTATAATACTTTGATTTACAAGCTTATTTCATTGATGATAATTGGGAGATGCAAAAGTGGATTCTTAATTTCACTTGTGTTGGGCATCAATCACAAGCTGCTCTGCTATGAAGTCATTCTAAATTCCTTGAAAGAGTGGGGCATTGAGAAAAAGATATCCACAATCACTATGTCAAATAGCAGTATTATGATGAAACTATTGAGATTGTTAAGGATCACATTTGTGGAAAGAAGTTCCCACTTAATGGTCAACTATTTCGAGTGTGTTGCTGTAGTGACATTGTCAGTTTCATGGTGCAAGATGCAAATAAGGAGATAAGTAAAATTGTTGACAAGTTTGGCAGTATGTATTCATTTAAAGAACCGGAGCCTTCATGGTATAACAAAAACAACCAGGTAAAAGAGGCTTCACTACTACTATATTCTGGAGGTACATTTTCTTACAGATATAGGGATTCTAGGAATGATAAACCATCGGCCAAGGAATTGAGGATGATTCAAATGGCACTTTGAGTTTGTTGCAAGAGTACAAATTGTTCCTCCAATCTTCTAGTTCTAGGCAGGTCAAGTCAGAATTGGATTTGTATTTGGAGGAACCTATCATAGGGTGGAGCCAGGATTTCAATGCATTGACTTGGTGGAAAGTTGCAAGCGCCAAGTATCCTACGCTCTCCAGGATGGCCCGTGATGTTTTGGTGATACCAATATCTGTTGCTACTTCCGATAAAGCTTTTTATACCCAAAAAAGAGAAACTGATGAAGGCATGATTTCCTTGGGGCCGGACTTGATGGGTGCCATGATGTTTTTTCGAAGCTGGTTTGTGAAGCACAAGGTTTTAGGGAACCAAAATTTGCACAAAAATGAAAATGATACGAAACCAGTGGTGACAAAGCTTGTTATACCCAAAAAAGAAGAAGCACAATTTCATTGGGACCAGACTTGATGAGTGCAGTGATGTTTTTTCGAAGCTGGTTTGCGAATCACAAAGACGTTTTAGGGAACCAAAATTCTTTGCCCATAGGGAGCGAAAATGTTTCTCACTGATGAGTAATTTAGTGATGGTCCCTTCCTTGTTTGTTAGGCTACATATACTATCATGAGCCCTTTTGGTTCTGTATTTGCTGTGTTTTTTGTTTTCATTTTCTAGAAATTAACTTTTTTGACTAGTTGTTTCCAAAAATTGTTCTCGAGGGGAAAAAAATCTGAATACAAACCACTTTCTAGAAAACATTAGAAGTTGTATGTGAATTTACGAAAACTATTTTTGCACAAGAATGAAAACAATATGAAAACGGTGGATGTCTTCAAATATTTCATTGTTTTTGTTTATGAAAACTTGAAGATTGAAAACAAAGATAACAAAAACAAAATCAAACAAGAGCTTGTTTTCCTCTCTTTTTTTGTTTTTGTTTGTTTGTTGTGTGTGGACTCAATGGTTTTTTTTTTTTAGAGGGATGGTTGATGTCTTGAACAAGTGAAACTTTTTGGCTACCTGCTGCTATGATGTCATGAAGCTTGTGATTCCTTCTCGTTAGGCTGGCATCGGGAATCAACTTGGCTGAGGCAATGCTATTTGGTGGCATTTATTTTGGTCACTGAAGTCAAGTGTCAAGGAGTTTTTTTTTTGGAGGCCTCGTTTGAAAACAGGCTAATTTAGTAACTTTTTGGCTATTTAGCTAAAATATGAGCTAAAAAAAACTAGTATGTTTGGGATGACTTTTTGGCTTTTTACGAAAAGATGTGCAAAAAGTAGAGAGAAAAGAGAATCTTTGACTTTTTTGCATGAATTGTTGGCTTTTTGGCTAATTTAGTAACTTTTTGACTTTTTGACTAAAAATGAGGGTTCCCAAACGAGGCCTTAGATTTAATGACTATATTTGAACAGGGCTTTTGTAAATAGTTGTTTCTGTTTTCTGGTGCTGAACTTGTATGAACTGTTGGCAGTATTGTTGCTTACTCTTGTTTGTCACTACTCCTTTTAACTATCGTAGTATTTCTCTTTGTTGCTGCATGATCATTAGCCTTAAATGATTATCATTTTATTTTTATTTTTTTTAAATTTAAATTTTGAAGTTAAAATCTATTTTTTTAAAGTGACCTATTTGTAAGAAAATTTCTCCAACTGCGATTTCTTCTTCTTTTTATAAATATCATTAATTCATAATAATTTTACAACACTGCTGCATACACCCACTGGGGGTCGACCCCCAGTGAGGTGGCGCAGTGTCATTGGCCCCAACACTGTTTTTTTTTTTTTTTTTTTTCTTTTCTTCCAATCCCGCAGTGCCACGTGGCACTGGGGGGTGGTGGGGTGCCTAATCACTGGGGGTAGGAAGCATTTTTGATAATTTTAAGTATGACAAATTGTTATTGTAGAATAGAAGGTAACATAGTATTTTTTTTTAAAAAAAATATGTTTTTGACATAAAAATAAATAATAAAAAAAGTTAAATGTCCATTTGTTAATAATTAAATAAGAATAATAAATTAAAACTTTAATAGTACATTATATATTTTTTAATATACTTTTTATATATTCAAATATATTTTTATATAGTATTAAAAACTGAACGGCTCACACTCTCGTGATCTTCAACTATCTATATGGTTCATCATACTCACTTACAAAGTAATGACAATTGTAATATCATTGCTCTCATTAGGCAAGTGAACGGAGTTTGTTTGGGATGTATTAAATTAATATATTTTTGAATTTTTACGAAAAGATTTATAATGTAATAAAAAGGTGATACGACCTAAATAAAAAGTGATGTAATCCAAATAAAATAAGATAGGCTAAAGTAAATCATGTTAAACAAGGCCTTCCTAATTTTCCCGCGCAAATCATTCCCCCAATATGACTCCCAATTCCCAAAGCACCTAACAACAAGCCCTGATTCTCTCTCTCTCTCTCTCTCTCAAGCAAGCATTACGAGCCAATCACTTTGAAATCAGGTTTGGTTGTTGCTTTGCTAGCCATTATAGATTGATTTCTATCAAATGTCTGTTTAGTTGAGATTTTGCTTTGTTCTATGTTTTAATTTTTAATAGCTAGGCCTCAAATTTTTTTATTTCAATTTTGTATTTACGTCATCACTTTATATTATGTGTGTGTTGAATATTGTTGTTTTTGGTTTGATACAATGTAGAACCAAGAAATTGATGATAATGCTTGTATGAAAATAGGAAAAATTACTTGGTAATGAAATCAGTGGAGTTGATGGTGTTGTTAATGGTAATTTCTTCTCAAAACTAATTGTTTACAATTTTTTTTTTTTTTATTTTTTGGAAATGTTTTTAGTTCAATGCCTCCATGAAAATTGTTAAGAAAAAGGTTTGGATACTTTTGAGAGAGCATCACAGTGACTCAATTTTTTCTCTCATCAATGAGTTGGATACTTTGAAATGCCAAACAAAACCTATTGCTTGCCCCAATACACTCATAGTCATTGGATCATGTGAGAATCTCAAAGCATACCCAACAGCTGTGAGTGTTTTGAAACATAGTGATTTCGAGACACAGGATCTCCTGCCCCTTTACTGTTACTTTGGCTTGATGCTTCTACATAACTATCTCAACATATTGGTTGCTTTCATCAGGTAAGAAGCAGGATAATGAAATTGAAGATGCTGATGGTGTCTAAAGGAATGATAATGATAATCATTATGATTGGGATTGGGATGCTTCTAATGATGAAGATGATGATGGTGATGGTGATTCTGTATCGGACACTAAAATCAGTATCGACACTGTTGTGGATGCTGTTATTGACTTACAGAAAGGGCGGCATTGGCAAAGTTCATGTGCTTGGAAGGGAGGCTACAGATTGTTAGTCTCATGGCAGAGTTTTTCCATGGTTTCCACTAGATTATGATTCTCCCAAAGATAATTGCTTGCAAATTTATGAGGAAGATAAATTGAGGGTTAAGCATATTTTAACCAATATGGATGGACAAATTAGCCTTTCGGTTGAAAGTTTGAGCTATGTCAAGCATAATGGGTCTACCTATGAGTTCATGTGCTTAGTGGCACATTTTATTGATGACAAGTGGAAATAAAAAAAGTGGGTTCTTAGTTTTCAGCCACTTTGGGCTGAGAATGATGATTGCCTTGATCAGGCCATTCTGAAGTCTTTGAAAGATTGCCACATCAAGGGCAAGATAGCTTGTCGCACTTTGGCAAATGTCAATGTTTATGATGAAGTGGTTCAGATTACTAAAGATAGCGTTCAAGAAAAGAAGAGGCTCCAACTTAACGGACAGCTATTTTGTGTGAACTGTTGTGCTGAGATGTTTACTCTAATGACGGAAGATGCATTTAAGGAGATATCTAACATCATTAGAAAAGTTCGTTGTCTAATCTCATGGATTTATTCACCTCGCTGGGATTACACAGCCTTCAAGCTAAAATAGGCTTTAGATTTGGAGTTAATGGGAGAGTTTTCTTCACAACATGTGCGTGATAATTATGATATACCATCTACTGATGAATAGAGGAAAGTCAAATGTGTTTATAAGCTGGTTGAAATTGCACATGATGTAGCCAAGTCATTATTTGAAACGAAGTATCCAACTGCCAACATCTTTCTTCATAATCTTCAAGAGCTTCGGGGAACTTTGTGTGAGGAATCCATCAGCTCAGATAGTTTCACCAGCAATGTGGCCAAGAAAATGCTACAGAGAATTGATAAATACTTGAATGATATATTTTTGGTTTTGGCAATTGCTTCCGTCATGGATCATCGTTGTAAGATGAGATACATAAAATAACTTTCCTCTAAATGTGAGAGAAGTGATGGCAACTCGCAGGGTACTCCTGTTTTGGATGCCATTTGTGGCCTTTATGGTGATTATGTGAACAATGATCTTGAAAGAGAGCACTCTATGAGTGATTCAACTTCTGATGACTCAGAAGAGGAGTTACCAAGTACCCCATACAGAGGTTCCTGCGATTCTAACTGGTTGCAAGAGTACAATCAGTTTACTGAATCTAATAGTCAGCCCCCGATGTCAGACTTGGATGGGTATCTTGAAGAACCTATCTTGCATTGGAACCAGGATTTCAATGTGTCGAGAAGGTGGAGAGCTGAGAGCCCCAACTATCCCATCCTCTCTGTACGGGGGCAAAATATCCTCTGCTTTCCGTACTCCTTGCACTCTAAGCTTCTCTTGACGGTGTCTAACCTGGCAACACAGAAACGGTGAGCTGCCCGGCGGGGGTGTGCCGGATAGACCCTCCGACGATCAAGTCAGGCCACTTGAGGAAGAAGAAGGCTAGAGAGTGTGTGTTTTCTCAGAGAAAGAAGTTGCATACCTCTTACGTTCACCTTCCTCCTTATTTCTAGGCTGGCCATGCAGCCTCAAGATCGTGCGCGCACTACCTCTGTTGTCCTTCCCTGGACAGGTGGCAGTGCTCGCCCCTCACCACCTTACGCGTGTAAAGGTTTTGTCCTCCAGCCAGTACATGCAGAACTGCCCAACGGTATTGGTGCGCGTGTGGAGCAGATTTCCTCCTCCTCACGCCATTGGCCCAGGTGGCACACATAACCGGAGTACCACGACCGGCCTATCCCTTGTGGAGAATTGCCACCACAAGCATAAAATCGAGCTATGAATCGCCGACCTATCCCTCAGCCAAGGAGCATACATCAGACTCTTCTGGCCGAGGTAATCTTAACCAGTCAATTCTAGCTAACCGGCCGCGAGACAAGCCGGCCTCACCCCGTGCTATCTTCGATCTCGGCTACATGAAGCCATCTATCTCGGCTGGCCGGTTAGAGGAATGCCGGCCTCGCCGCAGCCTCAGTCTAGCCTGGATTATCCTTTAGCTCGGTTACCATTCGCCACTCCGAGCTCTGCCCAACACGTGCAAGTCACAGCTCGGCTAGGCCAGTTCGTGCGGGAGCAGTCAACGTCTCCGACCGTGCAAGTCAGGCTGCAGGCCGCAGCAATAGGGAAGTTAGCTCGGCGCCGTGCGGTCCGTCACGTCTGACGTTATCTTAGCTCGGCCGTACTGTCCGGTGCAAATCTCCCCTTTCACTCTCCAAGATGGCCTGTGATTTTTTGGCCATTCCAATGTCTGTTGCTACTTCACACGATGCTTATTACACAGAACGAAGAGAAACTGATCCACATGTCATTTTATCCAGGCCAGGCTTAAGGAATGCCTTGATGTGCACTAGGAGCTCGGCTGGAAGGCTCTGAGACAATTTTTTTTGGGGTAAAATTGCTCATATAATTTCTTACACTTTTCTTAGCAAATACAATGACCCTTTTCCAATTTATTCTAAAAGCCTTGTTTTGTGACGAGAATAATGAGCCGATTATCATCTCTCTGCATCTTGAAACAGGTTCTTCATGCTCGGTCACCCTTTGCTACAATGGAGCCTATAATTTAGTTTCTCTCACCAGCATTAGAGGTACATTTTGTTTGAGAAGGTGGATTGGCAACACATAAATGGAAAACGAAAGCCTAATGATTTTGTTTTTGGACCTCAGACCTCCTCTTGCGGTGTTTGGGAAGAGGCTAAAAGGCTATTTTAGCCTCATTTTAAACAAATAGCTAAAAAGTTACACTGTAGCTGAGTTTTTTTTTTTTTTTAAATCATAAACTGACGTGGACAGATTTGGCAGAAGTGTGTGACTGTGCAGGGTATATTTGAAATTATAATTTTGCCCTTTTACTTTTTGACTAACCCATCAAATTAGCATTCCAACCCACGGGGGCACTTTAGTCATTTCATATCCCAACATAATCATAATCCAAGTCAGCCACAGCTTCATCACGTCATGCACGACTTTTGGAGAATAATTTAATTATTTTTTATCTAAACATCATTTCAAACACATTTTCAATATAACAATTTAAACCAAACACAAAAATTAAAATAATCTACTAAAATAGTTAAAAAGTCAAAAAGCCTCTAAAATAGCTACTTCACAAACACCCACTCTGTGTGTTTCAGGTTTGACTTCATATTGTAGTTGTGGTGTTGCTTGATATAGATTATTTATGATGCTGATTACACATAACCTTCTATTGTTTGTTCAAAGTAGACTCTGTTCATCAATTGTGAGTCATATGCTCTGTTTTCAGCATGTTTAAAAGATAATGCTTTATTCATCAAACTTTACATTGCCTTAACTTTTTCTACATTGACAAGGCTAACAAAAGAGCCTAATCTTGAGCAATGATCTTGAAAGAAAGCACTCTATGAGTAATCAATTTCTGATGACTCAAAAGAGGAGTTACCAAGTACCCCAAAATCAAATAAAGCTAAATTGCATATATTCATAAATGCGTATTCGAGCATGGTTGACACCGTTACACTCAATATTCGCATACATCTATAGTTGAGAATATTTGTGAGAGATCAGTGATCTCGAGATTGTACTAGTGCTGATATTTCCCTGACCCCGAAATCCTGATGTAGAAAAAAATATATTAAAAAAATAAAATGAAAATGGGAAAGTGCATACTCGCCCACTGACTGAGTCAAGGCAAATTCAACTTCACGGGAGCTACGCAATTCAAGTGAGATGTATACACGCCGCATTCCAGACATTCGTAGACCCATCGGTTTGGGTCTCTTCCATTCTCACACGTGTCGCATATGTACTCCATTTCTGAGTCGTCGAGCTGGGGAGGACAAGTAAGGGTGAGAGTGTGTCGGTGACTTTGGTACTTGAGGATGGGAGGTGTTGGAAATGGTTATATTATTTTGGGTAAAATCAGAATTTTTTTCCATATTTGGTCTAATTTTAGGTGGACCCCGTGCATCGATTTACACGGGTTAAAGTGATAACGCGTTCTATGCAGCGTTGTGATTCACGTGGTATATTTGGTTACTCAAAATCATTACCGAGTGAATGGGAAATTGAAGCCAAAGTATGCTCCATGGAAATGGAATTTTGGTGGAAATTCCTTTAAAGGTTTGAATAAGGCTTGTCCCACATTGATTTTGTGGGAGGTTTTGAAAGGGTTTATAAGACATGGGTTTGGTACTTGGGGTGTGCCCCAAGGGGTACCCAAGTGTTTTAGAGAGAGAGGTTATGGGCAAAATGGGCTAGACCCATTGGACCCAAAAATCACCACGCACGCGCGCGCGCCGCCACCGTCCGGGCGGGCTGGGCTGGGCCTGGGCTTCGGTGCGTGGTGTGTGGTTGGGTTGGGCTTGTTCGGCCCAATACTAATCTTTTTGGGCCAAAACATTTGAAAGAATTCAAATTAAATTGGTTTGGATTTAATGTTCATCCAAACACGGCCCTTCCCGTTTTCAAATAGAATTAAACTAGTTTGGATTTATTATTCATCCAAACAGGGCCCTTCCCGTTTTTGAACTCAACAGATTTAAATCTGTTTGAATTTCAAACCAAACAGTGCCTAACCTGTTTGTATCTGTTTAATTCAAATTGAACAGGTACAGCACCTGTTTAATTCAAAACCAAGAGCCATCTATACATCTATAAATAGACCAGCCTCCCATTTGGATTTTCACTCCAATTTTCGTACTCCTTCTTCTGCTTTAGATCTCTGCCATATTGCTGCATTTTATTTTTGAAAGAAAGAGTGTAAACATTTTGTGTGTTCGACAGACGAATAAATTGTAGTGCTGCATTTATTCGTTGAAAGATCATTTCATCCTGGGAGATAGACGTCCAAATTCTGAAAGCACCGTGGAAAGGACAAATCTGTCTTAAGGACACAGTGTTAAACACTGGACTTGATCAGAAAAGTTATTGAAAGAAATTAACCAAGTAAGTTGTTTAATTTAATTCTGTTTTTTTTTTTTGTTTATTTAATCAGATTTTAATTTTGTTTTTGTAACAAAATAAAATCTGTTATTTATTTATTTATTTATTTATTATTTCGAGTTTGATTTTTGTAATCAAACATATTCTCTCCTTTCTTTATTTCTTAAATTCTAATTGTTGTTTTTTACACAATAGAATTAAAATTTTTTAAATACAGTGAAGATTGCACCAACAATCTTAAGACATATTCATTTTTTGGTATCTTCATTATATTTAATTTTCTGATTTCATAAAGACATATTCTGGTTGGAAAAACAAATAGTGTTTATGCTATTTGACAATAGTAGTAATATACTGTCTCTTTTCTTTGACAACTAGTAGTAATATACTGGTGTCATTAACAATTGCAGAATATTAATTGTGTTAACAGAAAATTATTGTGCTATTTTATTTTTCTAGTTTTAGTAACAAGAAAAATAAAATTATTTTGTGTTATAATTTATTTTCTGGTTTTAGTAACTAGAAAATTATTTTGAGTTTTAATTTTTTCTGATTTTTGTAATCAGAAATTATGGCTACTACAACTGAAACTGCATCTGGCAGTGGTACTCCTATTGTTACACCAACATCGGTCCCTATCCAGAACCATGTTCATGTACCTATCAATCATGGAGAAAAATCGGAAAAATTTAACGGTACCGAGTTTAAGAGATGGCAGCAGAAGATGCTGTTCTATCTTACAACTCTTAATTTGGCCCGGTTTCTCCATGAAGAGGCTCCAGCACTTAAAGAGGGTGAAAGTGATCGGCAAGTTGTTGCCGCTGTAGATGCTTGGAAACATTCAGATTTCCTGTGCAGAAACTACATCCTCAATGGCCTTGACAACATGCTGTATAATGTATACAGTCCTCTGAAGTCAGCAAAAGAATTATGGGATTCTTTGGAGAAGAAATACAAAACAGAAGATGCCGGCACGAAGAAATTTGTCGTCGGTAAATTTCTGGATTTTGTTATGGTAGACTCCCAAACGGTAATATCTCAAGTTCAAAGTTTTCAGATAATTTTGCATGATATTCATTCAGAAGGTATGTCTCTTAGCGAGTCTTTCCAAGTCGCTGCTTTGGTGGAAAAGTTACCACCGGCTTGGAAAGATTTCAAAAATTATTTAAAACATAAACGCAAAGAGATGACCATGGATGAGTTAATTGTAAGATTAAGAATTGAGGAAGATAACCGAAAGGCTGAAAAGAGGAATGGGAAAAATCCCATTGAGTCCAAGGCTAATGTGGTTGAACAAGTTCAAAAACCACATAACAAAAAGAGGAAGTTTACTGGAGATGGTCCTAAACAAGGCAACAACAATGGCAACAAGAAGTTCAAAGGAAAATGCTATAACTGTGGCAAGACTGGACATCGAGCTTCTGACTGCCGCCGTCCTAAGAAGGATCATGGAAGTACAAGTAAGAAGACCACCAATCAGGCCAATGTAACAGAATTGGATTACATCTCTGACGGAGTGAATGACATCAACCTCTCTGCTGTGGTGTCTGAGGCTAACTTGGTTGGAAATCCCAAAGAGTGGTGGGTTGACACTGGAGCAACTCGTCACATATGTGCGGACAAGAAGATGTTCACTTCCTACAAAGAGGCTGCAAAGGTGAACAACTTTTCATGGGAAATTCTTCTACTTCTACTGTGGCTGGACAAGAAAGTGATCTTGAAGATGACATCAGGAAAAGAACTGACCCTCAACAACGTACTGCATGTACCTGACATCCGGAAGAATTTAGTTTCTGGTTCTTTGTTAAGTAAAAATGGTTTTAGGCTTGTTTTTGAGTCTGATAAGTTTGTATTAACAAAGAGTGGTATGTATGTTGGTAAGGGATACATGAGTGATGCTCTCTTTAAACTAAACGTAATGACAGTTGTACCAAAAGTTGCTATGAATGAGAATAACACATCTTTTGCTTATATTCTTGAGTCAAATTTATGGCATGGTAGATTAGGTCATGTAAATTATGATGCCTTGCGTAGATTAATTGGTTTGGATTATATACCAAAGTTTGAAATTAATCCTAATCATAAATGTGAAGTTTGTGTAGAAGCAAAACTAACTAAGGCTCCATTTAAATCGGTTGAAAGAAAAACCGAACCTCTAGAATTAATTCATACTGATGTATGTGATCTAAAATTTATTCAAACTAGAGGAGGCAAAAAGTATTTCATAACATTTATCGATGATTGCACAAGATATTATTATGTTTATTTACTTAGAAGTAAAGATGAAGCCTTAGAAATGTTTAAACTCTACAAAACAGAAGTTGAAAATCAACTTGGTAAAACCATTAAAATGGTTAGAAGTGATAGGGGTGGTGAATATGATGCACCATTAAATGAATTTTGTGCACAACATGGCATTATTCACCAAACTACAGCCCCTTATTCTCCACAGCAAAATGGAATTGCTGAAAGGAAGAATAGAACTCTAAAAGAAATGATGAATGCCATGTTACTAAGTTCAGGCTTACCACAGAACTTGTGGGGGGAAGCAATATTGTCTGCAAATTATGTTCTTAATAGAATACCCACAAGAAAACCAAAAGCATTCCTTATGAATTATGGAAAGTCGACCACCTTCCTACAAATACTTAAAAGTGTGGGGGTGTTTGGCAAAAGTGGAAGTTCCTGTTCCTAAAAAGACTAAGATTGGACCAAAAACAGTAGATTGTGTGTTTATTGGTTATGCTCAGAATAGTAGTGCATATCGGTTTCTGACTTATAAATCAGCAATACCTGATATAAATGTGAACACTATTATAGAGTCAAGGAATGCTATGTTTTTTGAACATGTCTTTCCTTACAAGAAAGGACAGGAATTAAGTTCACAAAAAAGAACTTATGATTGTACACAAAGTCAAGAGACTAATGACAATCAAACACAAGAGACTAGTAATGGTCTCAACCAACAGGATTTAACTGATGATGAACCAAGAAGAAGTAAAAGAGCGAGAACATCAAAATCCTTTGGTCCAGATTTTCTGACATACTTGTTAGAAAATGAACCTCAAAGCTTTAAGGCAGCAATGATAGGTCCTGAAGCACCTTTGTGGAAAGAGGCTGTTAATAATGAAATTGAATCCATTATGCAAAATCATACTTGGGAATTGGTGGATCTTCCACCAGGTTCTAAACCTCTTGGATATAAATGGATATTCAAGAGAAAAATGAAAGCAGATGGTTCAATTGACAAGTATAAAGCGAGACTTGTAGTTAAAGGTTACAGACAAAAGGAAGGTCTGGACTATTTTGACACATATTCCCTGTGACAAGAATAACATCCATTCGCATGCTTATTGCAATAGCAGCGTTGTTTAATTTAGAAATACATCAAATGGATGTTAAAACAGCTTTCTTAAACGGTGATCTAAATGAAAGATCTATATGGAGCAACCCGAAGGGTTTGTTGTATCAGGGCAAGAAAAGAAAGTTTGTCGACTTGTAAAATCCCTTTATGGATTAAAACAAGCACCTTAAGCAATGGCATGAAAAATTTGATCATGCAATGCTTACTAATGGGTTTAAGATAAACGAATGTGACAAATGCGTCTATGTTAAAAACACTGACCAAGGATATGTCATAGTTTGTCTTTATGTGGATGACATGCTTATCATTGGAAGCAGTCAAAACATGATCAAATCAACTAAGCAAATGCTTAACAAAAGATTTGATATGAAAGATATGGGGGTCGCAGATGTTATATTAGGAATGAAAATTACTAAAACATCTGACGGATATGCATTATCTCAATCTCATTATATTGAGAAAATTCTTGATAAATTTATCAAGGATGATTTGAATTTAGCAAGAACACCTGTCGACATTAGTCTTTATTTATCGAAAAATAAAGGTGATGCAGTGTCTCAGTTAAAATACTCTCAAATCATTGGAAGCCTAATGTACCTAATGAATTGTACTCATCCTAATATAGCTTACGCTATCAGTAAATTGAGTAGGTACACTAGTAACCCTGGAGAAGACCATTGGAAAGCAATCATTCGGGTTCTTAGATATCTAAGATTTACTCGTGATCATGGTTTGAACTTTACTCGATATCCAGCAGTATTCGAAGGTTATTGTGATGCCAATTGGATATCGGATACTAAAGATTCAAAATCCACTAGTGGATATGTCTTTACTCTAGGAGGCGCTGCTGTTTCTTGGAAGTCCACGAAACAAACTTGCATCACACGATCCACAATTGAATCTGAGTTCATTGCTTTAGACAAAGCAGATGAAGAAGCAGAATGGCTTCGTCACTTCTTAGAAGACATTCCAATGTGGCCAAAACCTGTGCCAGCTATTTGCATTCATTGTGATAGTCAATCTGCAATAGGCAGGGCACAGAATCACATGTATAACGGTAAGTCACGACATATTCGTCGTCGACATAATACCGTTAGGCAGTTATTGTCAAATGGAATAATCTCAATAGATTATATAAAATCTAAAGAGAATATTGCGGATCCGTTAACAAAAGGTTTGACAAAAGAGCTAGTGTATAGTTCATCAAAGGGGATGGGATTAAAGCCTATTACATAAGAGTCGTCATAATGGTAACCCTACTTATATGACTGGAGATCCCAAGAACTAAGTTCAAAGGGACAACTAAGTTATGTATGGCTCGCCAGAAATCACCAAGGGACTAAAATTCCCTACCCATTCCTATGGTGAGAGTGATATCTGCAACATTTGTTGTCTGCAGGGGCATAAGGATAAGCTTTGCTTTTAATGATTACTTATATCTTGATTAAGGCATAAAATCAAGACGAGTATAAGAAGATACTCACAATAAGAATCACCTATATGAGTGTTAAACTAGGGCCGGTTCTATGAGAATGAAAGAGGCTACATTCTCTAGAAACACTCATGAAAACCAGGAGCGTTCAAGGCCAAAATGAACACAACAGTGAGAACCACGATGTGTTAGAAGATATTTTGTGTGAAATCTATTGTCTTGGCTTACACAAACGGCTGAACAATTCAAGGCATCGCGTCCATTGGTTAGCCAGTAAGTCCGATAGGTTATCACTAGGGAAGGTTCAAGGCCGAAAACTACCTATCCTGATACAAGATATTTTCGACTTATACTCTTTCGTTAAGTCTGCATATTGTTGCATTTCCGTTGTCATCAAATTCCATTCATGTGGGGGATTGTTGGAAATGGTTATATTATTCTGGGTAAAACCAGAATTTTTTCCCATGTTTGGTCTAATTTTAGGTGGACCCCGTGCATCGATTTACACGGGTTAAAGTGGTAACGCGTTCTATGCCGCGTTGTGATTCACGTGGTATATTTGGTTGCTCAAAACCATTACCGAGTGAATGGGAAATTGAAGCCAAAGTATGCTCCATGAAAATGGAATTTTGGTGGAAATTCCTTTAAAGGTTTGAATAAGGCTTGTCCCACATTGATTTTGTGGGAGGTTTTGAAAGGGTTTATAAGGCATGGGTTTGGTACTTGGGGTGTGCCCCAATGGGTACCCAAGTGTTTTAAAGGGAGAGGTTATGGGCAAAATGGGCTAGACCCATTGGACCCAAAAATCACCACACGCGCGCCGCCGCCGCCGTCCGGTCGGGCGGGCTGGGCTGGGCTGGGCCTGGGCTTCGGTGCGTGGTGTGTGGTTGGGTTGGGCTTGTTCGGCCCAATACTAATCTTTTTTGGCCAAAAACATTTGAAAGAATTCAAATTAAATTGGTTTGGATTTAATGTTCATCCAAACAAGGCCCTTCCCGTTTTCAAATAGAATTAAACTAGTTTGGATTTATTATTCATCCAAACAGGGCCCTTCCCGTTTTTGAACTCAACAGATTTAAATCTGTTTGAATTTCAAACCAAACAGTGCCTAACCTGTTTGTATCTGTTTAATTCAAATTGAACAGGTACAGTACATGTTTAATTCAAAACCAAGAGCCATCTATACATCTATAAATAGACCAGCCTCCCATTTGGATTTTCACTCCAATTTTCATACTCCTTCTTCTGCTTTAGATCTCTGCCATATTGCTGCATTTTATTTCTGAAAGAAAGAGTGTAAACATTTTGTGTGTTCGACGGACGAATAAATTGTAGTGCTACATTTATTCGTTGAAAGATCATTTCATCCTGGGAGATAGACGTCCAAATTCTAAAAGCACCGTGGAGAGGACGAATCTGTCTTAAGGACACAGTGTTAAACACTGGACTTGATCAGAAAAGTTATTGAAAGAAATTAACCAAGTAAGTTGTTTAATTTAATTCTGTTTTTTTTTTTTGTTTATTTAATCAGATTTTAATTTTGTTTTTGTAACAAAATAAAATCTGTTATTTATTTATTTATTTATTTATTATTTCGAGTTTGATTTTTGTAATTGTTAGCACCATAAATCTGCAATTTTTATTATTTATATAATTGCAGGACACGTGGCATCCTCTTATTCATTTGGAAGTTAAAAGAAGTTATAGAGATGATGGAGAATATGAAGGACAAAGTGGATGAGTGGAAGGACACATGGCAAGACAAGAATGAAGATGGAAGAAATGGGTAGTTACTAAGTAGTTATTGCTGTATTTTTTCCTCTATAAATAGCCATTAATGGCTACATTGTAAAGGATCCAGAACTCAAATCAAAGACAGTTGATTTCAATATTTCTTGTCATTTTCCTTATCTTAGGAGTAGTTTAACATAGATTTATATTTCGAAGCATTTATTTTCAGCACTTTCATTTCGAAGCATTTCATGCACTTCCTTTTCGAAGCATAGGAGTAGAGGTAAGTAATTATTACTTTGATTGTTCACTCAATCGTCTTTCTCCATCTCCCTTTCTTCTTTTAATTTTGCTTTTCTCTACACTTTGGCAATTTTGAAGTCCTCTTTGTTGAGGCAAAAGAACCGTCAACACAATCGCTTGATAATTGGCTTGAATTTAATCTGTAAGGATTTTTCAATCCTTGCTGGCACGCTCGCATTTATAATATTTTCCTTTGTAGGAAAAATAAGCCAACAGTAATCAAACATATTCTCTCCTTTCTTTATTTCTTAAATTTTAATTATTGTTTTGTATATAATAAAATTAAAATTTTTTAAATACAGTGAAAATTGCACCAACAGGAGGTAGCAGAGCACAATTGACATGCATTATTAATGGGCAGTCATTACACTTGTAGAAGGCGTCTTTGCCCTCAAGACCGCATGCTTGACAGTAAAAGGTCTTATCATGTCTGGCAGGAAAAATAGCAAAGAACAGAGGACCATGATGGAGTTCATGAAAATGTAAAACTGAGGGCAACATAGCGCATCTTAGGTGGCTCTCGAAGAGGCATTCAGGGCAATCGTACGAGAATCCCCCACTGTCGGCATCTGAGTGGAAATGGCAACTATACTTCTCAGGAAATGAATATTCGAGTGAGGATGGGTCGAGAAAAGGAAGACAATGGAAAGGTTTAAGTTCCTCCTTGTTGGGTGTCTCGGCACAAGATTTGTGGAGGACTACATCACAGTTAGCACATTTGTAGCAGGTCGTTGGACATGGACCTTCTTCACCTGTGATGATTTCCTGCTGGCACTTCCGACAACAAGAAGTAACCCCCTTGTTGTTGATAGTCTCTTCATTAATATTGGAGATGGTGGTTAAACGATGCACGTGGTTAGTCCGTCGTTGTTCCTCTTCCTGCTTGCTAACTTTATTCTCTTTCCAATCTTCCTCTCCTTCAAGGCCATCAAAACCGTCACGAACCCACTGAGTTAGGTCCACACAGTGGCTCAGTTTGCAGAGAGAAAGACGAGACACGGCATGAGAAACCTTCGGCTTAAAATGGGAGGTGGTATCGACCGCGAGCTTGTGGATTTCACCCTCTCCCACTTCATAATCTATAAATGTATTCAATTGCCTCTGAAGATCATCCCATGTTGTTGAAGGCCTGTACCAGCAGCAGGTGGCACCATCACCACCACCACCACCACCATTAACAACCTCCTCTTGCTGTTGTTGTTGTTTCTCTAGTCGTAGCTTCCATTGTACTCTATCTCGTGGTATGCACTCAACAATGACTAGAGGAAGCTTGGTAGTAGTTGATAGCTCAAGTAAACGATCTAGATGGGCACGATGCAAGAGTGGTGAGTCCAGAACGACAGAGAGCCCTGAACGGAGCTGGATTAAAGCAGTTTGGCAGATGATTTCAAAGGATAAGTTGTTGAGGCTTTCTTGTGCATCCCCTAGGGGCTGTTGTTGTTGAAGCATTGTGATGCAGCTGCGGACATCATCTAGCTTGATAGGAGTGCATTTGAGCTCATCTGCTATGAGCTCAGCCAAAGTGCTCTTCCCTGTGCAAGGATGACCCTTCATTGCTACTATGATTTCTTGGTCCATTTCTCTCTCTCTCTCAGAGTTTGATGACCCTCCCTTCTGATTCCTAATTTGCACTTACAATTTAATCCTTGAAAAGTTATTTTCATGTCGCATTTTGAAATGGAGAGAGAGAGAGTTAAAAGTGAATAGAAACTGTTTTCACAACTGGGTTGTATGTGAGCAAGTTGGTTATCTGGGAACTTTGTCGCCTAAGTCTTTTTTTTCTTTTGTTTTTTTGGTAAGGTGGGCTCCACCGAGTAGTGACAAAATTGGTAGTAATTATTTTTAGAAAATATTGAGTCTCAAATGTTTTATTAATATTTTTATCAAATATCTTATATCGATGTGAGATCTACATTATATGGGTCTTATGTGGATCTCATCTCATATAAGATATTTGATAAAAATATTGATAAAATATTTAAAATTTCTAATATTACTCTTTATTTTTATAATTGATATTGTAGTTAAGTGCGTCTTCATCGGTGGTGGTTAACACATGGATATCATACATTACAATTGGGAGGTGCTAGTGTGAATTCTTAAATAATACGTCAATATTCAATATTTATCAAAATATGGCTCATTTTAAAATGTATATCTTTTCAAATAAAATAATTATCATTTCAAAGTTGTTGACGGTAGGTATTAGGGTGGATTGTTAAATAATATAAGAACCGTCAATATGTAACAAATGATGACGTACTTTGAAATGTATATCCTTTCAAATAAAATAATCATCATTTTAAAGTTGTAGACGGTAGGTTGATATTTGGTAAAAATATTAATAAAATATTTAAAATTCTTAACATTACTTTTTATTTTTATGGTTGATATTGCAGTTGGGTGTGTCTTCATTGGTGCTGGTCAACACATGGGTATCATACGTTGTAGCTGGGAGATGTTAGTCTGAATTCTTAAATAATACTTCAACAATCAATACTTATCAAAACATGACTCATTTTAAAATGTATATATTTTCAAATAAAATAAGGGTGATTTACAGGTAAGTCCCGTTTTAGTAAATAATGGTCCATTAAGTCCTAATTCAAAAAATTTTAACCAGTAAATCCCATAATCCATTGAAATGACAAAACTACCCTTACCAAATCAAAACACAAAACAAAAATCGCAGATTCACGATTTCATTCACAGTTCATCCCGCCATTTCTTACCCTCACAGATTTCATTCTCACCTTCATAAATTTTGCCTCACATTTCGTCTTCCTTCATCAATCTCGTCTCAGATTTCACAAAAACAAACTAGATCATCAAACATTCAAACATGCGAATAACCAAAAATAGTGAAAACAAGTAAGATTCAAGTATCTTAAACCCTAGTTTTTGCGAAATCTTTCATTTTCGAAATTTTTGTTTTTCATTTCCATTTCAGCTTGAATGTTGAGTTCGAAACTTTCATTTTCGAACCTTTTGTTTTTTATTTCCATTTCAGCTTGAATGTTGAGTTCGAAACTTTTGTTTTCGAAACTTTTGTTTTTGTTTTTGTTTGTGAATTTGAGAACATTCATTGTAATGCCACAAAAATCATGTTCTGTTGCTTTCTATTTAGGTTTCAATATTGATTTTGGTGCGATTGCTGTGAATATTCTCAGATTCTTAGTGAATTTGAGTGAAAAACCCTAGTTAATCATGTTCTCTTGCTTTCTATTTAGGTTTCAATGTTAATTTTGGTGCGATTGTTGTGAATATTCTCAGATTCTTAGTGAATTTGAGTGAAAAACCCTAGTTAATCATGTTCCCTTGCTTTCTGTTTAGGTTTCATTATTGATTTTGGTGCGATTGTTGTGAATATTCTCAGATTCTTAGTGAATTTGAGTGAAAAACCTTAGTTAATCATGTTCCCTTGCTTTCTGTTTAGGTTTCATTGTTGATTTTGGTGCGATTGCTGTAAATATTCTCAGATTCTTAGTGAATTTGAGTGAAAAACCCTCGTTAATCATGTTCGCTTGCTTTCTATTTAGGTTTCATTGTTGATTTTGGTGTGATTGCTGTGAATGTTCTCAGATTCTTAGTGAATTTTAGTGAAAAACCCCTAGTTAATCATGTTGCCTTGCTTTCTATTTAGGTTTCATTGTTGAGTTTGGTGCGATTGTTGTGAATATTCTCAGATTCTTAGTGAATTTGAGTGAAAAACGCTAGTTAATCATGTTTCCTTACTTTCTATTTAGGTTTCATTGTTGATTTTGGTGTAATTGCTGTGAATATTCTCAGATTCTTTGAATTTGAGTGAAAAATCCTAGTCAATCATGTTTCTTTGCTTTCTATTTAGGTTTCATTGTTGATTTTGGTGCGATTGCTGTGAATATTCTTAGATTCTTAGTGAATTTGAGTGAAAAACCCTAGTTAATCATGTTTCATTGCTTTCTATTTAGGTTTCATTGTTGATTTTGGTGTGATTGCTATGAATATTCTCTAATTCTTAGTGAATTTGAGTGAAAAACCCTAGTTAATCATGTTCTCTTGCTTTCTATTTAAGTGTCAATGTTGATTTTGGTGCGATTACTGTTAATATTCTCAGATTCTTAGTGAATTTGAGTGAAAAACCCTAGTTAATCATGTTCTCTTACTTTCAATTTAGTTTTCAATGTTGATTTTAGTACCATTGCTGTTAATGTTTTCAGATTCATATTGAATTTGAGTAAAAAAACCCTAATTAATCATCTTCTGTTACTTCCAATTTAGGATTCAATGTTGATTGGCTACTATTGCTGTTAATGTTCTTAGATTCTTACTGAAATTACGTGAAAAACCCTACTTAATCATATCCTATTCCTTTCAATTTAGGTTTCAATGTTGAGTATGGTACCATTGCTGTCAATATTCTCATATTCTCAATCAATTTTAGTCAAAAACCTTAGTTAATCATATTTTATTGGTTTCAATTTAGCTTTCATTGTTGATTTTGGCACGATTCCTGTGAATGTTCTCAAATTCTTAGACAATTTGAGTAAAAAACCTTAGTAAATCTTATTCTCTGGTTTCAATTTAGCTTTCAATGTTGATTTTGGTATGATTCCTGTGAATGTTCTCAGATTCTTAGACAATTTGAGTAAAAAACCTTAGTAAATCATGTTCTCTTGGTTTGAATTTGGGTTTCAATGTTAATTTTCGTACAATTGTTGTTAATGTTCTCAGATTCTTAGTCAATTTGAGTGAAAACACGGACTTAATCCATATTCTCTTGATTTCAATTTAAGTTTCAATATTGAGTTTGACATGATTGTTGTGAATTTTCTCAAGTTTTCAATCAATTTGACTGAAAACCCTAGTTAATCATTTTCTCTTGCTTCCAATCTGAGTTTCAATATTGATTTTACTGCGATTGCTGTGAATGTTCTCATATTCTGAATCAATTTGAGTGAAAAATCCTACTTAATCATATCTTATTCCTTTAAATTTAAGTTTCAATGTTGAGTGTGGTACCATTGCTGTCAATGTTCTCATATTTTCAATCAATTTCAGTGAAAAACCTTAGTTAATCATATTATATTGGTTTCAATTTAGCTTTCATTATTGATTTTGGTGTGATTGCTGTGAATGTTCTCAGATTCTTAGACAAATTGAGTAAAAAAACCTTAGTGAATCATATTCTCTTGGTTTCAATTTGGGTTTCAATCTGAATCAATTTGAATAAAAAAACCCTAGTTAATCATATCCTATTGCTTTCAATTTAGGTTTCAATGTTGAGTGTGGTACCATTGCTGTCAATGTTCTCATATTTTCAATCAATTTGAGTGAAAAACCTTAGTTAATCATATTCTCTTAGTTTCAATTTAGCTTTCATTGTTGATTTTGGCATGATTCATGTGAATGTTCTCAAATTCTTAGACAATTTGAGTAAAAAACCTTAGTGAATCATATTCTCTAGTTTCAATTTAGCTTTCAATGTTGATTTTCGTACGATTCCTGTGAATGTTCTTAGATTCTTAGACAATTTGAGTAAAAAACCTTAGTGAATCATATCCTCTTGGTTTCAATTTGGGTTTCAATGTTGATTTTCGTACGATTGTTGTTAATGTTCTCAGATTCTTAGTCAATTTGAGTGAAAACCTGGACTTAATCATATTCTCTTGATTTCAATTTAGGTTTCAATATTGAGTTTGACATGATTGTTGTGAATTTTCTCAAGTTTTCAATCAATTTGACTGAAAACCCTAGTTAATCATGTTCTCTTGCTTCCAATTTAAGTTTCAATGTTGATTTTTGCTGCGATTGCTGTGAATGTTCTCATATTCTGAATCAATTTGAGTGAAAAACCCTAGTTAATAATCTTCTCTTGCTTTCAATTTAACTTTTAATGTTGATTTTGTTTTTATAGCCATGAATGTCATCAAATTTAGACTTCATGAGAATGACATTGGATTGATTCTTTTAGGGCACATTCTCAGTATTTATATCTTGTCTATGTTGATTTTCCGTACAGGAAAGCAACTCATGAAAACCCCAAGACTAAAAAGTAATGCAAAGAAAATGATAAGAAAGCATAAAAAATCAACTTCAACGGGATAAAAAACAAAAGGAAAAGCGTAGAGAATGGAGATTAACTTTCAGATCAAACATGGGGACAATAGTGAAGCTATTACAGCACATCAAACTCAAGAATGAGCATATTAATGGCTTGAAGAAAACCCCATTTTGGTTATTGTTTGATGCAATATTGCAAAACAAGCTATGCAATGTCATCATATTTTCTGCATTGTTTACAATTCATCTTGTTTTTCAATATTGCATCAAACAATGCCCAAAATGGGGTTTTCTTCAAGCCATTAATATGCTCATTCCTGAGTTTGATGTGCTGTAATAGCTTCACTATTATCACCATGTTTGATCTGAAAGTTTGTTCTTGTACTTCTTGTTCTTCTTCTTCAGCATCTTCTTGTTCTTCGTTTTCAGTATTTTCAGCATCTTCTTTTTGTTCTTGTTCAGTGTCATCAAGTTCTTCATAACTTTCCTCACTGAATTGAGCAGTAGTTACCTGTAGGTCAACATACAATAGATATTAGTTTTTGAAATAATTGAAGTTTAGGAAACTAAAAAGTTTCTCAGTAATAATTCAATGTATAAAAATAGGGATTTTTCCCAACTTGAATTGAAATTCAAATGAGATGAGGATGTGACCTGTCTTGTTGTCAGCTGATGTAGTGATATGACTTTCATACGTTTATGTAATTTGATAAGATTCCACTTGATCACCCTTGGGCATGCTTCGTTAACTTCAGGGTGGACGATCAGTGTGTACTCACACAACCAATACTACAAAGCAAATGTAAAGAATTTTTGTCATTTGAATAAGAAATAATACTATTTGTTATTAACAACAAACTAATAGAATAGAGTAAAGATGTACTTACTAAGAGAGCCATAACACATCATGTGACTTTTGTTAGATTTTTGTGGTATTTTTCAATTGAAGACATCAGTGTGTTCCTTATTGCTTCTGCCCAATTGTATTTTCTCATTGAGTTTATGTCTTCCATGTAATTAAGAAATACCCATCAAACTATTGGTCTTGATGTAGAGAAAAAAAGCTTCAAACAAGTATACATACACAGCATCCTTATCACATCTTCAGTGTCTTCTTTCTTCTTGCCTTTCAATGCTTTTTGCAACAACTCTATGATGGTTGTGCTCGATAGCCTTTCAGTTTGTATGGATCTTCTTGTCAGAAATGATGATCTACTTTTATTTCCATAACCAAGATGTATCGGCTCATCTCCACAAGATAGATTTCAATGTGCATGTGTCAATTCTATACTTTATCTTCCGTTCAATTTTGGTTTCAAAGTAGATTTTTGTGTTTGTTATCATTCTTGTGAATGTTCTCAAATTTTGATTTTGGTATCATTGCTGGGAATATACTCAGATTTCAAAAAAAATTGAGTGATAAATCGTAGTTAATCATGTTTTGTTGCTTTTCATCGACATATGAATATTGAGTTCGTACCATTAATGTGAATATTCACATATTTTTTGTAAAAAACAGCCAATGTTGAAGAAGAAAACTTCAGAACAAAGGAAAAAGATTTTGAAAAATACTTTGCAAGAATCCCTCCCATGTCAATACATCCATATCCCCATCCACAATTTCAATAATTGGACATTACTTGTTATCGACAAACACTTGGGGATTTGGAAACATTTCAACTCTTTGAGACCAAGAAAAGGAAAAGACAAGCACTACAACGTTGCAAATCAACTGGTAAGAACAATTTCAGATTAGCATTACAATAATTAGATGTAAATCATTACATACTTTATGTTGATGTTTTTTACAGCAAAAAATCATCCATCAATACATGAAGGATACACCTTGTCAAGCAGAAAAAGCCTAGAATCCTGATGTCAAGATTGAATCAGTTAAAGACAGCCCTCAACAAGAAACAATGACGTATGTTAATTTATTCTAACTAACAAATTTTAATATCTTTTTCAAAAAAATTTCTTTTTTCCCTAACTGTGTCAAAAATGATTTCTGTAGAAATGACTGTGGAATTATTGTTTGCTACATCATAAGACAATACATGAGGCATCAACCAATTCCAAACACATTACCACCAGGCACATCCACAAGACTCAGAGCAGACATGGTACATGAGTTCCTCAGTGATTCACAAAGATCAATCAAAGTCAAGTAGAGTCAAGATTGCAACCTTCAATGAAATCTTTTTTGATGTGTAACTCAATGAACTCTTTTTTGTAACACTCTGATACAATGACTAATGTTTTTGTTAATAGTTCCAAGCATATTAGCTAACAAACATATTACAATTTCTATGATGTGTAATGGAATATTTTGTCATACTCTCAAAGATATATACACCCGAGCTTTGTTGATATTTTTGTCCATATTCTCAGTTTCTATTATTCTGTTCCTCACACTACTATATGACAAAAGCGAAAATAGTATTACATATGAAAATCGTGGACACAAGACTTTACTGTATCACAATCAGTGCTTTGTTGATGTTTTTGTTTATATTTTCAATTTTTATGCAGTGTTTTGTTGCCTCACAAAACACTGCATAAAACTAAAATTGAGAATATTTTCAAAGTTATTGTTGTTTCAATCACTTATTTTCAAACTTAGAAACTTTAAAATTGAGAATATTTTCAGTTTTATACAGATCACTCAATTTTCAAACAACAATATTATCACAACAATTTATTTGCTCCCTCACAATATTATGATAATTTGAAAAACTAAAATTCGAAACAAAGAATATTTTCATTTACAGTCCACTGTTACTTTAATCAAAACATAAAGCATTGACCACATCTATTTAGAATATTAATTCACATTCATTCAATTAATCACATTTATAACTAGTTCTAATTCATAACAAGAGCCTCACACTATTATCACAAAATCAGCTATTTTGAACTAAAAACTTAAATTGAGAATATGTTCACTCTTTATACAGTATTCACATAATCTTCAAAACAAACATTCAACAGTCAAGTTTATTTCCGAAAGCCAACCAAATAATATTATCACAAACAATTTCAAAAATTAAAATTTGAAACTAAGAATACTTTCACTTTCAATTCAATGTCACTTTATTCAAAACATAGAAGATTATTACTCTGCGCTCAACAGCACAAACTGCTACTTCAAGAAATTTATGAATACGAAATTTTTACAATCACAAAGCAACTACAAAAAATCACAAAGCCTCTTTACACGATTTCTTATTGTGATTGCCAACCTTCCCATATCGACTACAAGTAATTTGCCTCACTTTCTCACCATTTGAACGAATCATCTTCCTATTTGGCCTTCCTGGTTGCTTCTTAGACAAAGGAGGAAGAACAACTTCACTATCACCATCAATATTACAGTCTGGTTTCCAAATTGAAGGAACAGGATATATGGGAAAAGAATAGGACTCTCGATAACTTTGAACATAGAAGTATTGATCAACAAATAAACTCAAATCATGTCCACTCTTTTGTATAGCACCAACTGCATGTGCACATGAAAACCCTTTCAACTGCCACTCGCCACAAGAACATATTTGTCTACTAATGTCAACTTAAACAGATAGATGTGAATGCACCTCATAGACATCATTTCCAGATGAACTAACAATCCATGGCCTCGAAGTATTAAAACCATCATGCAACTTGGACTCCATTTTAGGGCACATCAAACCATTTCATTTATTAACAAGTTCCCTCCTTTTAGCAATTTTCCTCATCAACTTAATTCTTACACTATCAATCAACTTTGTGATAGGCAAGTGACGTTCCTCTCGTATCCACGAATTGAAAGATTCAGCTACATTTGACCACATCTCTCCAAAGCGTTGCCCTCGAAAATATGCATTACTCCAATGATCATATAGTATGTCATCTAAAAACTTTTCAACTCTTGACCCACCTTCAGTCTTTAACTCAACCAAATATTGATGAAATGTTTCTTCAGTTGGAGCATATGCGCATTTCCCAAACAGAGTGATCAGCTTTTCTTTCAATCCATGAAACATACCACGCAAATGATGCCTCAAGTTCATCTTCAAATGATATAAATAATAAGCATAGAAAGCCATTGGGAAAACCTTTGGCAACACTTCAACTAATCCAAGGTTACGATCTGACACAAATGTAATATTTCGTTCTGGTGAAACAATTCTACTCAAATGCTCCAAAAACCAACGCCAGTTATCTTGATTCTCTGAGCCAACAACTGCAAGACAAACAGGAAAGAACCCTGCATGTACAAAACAGAAAAAATGAAAATATTATATTATTCTTAGAAAATGGTAACACTCTAACATTCAAAATATCAAACACTAAAATAAATAATTGAAAAAATAAAAAATGCATATACAACAACAATATTATATAAAATTTAAAACATTCAATCATATTTCTAAACTGAGAACTTTCTCAATTTCAGAACAGAGAAAACAAATTTCTTATGTACCTTGATTTCTATCTTTTCCAATAGCAGCAAGTAAATTTCCTCTAAATCTTCCCTTCAAAAATGTGCCATCAAGGAATAAGAGAGGTCGACAATAATCAAATCCACTAATGGAACCATGAAAAGAAACAAATAATCTCTTAAACCGTTTAGTATCATCGTCACACTCAAACTCAATGTAACTCCCTAGATTGCAACTCTTTGCAACATCCACATACCATCTTAACTGGTCAAATGACATTAAGTAGTCTCCAAAAATCTCACCTTTTACGTTCTTTACCTCCAACCAAGCTTGACGATAACTAACTCTTAGTCCATACACCAACTTAAAATCCCGAACAACATGAACTTGACGTGTCAATAGATTATCACGAACACCTTCAACAATCAAATCAGCAACTAAATCAGAACTCATACGAGAATGATTCATCGTACATACTTCAGCACCACATGTGTGGACATTGTTCAACTTCCTTATATAAAAGAACCCATTAGCATTCTCCACTCTACCATGAACATTCCACATACAACCTTTTGTCTCTCTAAACAAACATTGTGCAGTAACACAAACTTTATCATTCTTAACAAATATGAACTCAAATCCACACTCAATAGAAAACTTCGACAATGCATTACGAAATTCAACAATTCCACTTTCAAATTTCTGTCCTACATGTGTAATACTAATTGCCCAACCAGCAGACAACAATACTTTTTCCTTGTGTCGACAAAATGATGATAACATATCAACCTCTTCTTCAACCTCCAACCTCGAATTCCTTTTGGAGGATGTAGATGCTCTGTTTGACAAGTTCACAGACTTACTGCTGTCATGAGACAATGCAATATCACAAACTTCAAGATCCAACATTCACTCTCTTTCTTCATAATCCAATCTTTTGTTGAGATAACCACAGTCAATGGTTGAGTCTTTTACTCGCACAACAACATCAATACACTTTGAATCAAAATGCACAGCTAATGCCAACAACAAATCTAACTCCTCATTGTTGTCCAACGTACAATTAGGATGTCTAGGCAATGAGTAAGATAGACAAATATTATCAGATTGCAAATTATTCCATTTCAAACATAGTTTCTCAACCAACTGATCATATGTAACATTTTGATCAATCTTAATTGCAAATGTGCAACCAGTATACTTGCACAACAAAAAAATAGGCGCACTTGCACAACCTTCACTCATCTTTCAATCTAAACAAGAAAAAAAAATCGCATCAATAAAAACCAGAACAATACTAAGAACTTTCTCAATTTTCACAAATACTTCATAAGAATAAACACCAGAACAAAAAATTTCATAACAATACAAATACTTCACAAATCACGTTTTCAATTCATAAAATAAATAACCAAACCGAGAAATCATCCAGCAAATCACGTCTTCAATTCGTAAAAACAAAATTATTCAACATATTCTCATAAATAAATTCAATCAAAACTAAAGAAAATTCTAAAAAAAACATAATATACAAAATCGAAACAATACATACCTATAAACCAGATCGAAGATCAAATATCCAGCAAATCAATTCTTCAATTTATAAATCGAAATCGCACATAACAAACTCTAACAGATTTCAACTCAAAATGAGAACCAAACTAAGAAATCCTTCAAGATCCTTTCATATTCGAATAAAAATCGAGAAATCAATTACGTATAATAGCGAACCAAAGCAATAAATCCTTCAAGATCGTTCACGATTCGAATCTTCAGCTACTTCTATAACTGATCTGTTAACTGATTTCTTTTTTCTTTCTAGTAAATAACGTGAATGGAATTTTATATACAGTTGTTTATGTTAAAGGGCAAAACGTCTTTTTACCTCTAAATGGGACTTATTGGTTCAAAAACTTTTTGATAGGACCTAAGCTACCATTAAATATATAGATAGGACTTTTAGGTAATTATCTCATAAAATAATTATCATTTCAAAGTTGTAGACGGTAGTTATTAGTGTGAATTCTTAAATAATACATCAACCATCAATACTTATCAAAAATAAAAAATAAAAAAAAATACTTATCAAAACATGATTTACTTTGAAATGCATATCTTTTCAAATAAAATAATCATCATTTCAAAGTTGTAGCAGGTAGGTTTTAGCGTGAATTCTTAAATAATACGTCAACAGTCAATACTTATCAAAACATGATTCACTTTGAAATGCATATCTTTTCAAATAAAATAATCATCATTTCAAAGTTGTAGTCGTTAGGTGTTAGTGTGAATTCTTAAATAATACGTCAACAATCAATACTTATCAAAAACATGATTCATTTTAAAATGAAAACCCTTTCAAATAAAATAATCACCATTTTAAAGTTGTAGCCGATAAGTCTTAGAATGGATTCTTAAATAATACGTCAATAGTCAATACTTGTTAAAACATGATTTACTTTGAAATGCATACCCTTTCAAATTAAATAATCATCATTTCATATTAATTTTGGATCCATTTACTTTTGGATTTGGGATGCTTGTTGTGCTGGGACACAACAGGCACTACGATATAATCCTATGGACTTATTTCGGGATCTAATTTGATGATTTAAATTGTTCAATACATCAAATAAAATATATCTACAAAAAATCAAATTAATCAAATATCATTGACCCTTTGGTCACGTTTGTTTTGTTGTAGGAGGCCGGATTGGACTAGCAACGTTGTGGGTCCCACCCACAGCGTGTTTGGTGATGGTTTGGATGAGCGGTTTCATACTCCAAGTGGCTTGAGGAGGATTAGTTTGGGTGAATTTTGGATAGGATTAGGAAAATATTGAGGAGATTGAGTCTATTTTATATAAAATTTTTATTTTTTACCAAGTGCACCTGTTTATTTAATATTTGTTTTAGTTTTTTTAATATAGAAATAATTTATTTATTTATTTTATATAAAAATAATTTAACAATCTCATCATTAATCATCTCTTGCACTATTATCAAAATAAATACACTTTTACTTAATCTCCTTATTAATAATCTTTTTATAAATAATTCTCTTACTAATAATCTCATTCAATTTAACCTGCCAAACAAACGTCATCTTTCATCCATTCAGTCAAAGTGTTCTTCCCTGTGCAAGGATGACCCTTCATTGCTATTACGATTTTTTGGTCCCCCTTCCCCCCTCTCTCTCTCTCTCTCTCTCTCTCTCTCTCTCTCTCTCTCTCTTTCTAACTAAGTGTGATGACCCTCCCTTGTGATTCCTAATTTACACTTACAATTAATCCTTGAAAAATAACTTTTCAACAGGGAGAGAATGGAGAGAGAATTAAAAGTGAATAGAAATTGCTTTCACAACAGGGTTGTATAGAAGTAATTATTTAGTAATTTTAAAATATAAATATATGATATTTTATAATATTATAATTAATGAATAAAATAAATAGGTAAAATATTATATTAAGTGATTGAGAAAATAAAGAGACATAATAAATAATAATTGATTAGAAAATGCAAACATGTAATATTCTGAGAATATTTTATAATTTGCCGTTGTTATGGGGCCCCGTTTGATTGTCTGGATTGAACATAAGAGTTTCAGGAGGATATATAATACCTAAGGATAAAGATGAAATATAATATGTTGTAGGATATAAGATGGATTGGGTATTTTGGAAAGATTGTTAAAAGGTGACTTTTTTAACTTTTTTATGTAAGAGGTGATATGACTCAAAATAGGTTAAAAGCTGACTTTTAACTTTTTTAAAAGGTTTCCAAATACAGTGGGGCCACTTATAGTATGTTTGGTTAAGATAGGATATAGAATGTGATAAAATGAGAGTGATTATTTCCTTTGAATGAAAGAGGAGCTATATACGACGGTGGGGAATATACAATACCATAGAGAGATAGTATTGCATATCCCTTTTTGCATCATATAATATTCGAACTCCCTATATTCGGAGTAACCAAACATGAGATATAGGGAGACAAAAAATATATGGAACCCACTTCATATTATATTCGATCACACACCTATATCCGCCCTTTATATCCGGTAAACAAACAGAGCCTATGAGCAAGTCGCCAAGTCTTTTTTTTCTTAGTAAGGTGGCCCCCATTGAGTAGTGACAAAATTCGTAGTATTTATTTTTATAGTTGGTATTGTAGCTGGGTGTGTCTTTATTGGTGGTGGTCGACACGTGGATGCATTGTAGCGTATAGGTGCGATGCATTCATTAGTGTGGTGACAAAATTCGTAGTATTTATTTTAATAGTTGGTATTGTAGCTAGGTGTGTCTTCATTGGTGATGGTCAACACGTGGATACATTTTAGCCTTTAGGTGCGATGCCTTCATTAGTGTGGATTCTTAAATAATACGATTGTTATTGCAGTTAGGTGTGTCTTCATTGGTGGTAGTCAACACGTGTATGTTATATAGCCTAGAGGTGCGATGTCTTCATTAGTGTAGATTGTTGAATAATATGGTTGTTATTGCAACTATAGGTGTGTCTTCATTGGTGACGGTCAACACATGGGTATGTTGTAGCCTATAAGTGTGATGCCTTCGTAAGTGTGGATTCTTAAATAATACGGTTGTTATGGTAGCTGAGTGTGTCTTCATTGCTGGTCGTCAACACATGGGTACGTTGTAGCCTATAGGTGCGATGCCTTCATTAGTGTGGATTATTAAACAATACGGCAACAGTCAATACTTATCAAAATATAATTTACTTTGAAAAGCGTACTTTTTCAAATAAAATAATCTTCATTTTGGATGCATTTACTTCTCATGAATTATTATTTTAGTACTCTCCAAAATTGTAGTTTTAGGCTTAGGATTAGAATTAATAGTAAGGTAAGATTCGTAGTGAGGTAAGATCAATAATATCATCTTTGTTTGCAAAATAGTCATCAGATTGATAGTTTGTTAGGATTATGAATTCCCTCTAAAGAGCGAATTAACATAGATCTAGGAGACTTAGTATTAGAAATAAAGCCGTTCATATTACATTTCTGTGTGAGTGATTTTCTGATCACACTGCCTATCTTAGTAATTCAGCGGTAAAAACACAGGCAGAATAGATGGCACAGATAATAACACAAAGACACAGAGGAATTTAACGTGGTTCGGCAATAATTGCCTACGTCCACGGGAGGCCGAGGTAATTCACTATTGAATGAATGGTAAAAATTACAATTAACTCTCTGTAATTCTCTCACTCTCTAAGCATGTAATTGTAAGTGTTACAATTAGCTTGTAGTTGTATATGCTCTGTTCAAAATGATCAATCCCTCCCCCTCTTCTTCTTCTCAACCTCTCCATATATACCAGAAAAGTTAATGGAGAGGTCGCCAGCTTTTGAGCTGGCTGCCAGCCCACTGTTACGCTTTTGGCAGCTTTCCAGGTAAAAGCTCTTCATGGCTTCACATGGCCTCTAGTGGCCTCATGGCCAACTCACATGGCCTCAAGGCCAGGTAGTTGGTGAAGTGCTGGCCTCATAGCTGTACATCCACCTAACCAAGATAATATTTTGTATTAGCAGGTGTGGTCGATCTCACAGTTACCTCGGCTTAATTCTTCTGAGGGTAGCTCGGCCTTTGGAAGTGAGGCCGAGGTATGGGAAAGAAGAGGCCTTTACCCTGGATTAAGATATCTTCGGAAATAACCTCGGCAAACCTTAGATTACTTCAGCAAAAACTTACCGTGACACGTGGAACCTCGGCTGACACGTCGGCGTCACCTTGCCACGTGTTGATACACCAAAATATAACCCCACAACTGCCCCCTAAGTTCTATTACCTCGGCATACTGAGGTAATGGAACTTACATTGAATTTTCTTTCTCGTACATCGGCTTAAAACTTTCTAGTCGAGGTCATCTATTTCAGGCCGACATGTCTTCTTAAAAGAACATGAATTCAGATCATCACTTGTACGCGCATGAGCTGTCATGCATCATTTTTCAACCGTTCTGCTGACGCGTTTGAACCTTATTGGTCCGTGCTGGTGACGCGCCTATATGCCGTCTTTTCTCTGCTGCGCCGTCTGACGCGTGCGTTGCCCTAGGCACCATAATTGCTGTGTTTTGCCGCCGTTTCAATTTTTGGACAAAACAATTGCCTCTCTCTCTCTCCTTTCACTTTTGCATTTCGATTTCCTTGCTCTCTCTCTCTCTCTAAAGAGTTCTTTCTCTCCTTCGAATCTGCCATTGCTCCTTGCGTCAAGCTCTGCAACTGCCTCCATCTGCCATTTCTGCGAAGCTCTCGCCACTGTTGTCTTCGTCGTCTGATCTCGGCGAAGCTCATTCCGGCTCTATTTTTCTGGTAAACCACCGTTCCCTTCTTTTCCCAGTTCTTTGATTGTTTCTGGATTTTCCTGCTTCTACCGTTCTGCTTGTCATTTGATTTGTAAATCGTTCACCTGTGTGTACTATTTTCTGGTTTTTTGCACATGTTATGAACATTCGCACTGTTGCACCTCTTGTTCTTAGTCTTCCACCCTTTTTGTTCTTGAATCTGAGATTTCGTTTTTGCTTTTCTGTTTTCCAGATTTCTGCCTTCCATACTTGTTTTTCGTAGATTTAGGTTTGGGATTTGCTTATAGAACCATCAATCCTTAGGAAAAACTGAAACCAATTTCACCAATATACACCTAGGTTTAAGCCGAGGTCCCAAGAGCCCTTTAGGAATATTCTGTCTCTGTAGCCAAGTACTCGTATACCAAAACCATGGGTGTGTGGAGAGATAGGGTTAACACCCCAACCAAACTAGAGTTTTTTAGGCAAGAATTCTCCATCCCTGCCGATGTTCACCTCAGGCTAGCTGGGGAGAACGACTCTATTATGCCCGAGGGTGATACCATGCCTTTTCCTGTTGTAGCCTTTGTCCAGTGTGGACTTCGGTTCCCTCTAGATCCCCTTTTTCGCGAAGTCCTTCATTACTATGCCCTGAACCCTATGCAACTAACCATCAACGCCTTTAGAACGCTCAATGGTATAATAGCCTTAGCTCGGCAGGAGAGTGTTAGGATCACTCTTGCCGACATCCAATATTGTTACACCATGTGTGCCCTCAACCTAAAGGAAAAAGGTTTTGTGTATTACCTCAAGCCGAGGTCCACCGAGTTTAAAATCGTAGCCGACCTTCCTGACTCCAACAAAGGTGCTGGAGATGACTACCTTATTGCATCTGGTAATTGGGAGTTTGGCCCAGATGAAGAAGTCCATCTTTTTCCTCTCACCCGAACAGTAAAAGAGGGCAAGGGTAAGAGCCCAACGTCAACTGCTTAGCTGTTGCTTTCTTCAAGTTTTTCCAAAAATTTTATCTGTTTCTGATATTGTGTTTCTTTTTGCAGACGTTCGCAAGCCTCCCAAGAGCTTTCGCCAGTCCTATTACCCTGGGAAAGGCTTGAAGAAGCTTCTGGACCTTCCGCTCCAGAAACACAGAGCTCCACTGGTGTTGAATTTCATCCCCACCTACAAGTCAACTTTGGCCGACGTTCCAAAGAAGAAGAAGAAAAGCTCCTCTCCCTTCTGCTACCACTCTCTAACTGCATCAACATCAGGAACCGATCAAGAGTCCACACCTGACCCAGCCGATCAGCCTTCCACATCGGAACCATACTTGGTTCCAGTTCAAGAAAGAAAGCGTCGCCGACGTCTTGTCAAAACTGCCGAAATGGTGCGCCCGAAGCCAGTAGTGCTGGACCTTCTTGCCAACCTTCCAGACGACGCTGAACCAACTCAACCTTTGCCACCACCAAAACCAAAAAGAGTCAAGAAGGCTCAGCCAAAGACCAAGGTGACTGAAGCTGATGCCGAGGCCGAGGATGCCGTGCCCATCTCACAACTAGCCGAGAACATGAAGAACGCCTCGACTTCGGCAAAAAGGCCCGCGGAAACTCAGCCAGCGGAGTCCCAAAGATCAAAGAAGCCGAGGTCTTCTTCTGTGAAAACTTCGAAGTCCAAGATACCGAACGTCCCATGGGCCCCACATTTACCTTGGAAGACAGGCCAATATGGCCAATGAGAGTGCCGAGGACATAAATGTCGGCGTGGCTCTCAGTACTGCGCTGCTTCTGCCTGGCGATTTGGAGCGAAATGCTGAAAATAGTGAATATGAGAACTACGCTTTAATGCTCCAACACTCAGTTCAAGTAAGTGTTCCAGTTTGGTACTTGTCCTTTCTTTTTGTTTCACACTTAGAATTTTTCCTAACACTTATATTTTCTGTCAGGCTGTCCAGTACGCCCATTCCTTTTCGATGCAGTCATTTGAAAGTCAAAAAAAATTGGCCGAGATGAAGACTGAGTTCTCTGCCCTTCAAAAAATCAACAAGGGCCTTCAAGCAAAAATGAAAAAATTAGAAGATCAAGCCGAGGCTGCTACCAAAGCCCGAACTTCTGCCGAGGAGAAGATCGGCGCTGCTGAGGCTGTAAACAAGTTCTTCAAGCCCAGTTGAAGGAGCTGAGGATAAGAAGGCCCAGGCTGAGAAGGAGCTTCAAGAAGCCCTGGCCACGAAAAAGGCCGAAATCGAAGAGGCCGATGAAAAGCCTACAGTCAGGGTATGGCCGACGTCGCAGAAGATTATAAGCTTCAGGTCAAGCAAGCATGCAACAGGGGATTTTCCCTAGGTTGGAATGCTTTGGCCAAACAGCTTGATCTTCCTGCCGACTCGCCCTGGCGCAAGACCAAAGCCATTCGTCTTCCCTTTTCTCTTCCTCCACCTCCAAGCCAAGTTGAAGAAGAAGCTGATTCTGAAGCCGAGGTTGAAGATGAAGGTGAAGATGAAGATGAAGCATTGGTCAGGAAATCCAAGGAAGCCATTGAAACCAAGTCACCTCCTCAGGGCGATCAAGTCATGGACTTGACCCTAGAGGAGGATGAGGAGGTTGAGAAGGTGCCCAAGGAAACTGGCCCCACCCACTTATCATCTGACCTTCTGTTGGCTGAGCAAAGCGTGGAGAAGACCTTGGCCGAAATAGACGCCGAGATCGCGGCTGATAAGGAGGCCGAGGTTGTAATAGAGAAAAACACCGAGGTCGCGGCAGAAAAAGATGCAGAGGTTGCGAAGCAAAAGATGCCGAGGTGGTTCTTCCAGAGCCCTCCGAGGTTCCATCCCCATCATTGAAGAAGTTTGAAGTCTTCTGTTTTTTTTTTTTTTTTTTTTTTGTACTTTGTTTTTTTCTTTTTTGTTTGTTGATGTTCCCTGAACAATGTAAGCTTCTTCTTTATGGCCGATGTGCCTTTCTCTGAAACTTGTGAACAATTGATTTTTGCTAGGCCATTGTGCCTTCTTTATTTATAAATGCAACTGCTTTTCTCTGGATGCCTCAGTCTTTTTTCTTCATTGCTTCTGTATGAGAATATTTTGCATGACTCATATAGTTCTTCCTTTGCATAATCTCCTCGGGGTTACATACCTCGGGTATGATAACTGCAAGTTTTACTTCGGCAAGATTCTAACCTGCAATCTTTTCATAATTTTCAACAAGTATAAAACATATACTATCTCGGGGTTACATACCTCGGGTATGATAACTGCAAATTTACTTCGGCAACATATGACCTGCAATCTTTTCGTAAATTTCAACAAGTATAAAACATATACTATTCAATGTTAACACTGCATACCTTGCTCAAGTTTCAACAAGTGTTTAAACAATAATCTCAGTCTGTCCTGCTTGTAAATTGCTACAAATTTCAACAAGGATTAACATATGCAGTAAACTTTTCTCAAGTCATAACCAAGTGTTAAACAGTGATCTACTTGTAAATTGCTGCAAATTTCAACAGATGATAACATGTCGGCTTAACTTCAACCTGTAAATTGCTGCAAATTTCAACAAGTGTTTGAACACCTTTCTTGGCTTGACCACCTTGTAGATTGCTATAAGTCTGTAGGCGATAACATCGGCTTCCCTTCGACTTGTAAATTGCTACAAATTTCAACGAGCGAAGAGAAACAATTATCTCGGCTTGACTCCAACTTGTAAATTGCTACAAATTTCAACAAGTGAAGCCAAGGAACCATCTCGGCTTAACTTCAACTTGTAAATTGCTACAAATTTCAACAAGCGAAGCTAAGCTTTGTAATCGGTCTGACCAATTTGTAAATTGCTACAAATTTTAACAAGGGTTAATAAAACAATAAACTTTACTCAAGTTATAACAGGTGTTAAACAATGATTTACTTGTAAATTGCTACAAATTTCAACAAAACATAATCTCAGCTTTTATTTGAACCTGTAAATTGATGTCGGCGTAACTTCAACTTGTAAATTTCAACAAGTGTTTGAACATCTTCTTTGGCTTGACCACCTTGTGGATTGCTATATGTCGGTTTAGCAATAGCATCATCATCACCCCAACTTGTAAATTGCTACAAATTTCAACAAGCGAGGAGAGTAGTCACCTCGGCTTAACTTCAACTTGTAAATTGCTACAAATTTCAACAAGCGAAGCCAAGCTTTGTATTCGGTCAGACCAACTTGTAAATTGCTACAAATTTCAACAAGTGGTAGGCTTTGTATTCGGCCAGACCAACTTGTAAATTGCTACAAATTTCAACAAGTGGTAGGCTTTGTATTCGGCCAGACCAACTTGTAAATTGCTACAAATTTCAACAAGTGGTAGGCTTTGTATTCGGCCAGACCAACTTGTAAATTGCTACAAATTTCAACAAGTGGTAGGCTTTGTATCTTCTCTGTTCCTTTGCATCTCCTTTGCATCTTCTCTGCCCCCAATGTGAACCTGAGTTCCACTTGGGTTCTCATTTTTCATGTCTTCCAGCATCTTTATCAATCATATGTGTTTATTGATGACATCGGCCAAGAATAATGATCATCTTAATGATAGAAAAATTTCAAGTTACAAGTGTTCCAGGGTCTTGGCAATGCTTTGCCTTCATTGTCTTCAAGCCGATAAGCTCCATTACCTAACACCGAGGTAATTCTGTAAGGCCCTTCCCAGTTTGGGCCAAGCTTGCCCTCCCTGGGATCTTTCTTGTTCCCGACCACTTTTCTCAAGACTAGGTCGCCGACTTGAAAATCTCTTGGGTTGACTTTCTTGTTGTAGGCTCTGGCAAGCTGTTGCTGGTACACTGCAAGCTGAATTGCAGCCTTCTCTCTTCGTTCTTCCAAAAGATCCAGATCTCGGGCTAAGAGTATGTCATTAGTCCCATTTTCAACTCCCTGGGTTCGGATCCCTGGGATGCCGACTTCCAGTGGAATGACTGCTTCTGTGCCATATGCCATGGCAAAGGGAGATTCCCCTGTTGATCTTCTCGGCGTAGTCCGATATGCCCAAAGCACGTTGGGTAATTCGTCTACCCACTTCCCTTTTGCTGCCTGCAACCTCTTCTTTATTCCATCCAAAATTACTTTGTTGGATGCTTCTGCTTGTCCATTACTTTGGGGGAAACTCGGTGTTGAGAAGTAATTCTTGATCTTGAATTTCGCACAGAAGTTCTTGATGAGTTTGCTGTCGAACTGCGTTCCGTTGTCGGCAACAATGGCTCTGGGAATGCCAAATCTGGTGATGATGTTCTTCCATATAAAATTCTTGACGTCCACATCTCGGATTTTAGCAAGAGGTTCTGCCTCTATCCACTTTGTGAAGTAATCTGTTGCTACCAACAGGTATTTCCTCTGCCCAGTTGCTTGGGGAAGTTGTCCGACCAGATCCATGCCCCATTGGGCAAACGGCCAAGGGCTGGATACTGGATTCAGGTCGGCAGCTGGCTGATGAATCAAAGGTGCAAACCGTTGGCATGGTTCGCACTTCTTCACATATGCTTCTGCATCTTTTTGCATGTATGGCCACCAATACCCCTGGGTAATGGCCCTATGGGCTAACGATCTGCCCCCAGTGTGGCTTCCACAAATCCCTTCATGAATTTCATATAAAAAATCTTCAACTTGTAAAGGGTGTACGCACCTTAAAAGGGGTCCAGTGAAGGACCTTCTGTAGAGATGTCCGTCCGCAGTCAGGCTGAACCTTGCCGACTTCAATCTGACTTTGTGTGCCTCCTTGCGATCTTCTGGCAGTTTTCCCTCTTTCAGGAATGCAACAATTGCATCCATCCAGCTCGGCCCCATGTCCACACACATTGCCTCTTGCTTTGCGTGCCGTGGTTCTATGCTCGGGCCCGACATGTAATCGATCATAATTGTCCTTGTCTTCCCAGTCTGCATTGAACTCGCCAGGTTGGCCAACGCGTCGGCGTGGCTGTTATCATCTCGGCTAACTTGAAGAAGTCGGCAGTTCTGAAATAACTCGGCTAATCTGATAACCTCTTTTGCATATGCCGACATCCTCTCGTCCCTGGCTGCAAATTCTCCTGTTGATTGGTTAACAATTAACTGTGAATCACAAAAAACTATTACCTCATCTGCTTCTGCTGCTGCTGCCAGTTTTAGTCCTGCAATCAATGCTTCGTATTCAGCTTCATTGTTTGAGGCCTTGAACCCCAAACGGATGGACTGTTCTATTATTTCTCCATCTGGGGATATCAGCAGTACTCCTGCCCCCGCTCCTCGTCGGTTTGAACTTCCATCGACAAAGAGTCTGAATGAGTCGCCGATGTAGATGCTGCAAGGTCTGAGCTTTTCCTTCTTTTGCTCTTTTGCTGTCGGCTGGGATTCCGCTTGCTTGCTAGGATCTCGGCTCAACGGAGGCCGACGTTCGTTGAACTCCGGCGTGAATTCTGCCACAAAGTCGGCCAAAACTTGGCCCTTAATTGCTGTTCTGGGCCTGAATTCCAGGTCATACTGGCCCAAGGCCACTGCCCACCTTGCAATTCTTCCTGTTAAGTCTCCTTGTTGTAACAGGGATTTCAATGGGTGCTCTGTTAGTATCACAATCTTGTGTGCTTGGAAGTAGTGGTTCAGCTTTTTGGAGGCCATAACTAAGGCCAGCATTAACTTCTCCAGTGGTAAGTACCTTGTTTCAGCGCTGGCTAAGGTTTTACTTACGTAATAGACAGCCTTCTGTTCCCCCTGCTCTTCTCGGATTAGTACTGCGCTCACAGCGTGCTCGGACACAGCTAAGTACAAAAACAACTCCTCCTCGGGATCCGGCGTTGAGAGGATTGGAGCCGTGGTCAGATACTTCTTTAGATCGGCCAAAGCGGCCTCACATTCCTCGGTCCACAGGAAGTCTGCAGTCTTTTTTACCAGGTTAAAGAAGGGTTTACACTTGTCTGAACTTCGGCTTATGAACCTGTTTAGGGCTGCGGCCCTGCCAGTGAGCATTTGAACCTGTTTTGCCGAGGTCGGGCTCTGTAAGATCTAGGATGGCCTTGATCTGATCTGGGCTGGCCTCTATTCCCCTTCTTGTTACCAGGTACCCTAGAAACTTACCTGATCCAACCCCAAACGCGCACTTCGATGCGTTGAGTCGGAGCCGATATGTTTTGAGTATGTTAAATACCTCTGCTAGGTCGGCTAGATGATTTTCTGGCTCCTTGGACTTTACGACCATGTCGTCGATGTAGACTTCCACTGTTTGGCCTATCTGGTGTTTGAACATTTTGGTTACCAGCCTTTGGTAGGTTGCTCCTGCGTTCTTCAGTCCAAAAGGCATCACCCTGTAACAATACAAACCTTTTGGGGTGATGAATGCTGTCTTCTCCTCGTCCGGGGGGTACATGGCTATCTGGTGGTACCCCCTGTATGCATCCAGGAAGCTCATCCTACCATGTCCAGATGTAGCATCCACCAGCTGATCAATTTTTGGCAGAGGAAAGCTGTCTTTGGGACAGGCTTTATTTAGGCTTGTGAAATCTACGCAAACCCTCCATTTGCCGTTTTTCTTCTTTACCACCACAGTGTTTGATAGCCATGTTGGATAGTGACTTCTCTGATGGCCTTGGCTTCTAGAAGTTTGTCAACTTCTTCCTCCACTGCTTCGACGTGTATCAACGTCGGTCTTCTTGCTCGCTGAATTACAGGTTTAGCCGACCTGTCGACGTTCAGTCTGTGACATGTGACCTCGGGATCAATACCAGGCATTTCATAAGGCGTCCAGGCGAACACTTCTATGTTTGCTCTCAAAAAGGCTTCCAGTTCTCTTTCCTCTTCCTCGGCTAAGCCTGAGCCGAGAAGAAAAAAGCGTTCCTCATCGCCCTCCTGGACGAGAATTTTCTTTAGTGATTCCTCACTCTTCTCGGCCGGCTCCTTGCCGACATCATCCAGGACTTCCACGTCCTCGTCTTCAATCTCTGCCTTGGCTGGTTCTCGAATATTGCAGGTAGTCTTCATTGCTGCCATGGAGCAATTCTTTGCCTGCAGCTGATCTCCTCGGATTTCTTCAATCCCATGCTCTGTTGGGAAGCGCAGTAGTTGGTGCAATGTTGAGGGGACTGCCCCCATTGCATGCAACCACGGCCTGCCCATGATGATGTTGTACGGTGAAGGTGTATCAATCACGATGAACTCGGTCTTGATCATCTTTGTGCCTGCTTGTACGTCCAAGGTTGTGGCACCAAGGGGCCACGTCGGCGTTCCGTTGAAGCCGACCATCGGGCCATCCGACTACTCCAGGTCATCAGGGTGAAGGCCCAGCTCCTTGTAACATCTAACGTACATGATGTTGCAAGAGCTGCCTTGATCTATTAGGATGCGTTTTACTTGGCACTCCCCAACCTGGAGGGATACTACCAAGGCATCATTATGTGGATGCTGGACCATCTCTAGGTCGGCCTCGGTGAAGGTTATCATCGGTCCTGGGCAATCTTCTGGCCGAGGTCTTTTCAGTCCGACCTGGTTCACGTACTGCAAGTGCTTTACTTTTTGGGTTTCCCCCCGAACGTCGTTTTCATTCACCTTGGAATGAATCACATGTACTACCCGAGGTCCTTCTGCCCGGGGTTGCGGCGGTGGTGGGGCTGCTTCAGCCTGTGGCAGTCTTTCCTGCTCTTCTCTTGTTCTGGTTTCATCAACAAGGTCCCTTAAGTGGCCCTGCCTCACCAGATCTTCCAAGTATGCTTTGAGGGCTCTGCAACCTTGCGTTGTATGTCCGTTTTCATTGTGATACGAACAATGTCTGTCCGCGTTTCTTCCCATAAACTCCCCAGGTTGCCTTGCTGGTGTTCTGAAATAGGGCTGGCTCCGAATTTTTCCTAGGACCTTTTGAATTGGAATTCGGAACACGGTTGTTACTGCTTGTTTAGCCCTCAGCTCTACCTCTGCTTTACTGAATCCGTTGTTACTTCGGCTTCGCTTCGGCGAGCCGTTCCCCGGCTCCTGTTTGACCTGCTTTGGTGCCGATGTATCCTCCTCGGCTCTGGCATACTTTTCGATCCTTGCCATGAGTTCCTCCATGTTCTTTGGCAATGTCTTTGCCAAAGATTTCCGTAGTGAACAATCTTCTTTCAGGCCGTTCTTGAAAGACACGACCGCTACCTCCTGGTTGCATTCAGGTATTCGGTTGAACACCTCGTAGTATCTTTTTGCATAGGCCCTAAGGCCTTCATCCTTGCTGATCTTCAAAGCCATTAGAGAGTCCACCCTTAATGGCTGTAGCTTGTTTGTCACGAACCTGGACACAAACATCTCGGCCAGGCCTTCCCACGTCTTGACGCTTCCCTTTGGTAATCTATGGAACCAGTCCGATGCAATCTCCCCAAAGGACGATGGGAATACTTTGCAGAGCAAAGGCTCATTCCACTGTATAACGCCATTGAGTTTAAAAATAATCCAACATGGAAGTTAGGGTCTGACTTACCGTCATAGATTTGAAACCTCGGCATGCTGAATCTTTTTGGTGCTTCAAATTTGTCCAGTTCCACCGAGAATGGTGTCCTCGGCTTGACGAATGAGTTTACCTCGGCTTCAGCGTTCTGTTCCCTCCTCTTGAGGTAGTTTCTCAAGTCTTCTTTACTCCTCCCCGGAGCTCGGCTATCTTTTGATTTTAGTCCCTTTGGCACACTACTCTCGGCCTCGTGGTGTGCCCGTTTTGACCTTTCTTCATGGGTTGTATCGAAGCAGAGAGCCTGCTTTTGTACATGCCGATGTTCTCTGGGTTCCTGATCCTTTGTATGATACGTCCTCCGGGACTTCTCTTGTCTGGATTCCTCTCGCCCGACCTCCCCGGAGGGCGGGTGAGTGTGCCTTTTGCTCGTGGAGCGTCGCGATGCTTCAGGAGTTATCTTCCGTCCTCCATTCTGAGTTTTAACTGCTGGGATTGGCGTATCCTGCAGTGGGTATGGCGGCTGCATGACATTGTTTTGCATCATGAAGTTGACGACCGACTGCAGGTCTGCCAACTTGTTTGCCAGGTCCTTGACTTCCTCATCCCTTCGTATGCACCTATCCCTCCATACCTGGAGGTTATCCTCCTTGTAGTATCTGCCCTGGTCCGTCTTCTTCGAAGTGTCGCCCTCTTGGACAACGTCTTTCCCTCCGTGACCCTGGTCACGGGTTTTGTCGTTGTAGGTGTCTCCTTCGATGTCAAGGTCAATAGGCCTGCCACTCCCAGCGGGAGTGTTGCCCCCGACCTTCTCGTTTTGTGCGTTACTGGCCATCTATTCGTCTTTCTTCCCACAGACGGCGCCAAATTGTGTGAGTGATTTTCTGATCACACTGCCTATCTTAGTGATTCAGCGGTAAAAACACAGGCAGAATAGATGGCACAGATAATAACACAAAGACACAAAGGATTTAACGTGGTTCGGCAATAATTGCCTACGTCCACGGGAGGCCGAGGTAATTCACTATTGAATGAATGGCAAAGATTACAATTAACTATCTGTAATTCTCTCACTCTCTAAACATGTAATTGTAAGTGTTACAATTAGCTTGTAGTTGTATATGCTTTGTGCAGAATGATCAATTCCCCCTTTCTTCTTCTCAACCTCTCCATATATACTAGAAAAGTTAATGGAGAGGTTGCCAGCTTTTGAGCTGGCTGCCAGCCCACTGTTACACTTTTGGCAGCTTTTCAGGTAAAAGCTCTTCATGGCTTCACATGGCCTCTAGTGGCCTCATGGCCAACTCACATGGCCTCAAGGCCAGGTAGTTGGTGAAGTGCTGGCCTCATAGCTGTACATCCACCTAACCAAGATAATATTTTGTATTAGCAGGTGTGGTCGATCTCACAGTTACCTCGGCTTAATTCTTCTGAGGGTAGCTCGGCCTTTGGAAGTGCGGCCGAGGTATGGGAAAGAAGAGGCCTTTACCCCGGATTAAGATATCTTCGGAAATAACCTCGGCAAACCTTAGATTACTTCAGCAAAAACTTACCGTGACACGTGGAACCTCGGCTGACACGTCAGCGTCACCTTGCCACGTGTTGATACACCAAAATATAACCCCACAATTTCAAAAGATGATTTCGCCTACAACAAGATTTAGCCACACCACATCTAACTCAACAATATCAAACCCAAAAATTTGCAAAAAAAAAAGAAAAAGAAAAAGGGGGAGCATCAACTGTATTTCAAATCCAGAAATTTGCAAAAAAAAATCATACAACCGTTGTCGTTGATGATCGTCTTTGATGGTGATAATTTCGTTCTTCATCGTCGTCGTCCATTGGCATTATCGGCACAGTTGGGTTGATAGATGAAGGCAAAGCTGGTTTGATGATGAATGAATCAAACACTGTTTGCAAAAGCTGGTTTTATGATTAATTGGATAGAATCTCTCTCTGTTTCAAAACCATGGGCTGAATTGTTTTAAAAAATTTGTTTTTTTTTGGGCTCTCTCATTATTTCTATTTATTTTATATAAAAATAATTCCTATAATAATATAATCTAACATACCAATTTTAATATTAATATATTAAAACCTAAAGGGTAGTTATGGTATTTCATATAGTTAATCCTTCACTAAAATATATCAAAAATAACCTAATTTTTATTAGTCCTTTTACTATCAATCCTACACTAATAAGTTTTTTTTTACTAATAATCATCACACTAATAATCTCATCAATTCTACTTTTGAAAACAAACAGACTTTAAAATATAATTTTGTTAAAATAGTACAATATAAGTGGATCTATGATGGGATTTTCTTTGGATGATATGAGTTATTCGTTTTGTTTAACTATGTGTTTAGATTATTAACCAAAAAATCAAATTAATTCGATCAAAAATCAAAGTTTGGACTGCCATATACCAAACTCACCGTCAAATGGACTTTTGGCCAAATTCTCTCTTTTTAACACAAACATTAAGTATAATAAATGCTATTTGCACTAAATTCTTTTACTGAAACACAAGTCTAATTACTAAGTATCATTATTTCTTTTTTTGACAATTAATTATAGTTAGTTTTTTTTTTTTTTTTTTTTACTTTTAAAAAGATTTTTAATAAGAATGTGAATTAAAAATATACATACCACATGTTAAAAACTTACATTACAAAACGTATACAGTACACAAGCATCTCTGTACCAGAAAAGCAACGAAGGAAAGGGTAGATTTGAAGCATTCATTACTAAAAAAAAGTAGATTGAAAAAAAAAAAATGAACTGAAGCTTACTTCCAGCACACAATTAAGAGGGTGGGGGAAATGGCTTCTCTCTGCTTGCATGCATCAAGCAAAAGAAAGAAAATTTATTCCTCTTTCAGAAAAGTCATGCATCTCAGGTGACATGTAAATTACATTCTTACAGTAGTACATCATGTGATTTGGGTTTCTGTTATCCTCGCAAACATCACAGTAGTATTCGTCGTACCATCGTCTTCTTTCAAAGGTAAGGCGGAGAGGGTGCCGATGAATTTCATGCTTATAGCAGAATGGTAACAGGGCACATCCAACATGAAATCGAATTTTGCAACCACGGCACAAGTAATATACCTCTTCCTTGCTAGTTTCACCACAGGCATCACAAAGAAATTCAGTATCGGATGCAATAGTGAAACAATTATGGAGAGAGTAATTGACAGAGCAAACAAGCTCTTTGTTTTCAATTGTCATAATCCTTACGGGGAGTCTCCATTTTATAGGAGTAATTATACAACATTTGCAAGACAACATAATGAAAGGCTACTAGACAATATAATGAAAGGCAACAATATAAAACTAAAAGGAGCCGAAAGCAATGGCACTAACTAAAGCAAACTAAGGCATCTGATGACTACTAATGACACACAAATATAATATATATACATTATATATATTATATATTATTAACAATGACAAAAGACGCTTGATTTCAAACAATAGGTGTGATGTTAAAACATTATGTGGAGTCTGTGGTAAAGAACAACTGGGAATAACCCCATCTCAGGCTGGTGTGGTAGAGGCATCGGCACAGTCATCAACAAATCCCATTCCCTCGTCATGGGAATGGAAAGGGCAGCTGTGTTTCTCGGAAAAGAATACTTGCCTGTTTTTGGATCCACAGTTGGCCAAGTTCAAGTGCATGAGTTCATGGCCTGTGGTCGTTGGATAGCTCGGCACAAGATTTGTGGAGGGAGAGGTCACAGCCGACACAGCTGTAGTATTCTGGAACAGATGTAGTTATAAGTTGTAGACACTTCCTGCAAGCAATTTCGCAATCAATTTTTTCTTTAGACAACCTTAGATTATGACGGTGGGCACCTAAAGGATGTCCGATTCGCTTTACTATATGCCTTATAGTCTCACCACCACTACCGACGTTGCCATCTTCAACCTGTCCCTGCAGCTTCTCGCTGCTGCTGGTTTCAAGGGGTCTCCTACTTTCTTCGCAAATCCAGTCAAGAACATCACTTAAATGGGTGTGTTTAGAGGAATCTTGTGCATTCATCTTCATAATAACAACTTCTCCAGCCCTATGACAGCTTGAGGTGCTGACTACGAGCTTTGAGAAACCAGCTAGATTGCCGATATATTCTTTATCATGTGCACACCAATCATACCTTTCCAACAGCCTTTCAAGATCGTACCATGTCCTCGGCTTGTACCAACCGAGGACGCTGCTGCCATCAGTTGCTGCAGCTGCTGCTTCCGATTGTCTTCTCTCTATTCGGTTTTTCCATTGGTATTTATGCCGGACGATGCACTCAATGATAATCAAGCGGCTACTAGTGGACTTTGATACCTCCAGCAAGCGATCCAAATGAGATTGCTGAGAGAGGGAGGTGTCAATGATGACGGGGCGTTTCGAACGAAGCAGGGTCAGAGCCATTGACAAACAGCTTCGAAGGATACGTTGTTGAGGTGCTACGTTTGGTGCTCAGCTTTTTCGGCAATGGTTGAGACTGACAGTGTTGTTGGTTGGGGATCTTGAATTTTGCCATACAATTGAAGACGGTTTCATGGTCGATGAGAGCGCATTTTAAGGCCTTTGATAGAGACACGGCCAATTTGGTCTTGCCAGTGCATGGGTGGCCTTTCAAAGCGATCACAGTTAGTGGCATCTCTGTCTCTCTTCTCTCATCGGTTTGTTTGTGGATTATATGTAGGAGAAGAAGGGAAGATGGATGATATGGATGATATGATATTGTTTGACAAATGATATGTGCCATGCCATTTATATAATGTCATTCAAAAAACACTAGACTAACCCATGTCTGTCTGTGGACTCAGTAGAGACTTGGAAAAAAATATGGGAAATTTGGCCATAAATCTCTTCTAGTTTTCTTTTCTTGTTAAAAGGATAAAAAAAAATAATAAATAAATAAATAATTACTAGTTTCAAAATCCTCTCATAATTATAAAATCCTGTATGAAAAATAAAATTTATTATTTGAATATTTTATCTGACTATTATACAATCTTTTTTTTTTTTTACAACACTCTCTGTCTCTTCACCAACTTGATAGTTGTTCATCATCTCCACCATCTTTATCGTCTGCTGGTGTTACTCATCCTCACAATTGGCCAACAACCACCATTTTTACCGTCAAACCACCACCATCTCAAATTTGAAATCTACAAACTCATATTTGAGATCAATAACTTTAGATCTGAGATTAAAAAAAAAAAAAACTTATATATTTGAAAAAAAAAAAAAAAGAAATCGAGATATTGCAATGAAAGATTAAAAGTTTTTTTGTTTGTTTGCTCATAGATCTAAAAGTAAAATTTGACTCTGATTCATTCATTTAGTTTCTAGTTTTGTAATAGTAAAATTTTGCTCTGATTAACAACATGTTGATTTGCTTAACGACAGTAAAAATTTTATTTTAAATCATAATAAATTTTACTCTAATTCAGAATAAATTTTACTCTTTTTTTTTTTTTTTTTTTTTTTTGGATCAAGTAAAATTTTACTCTGAAACAAGCTACGTGAATGCCTTTACAGAAGAGTGATGTATGATAAATCAGAGCAAAAATTTTACTATTCAAAGAATAGAGCATCATGAGAAGAAAAAAGAGAAATAGAGAGACAGAGTTCAAAAAAGACAATCCTGAGAAGAAAAAGAAGAAGAGAGAAAGAGAGAATGACAAATGACACTACATATACATATACACATACACATACACACAACACACACACACACAGAGTATGTATGTGTGTGTGTGTGTGTGTGAAGGATCTCAAATCTCAGGTTTGCGAATCGTCGAGATCGTTATTTTCAGAGAGAGTATGTATGTGTGTGTGTGTGTGTGTGAAGGATCTCAAATCTCAGGTTTGCGAATCGTCGAGATCGTTATTTCTGGCAACGACAACTGTGAATGATATCAGATCTAAGGTTATGGATGCAACAAGTGACGGTGGCGATGAAGACAGTAAAAAAGAGTTTTATTGTGAGCGGCAATGGCGCCGGTAGAGAGCAGCGATAGTGTCGATAGAGAGTAACAGTGATAAGAGTAAGACAGAGAGAAGAGACTTTGAGATGAGAGAGAGTGACTGCAATCTGATATAGACATACACACACATATATATATAAGGGTATTAAAGTAAAAGAAACAAGTTTTAAAATATTAAGGGGTTTTAAAAGAATTTATATAATTTTATCCTTTTAAAGAACAAGTTAGACACTGAGAGGTTTATTATCAAATCTCTTAAAAATATATATTTAAATGACATATATATATATTGGTCAATAAAAAGTATTTCACAGCTAAGCCGTACATAATTTAACCTCCAGTTGAAAAGTTGGTTTTTGAGGTTTTTTTGGCTAAAATAGCCACAAAAAACAAAATGGACTTTCTACCTCAATAAAACAAAATATCATATCCAACCCATAATTATTATATTCTTTTTCTCACAAAAAAATCAAAAAAGTCAAAAATATGGATGTTTGGGTTAACTTTTTGACTTTTTATAGAAAAATGTGTAATAAAAAATTGTAAAAATTGGTTTTTAGAGGAAAATTTGAATTGGGAGTTGTGCAGCCGTAATTGTTGACTTTTGGTGAATAGTGTTAACTTTTTAACTTTTTGAGTAACTTTTTGACTTTTTGAATTATTTGCGATATCCCAAACTTAGCCTAAGCTTTTTAGCCCTAAAAAATAGCAAAAAAAATTAAAAAGCCAAAAAAGCCAACCCACTTTCTATGCGAGCTCTTAATCTTTTTTGTTATGGCTTCAAATGAATTGGAATTTAAGTATGCCCTATGGTTTAGTAACACCTTGAGGTGAGTGGAAGATGGAGTTAACACTATCTATGCAAAAAAAAAAAAAATTTGTAATTAGAGACGGAAATAGTTTGAGGGGTTTCATATCTTAGTTGTGTGAATCACGTGATTTAAAGATTATATATATATATTATTTTATTAAAATTAATTAATTAATTAAATGTAGAGAAATTGACCAATAAATTCAATATTTTGGTCTTATGATATATAAATTTTTTTCTTATTAACCGTGTAGTGGTTGAGATTAGTTGTTTACTAATTTGTCATTGGTGAAACCACTGTGAACAATTGTGTATTTAATTTTGAGGATAATGGTGTTTGTTTTTCACGTACTCTAAAAAAGCGTAGTAATTATTGTGTTTGGTTTGAATTTTTTAGATTAAGTTTTTTAGTGAATATTTTTAAAATTTTAAATATTTTTTTTATTTTTTTAGATGTTTTTTTCTTTTTAGGTATATTTATGTTAGGGATATCTAAAAAGTAAAAAAATTGCTTAAAATATTTAAAAAATCAATAAAAACAAAAAATATAAAAAATAAAAAAATAAAATTTTCTACAAAGTGTTTTTGGAAAAGAGGAACAAGCAAAGTTAGTATTTAGTTATTTAGAGTGTTTGTGTTGAAAATGTGAGGGTGTGAACATGCCAATGCATATGGTATATCTTTTCTGACGTGAGTGACGTCATATACACGGAACACCATGTCACTATTAGAACATAATTTTCTATGAGTCAAGATCCCTTCCTTGCACTTCCTCCTTGATAATCCGAATCGTTCATATTTTAAGATTTGTTCAGTATATCATACTTGTAAAAATCAAATTGATCGGATATCAGAAAGTATGTGTTCGGAAAACTGTTTATTAAATTTTTAAAAAAAAAGTTTTTAGTTCTATTTTTCCAAACACATGTTTTCTGATATCCGATCAACTTGATTTTTTACAGGTATGATATACTGAACAAATCTTTAAATATGAATAGTTAGAATTATCAAAATTGGACCTAAAAGTAAGTCCAAAGATCCTGCAAGTAGGAAATGATGCAAGGCGGGATCCTTGCTCATTTTCTATACCCTCCCCACACCCCCACTAATACAACCACAACACCGTCCATTACTCAAATGTGTGGTCCCTCATATTCAGTACGCGGTGCACACACAATCCATCTTTACAATATTGAAAATCCACATTCAAAATAACCAATACAGCAACCCATCACTTATGAAATATATATAATATTACACATACATTTCTTATTATATCCGTTACGTTAAAAAAAATACATAATAAATTTTTATTTTTTTTGTTGTGTCACATCATACCCATCACTTGTCACATTTAAAAAAAATACACTAATGAGTTTTTATTTTTTTGGAGTATCGTATCATATCATACCTGTCACGTTGTCATATTTGAAAAAAATACACTAATGAGTTTTTAGTTTTTTTGGAGTATTATATCATACCCCGTCACATTGTCACATTTGAAAAAAGTATACTATGAGTTTTTAGTTTTTTTAGAGTGTCACATCATACCCGTCACGTTATCACATTTGGATCACATTGTCATATTTTAATTTAAATTTTTTTGGAGTGTCACATCATACCCGCTACGTTGTCGCATTTGAAAAAAAAATACACTAAGGAGTTTTTAATTTTTTTAGAGGTTATATTATACCTGCCACGTGGTCAACCCCTTCGTCAACAGAATATCACCCCCTCTCTCCAACCGTGTGATCACTTATTTTAAAATAAACACTTTCCCAATTAAACTAGTGAAGGTGTATCCGTGTTGGCTTTTTGGCTTTCGAAGGTTATTTTTGTAATTGCGAGCGTGCCAGCAAGGATCAATAGTCCTTACAGAAAATTAATTGCCAACCAATTATCAGACGATTGTGTTTTAGCCTCAATGAAGAGGACTTTTACTGGTGGCTTGACTTAGGAGAATTAAGCAAATAACAATGAATTGAAGAACAGTTGAAGTATTTCATTAAGATGAAAAAACTTACAATGATCCAAACTCAGCTTCGTAGAGGTTTACAGCAAATCTACTTGAAACTACTCCTATGAATGAAGTGCAGTGCAGGAATTTTAAAGTACAGAAATGTAAAGAACTGGAAATGTAAGACTGTAAATGTAAAACTGGAAAGGAAAACTGGAAAAGAAACAAAGTAGAATAAGACTGGTTTTTTGGATTTGAGTCTGGGGGCTTTTTCTAGGGCCTTCTTTGCTATTTATACTGCTCAAGGATGACCATCGAATTGCATTTCCAACCATCGAACTGCTCCTTCATGATCGCTGATCGTATTGCCCCAATATTAGCTCCATTACGCCATTACTTACAGTTAGGCTTCCCTTTATACTGCTCAAGGATGACCATCGAATTGCATTTCCAACCATCGAACTTCCTTCATGATCGCTGATCGTATTGCCCCAATATTAGCTCCATTACACATTACTTGCAGTTAGGCTTCCCTCCTAAATTTGAATTTGAAATGTGAGTAACCGTTGAAGCCACATCACCTTGCATCTCTTTGTTGATCCACTGCCACTCAGATCTCGTAATAACCAATACTAACTGCCACGTGTATGATCAGGATCAAAGACTTGAATAGTCTTCCTATATTACCCTTATTTTGCCACGCGTCGAATTGTAATTGGCTTGTACAAAATATGTAGCCAACATTACCCCCGTACTAATATACCCAATACTTGGTGATATTAGTGGATCAAGGTCTTTTTCCCACGTCTTAGAACGTGCATGGGTTTTGCATTCTCTACAAATGCAACTGTCATTCATATCTGCATTAAACTCTCCTTCAATCTTTTGAACACCCACCACCTTAGCATTCGAACAGACTGATACTTTTATGGCCGAATCAATTTCTCTCCAATGATCGAGCACACGAAGAGTCATTTGACGATGCTGTTCCTCCTCGAAAAAACCTCCATGCATTAATTAGCCACCTTTACCCCCTTTCTATATTCAGTCATGGATGCCTTTGTAAATTATCAACCCTTGGACTTCGAACATATTGCCCTTAATCTTCGATTCAGAAACTTACAAATATGGACATGGGAAGTTCTTCTTCTGCCTCACCCTTGGACTACGAACAAACTGCTCTCAATCCTTTGATTCAGAAAGTCGCAAATATGGACATGGGAAGCTCTTCTTCACAATCTCTGCATGGGATAAGGCTGCAGCTTCTTCCTCTTCTGGGGCTTCTGGCTGGACAAATTGGTCAAAGCCTGAGGCCTGTGATTTGAGGAACGAATCACCATCACTTTGGTCGAGTTTACTGACCCTTTAGAGTTCCCTTCCTATGCGCGAAGCTCGGTGGTATATCCTACGTGCCCATTGACCATCGACGCAGTTTGGAGGAGAATCTGCTTGTGGCATGGTATACATCCTCCATGCCTACAAAGATAGTGCACACTGCCCGACATCTAGAAGAGGCACAAGGGTACAATCCATCATTCTTAGCCAGAAGGCAAAGATTTGTTCTTCTGACTGGCTTGATTATATTAATGCCTTGTTCCTTCTGCTCTTGCTTCATCTCCTAAAATAGAAGCATCCACACCTTCTCTCCGCCCAATCTTTGCTGGACAGAGAGACTGAGGCTTGCCCTCTCCGCGGATAAGGTCTTTCCACCTTACAAGCCTCCACCTTCCCCTACTCCGGCTGAGCGGAAGCAAGCTCAACTTCTGCTTGCGGCTTTCTCCTACTTGCCCTTCAATGTTGTTGAGGACGAAGTCCCTCTTAAGAACCTTCGATGGGCTTGTGATATTCTGACTCGGGGTCATGTCCTCAATCCCCTCGCCCAAGCAAAGCTTCACATGTTTTTGGACCAACTTCCATTGCTTCTCCACTGGCATCAGATCTCTATGGCCACCACACAATCTTTAGACCAACTCTCGTCCCTTCGAGTTCATGCCCAGTACAAAGCAGAAAACTTTATTGAAGAATTCGATGATTTCAAGAATAAAGATTCTGTGTACTGGGATGACTTGGATATAGACGAATTGGAACAAGGATTGAGAGAAACAGCTTTCGAAATAAAGGCTGAAGAGCTCTTTTACGAAGTGAGAGCACATCAACTTATGCAGCCAATGTTAGAAGAAATAGAGGACAGAATAAAGAAAGAACAGAAATTCATTGATCATAGTTGGACTAAATTTCATGATCTTGTGATTTACTCCATTCCCTATTTTTATGAGCTTGAGTTTGTACCCAAATAGGGCCATTCGATGTAATTGCTTTTACTTTAATACCACTAAGACTTTTCTTTGTTTGGTATGGTTGATCTTGTCTCCATTTGTCTTTAAAGCAATTTCAGAGCTTCGAACTGAACAATCTTATATGAACTTTTCCAATTTATGGAATGCAGTTGATAGTTTTTGATTTTTTTCATTCAGGACCCATGCTTCGAATCTAACACCTTACTCTTCAAAACTTGTTTCAATCATAACCAACATATGGTCAATGATTTAGTATGATCAATCAGTTTTAAATTGATCATTTTACCTTGAACAACAGTCCATATTTTCAAAAATATAGAAGCTCCTTTTAAGGGCTGCACTGTTTTAGTCTAGAAAGAGAATCTTTCTTAAACATATATAAACCAATTATTGGTTTTAATGTTTCGAACAGCAATTCCCATTCTTAAGGGATTTCAAGTTTTGCTTCGAAGGACATTACTTTCATTGAGAAAGCCTACAACAGGTCTTTAATCCCTTCGAAGTAAACGAATAGTTGAGCATTCTTACATCCATAAGTATGAAATGTACTTCGAAGCTGGCTTCTTAGTTTTCGAAGCCGTTTGTTATTTGACTTTTGGCGCCAAAATATGGTTTCGAAGCCAAATACTATACTTCCAAGCTGGCGTCAACACCTGGGATGTGTTTTTCCCTCCAAAAGTATCAATATTGAAGGAAGCTCATCAATTATTGGTTTCGATGTTTCGAATAGCAATTCCCATCCTTGAGGGATCTCAAGTTTTGCTTCGAAGGACATTACTTTCATTGAAAAACCTAAAACAGGTCTTTAATCCCTTGGAAGTAAATGAATACTTAAGCATTCTTACATCCATAAGTGTGAAATCTACTTCGAAGCCGTTTATTATTTGACTTTTGGCACCAAAATCTAGTTTCAAAGCCAAATACTATACTTCGAAGCTGGCTTCAACACGTGGGATGTGTTTTTCTCTCCAAAAGTATCAAGATTGAAGGAAACTCTTCGTATTCGTACTTTTAATACTTAACGAATTACGCGATATATCTTTCGGATACAAAGGCTTTTAAAACCCTTTTATTTCGTGCTCTAAAATCACTTGCTCGCTCAACACACAAACCCTTTATCTCTACTGATCTTCTACTTCTTTCTACTCCCTTTCCCAGCTTCGTCATCTGAGAAAACGTTCTATCAATGGCTTCCACTTCATTGAAAGTGCCAGTTGCAGAGCGTGTGAGCCCGTCTATAGCCCTGAAAAGACTCATTGATGTAGAATGTGAAAAGTACAAGGCTGGGGAGAAAAGTGCCATCGACGGACGCATCTTTATCCCTCGTCGTCATGTGCAACAAGACTATGTGCTTGGGCCCATATTCAAGGAGATTCCTATTGAGCTTCCAGCTCTATATCCTCGTCTAGAGGACCACTATCTTCTTTACGAATGCGGCCTTGACTGAAGGAACTGGAAGACGAACCGCCTCCACCGATGCTGGCCCACGGTGAGACCGGAGTGGCAAGAATGGTATGATCGAGTTGTCCCTAGTAGGACCTTGGACCTTCAAGAACTCTGCCTTCTCGACGCCCTCCGACTATCCAGGTTATCCATCTCAGAGGACCCTTTCTTAATCCCTGCTGCTCTGTGCTTTTGGAATTCTACTTTTAACTTCTTTCAATTTAGATGTGGGATGATGGCCCCTACTGTTCTTGACATTTGCCACCTATTAGGATTATCTCCCATTGGAACCCCCATTGGACCAGATTATCCTGACCTAGCAGTCCCTTTTTCCCTCCCCTTTCTTAACTCATCCTATAGTGACTTTGTCAAGGCTAAGAATAGAAGGGAGGGTCCTGTGACTGATAGGGAATTCTTCTCTTTCTTATTATATTGGCTTTGCAAGTTCCTTTTCTGCACCTCCTCTCAAAGAATTATGCCTGAATTTGCCCCTCTTGCCAAAGCCCTTGTTTTACAGAAGAGGGTGGCTTTAGCTCCATACGTTCTAGGTCACGTATATAGAGTCTGCTCTCTTTTCTGTGAGAAGCCCTTAGATGCCAATCAAGGGGGGCCATTTTGGATTCTTCAACTTTGGCTTTTTGCTTATTTCACTGAGTTACAGTCCAAATGCCTTAAATTTTTTGAGCCAAACCCTCCTACTCATGGCATGAGGCTAGCCAATGCTTCACTTTATCCCTCTACTTTTGCTTTTTACTTCTCTTTCTTCCACCAACTTCCAGCTTCTCCTCCTTCCTACTGCTTTTCCCTTCGAACCCATGACCATTGGCCCAACTTGGTTGAAGAATTTCCTAAGTGATAGGCTCTGTGCTTCACCTGCTCACAAAGACATATGGGCCTCTATTTTAATCCCAGAGAGCTATTCATTGGGACCCTGAACCCCAGAGCTTACAAATGCATTGCTGAGCCCTACTGTCCTGCTCAATTTGCTAGACAATTTGGCTTCTCACAAGGGGTCCCAATACCCCTCTGCAGTAATACCAATCTAAGCCTTACCACCAGGGATTTGAAAGTTCGACGGTCCAGACTAGAAGAGGCAACTTCTAAGTTTATACAGGACTTGATCGATTTTGAGTATACTCCTTTTCTTCCTCAAGGTAACATGTTGAAGAGGTATCACAACTGGTGGGTGACCAATATGGAAGTACGCCTGGCCATTTCTCCTCAAGACCTATTGATGGTGTTGGATGTGCCTAAGCCCAAAGGAGCTGGAGTTGTTACTTCTTCCAGTGTCCTTACCACTTCAGTTCCTGTACCTGCTAACACACAGTCTGCTCCTGCTGCCTCAACTCCTCCTAGAGTTACCCGGGCAGCCTCGAAGAAAGGTATATACCCTTGTCTCTTCTTCTTTTGTCTTCTTGATAATGCTTCTAGCCTTATCTTTAGTTCTTCTTTTGTTGAAGGTGGTGCGGGTGCCTCACAGGGAGATTCTCCTCAGAAGACTCAAGCTCTAAATCTTCTCAAAAGCAAACAGCAACAAAAGAAAATGAGACTTTTACTTGAGCCTGAAAAAGAAATTCTTGAGGTTCAAGCAGAAGAAGAAGAAGAAGAAGAAGAAGAAGTAACTCAAGAGCAAGAGTCTCCCCTGAAAAGAAGGAAAAGAGTGACCGTCCCTTCTTCTGACTTGGTTCAAGATCCCACACATGATACAACTGCCAGAATAGTGGAAGAGGAACTCACTTCTGAAGAATCCGAATCCCACATTAGAGAGAAAGAGATTGAGAAGGAACAGGCAATACCAGTACAAAGAACAAAGAGAAGGAAGATGACTCTCTCTCCTTCTGATTTGGTTGAAGACCCTGTTCATGAAGCAGTTGTTAAGGCAGTAGAACAAAAGCATTCTAAGGCCATAATTGTCTTTGAGAGAGCTAAGAAAAGACAGCAGCAACAATTCTTAAGAGATGAAGCAGCTGCTGCTGATGCAATTCAAAGAAAAACTGCAAGAAGGCAACATATTGCTGAGCACTATTCCCTTCGGAGCTCTCCTATTGCTGCTATCACTTCTGAAACAAGTAATTTCTTTCATGCTTCTACTGTTCTCCTTGTCAAATTTTTGGTATTGAAACTTGACATTACTTTACATCTTCTTCTTTTGCAGCAACAACTACTGAGCCTATTCTTCCAATAAGGACTCCCTCAGTTTCAGTTGAAGTTGATCAGATGCAAAATGTGAGGACTATTCAGATAATACTCCACTTCCTAGGCCTACATTCAATGTACCCTCCTTGAGGCCAAGCATCCTGCATCTTTTTCCTTTGGATTAAATCCATATTTCCTTACTTATCTTTGGATCTACCTCAATTCAATTCTCTTTCGAGCCTTGCTCTTCCCCCTTCTCCTAAGGAATTCCAACTGCTGCTCCATCTCTGATGGTAGCTGATTCCCTACAGAGGGTGCTGGCAGCTCTCCAACCCATGGTTTATTACCTTTACCTACTCCAGCCCTTCTTCCCTTGACCTATTGGTGGCTAGGACCATAGAGACTGCTGAAGATGCTCCACCCATTTCTCCTATCCCTATGCAGTCCTCTGTGCCTTCCACCACTACTCTTTCTGCACCCCTCATGTCACGGATGAGGTAGATATCTTCGAAGCAAGACTAGCCAGTCTCTTCGACATGCCCTCTACCTCTCCAATAGCCAATGATGAAGCTGAGCCATTAGTTTTGGCTGACCTTTACTAGAAATTTTGAGAGCTCCTTCTCCAGTAGTAAGCCTTCTGCACCTCTGATGAACTTGGACAACTGCCTGGAACTATTGATATCTTTTTCAAGGATTCCTTTTGAGGCTTTAGAGAACCTATAATAAAGAATGGCTTCCTTCAGTGCTGCAAAATTGTTGAGCAATCCGGCATGTGTCTCAAGTCATCTATCTCAGGCAGCAGCTACTATTGACTTCTACATCAACATTTGATGCTGCCAAGGCTGCAGAGGAGAAATTGGTGAGAGATCAGAGCTTTGTTTCCACAGTACATGCTGAAGTATCAGGGCTAAAGGAACAACATTCCTCTGTCTCCCAATTTCGAACTCAACTACTGGAGAGGAAAGCTCAACTTGAGGAGGAGCTATCTGCAGTGAACCAGGCCTTAGCCCGAACTGACACCAAAGTTGCTGATCACCAACCAAGGACTGGCGATCGAAAGCAAGAAATGACCACAGCCATCCAGTTGTTTCTTCATTTAAGAATAGGAAATCTGTTGTAAAAGAACAATTAAGGCATTGTAATGATTTCTGGGCCAATTTATGGCAGAATGTATTTAACTCTTTATGAAAAAGAAAAAAATTCTGATTTATCATTTGAGTACTCTTGTGTTCTTTGCTTGTCATTTATTCTATTCCTTGTGTTTCCCAAATAGTTGGAAAATAAGGCTTCAAATATCTGCCATTAATCTTTTTGGGATGTATGTATCCATTCAAATTTCTCAAATGGTATGCTCCAAAAGGCAGGACTCTATGAATTTGATATGGTCCTTCCCAGTTAGGTGACCATTTGCCAAACTTATGGCTTTTAATTCCTATTGGGAGTATTGTCTTCCATACCAAATCACCTTCATCAAAGCCAATGTATTTGACTTTCTTATTATAATTTTTGGCTGCTTTCTTCTTTTGAAAGAGAATGCTATTTAATGCCAGAATTCTAGCTTCATCTATGCTTTCTAATTCCAAGCACATACTCTGATGGTATTGCTCAGGATTTAACTGGTCTTGGGCTTACCCTCAAAGACTTAACATTAATTTCCACAGGTAACACTGCATCATGCCCATATACTAAGGCATAAGGAGTGACTCCTGTGCTTGACCTTGGGAAGTTCTATAAGCCCACAATACATCCAACAATAAGTTATGCCAATCCCTAGGATTGTCTTCCACAACCTTTTGTATTCCTTTTTTCAAGGACTTATTGGATGATTCAGCTTGACCATTGGCTTGTGCATAATAGGGGGTGGAATTAACAAGGCTAATTCCAAACTCTGCCACAAAAGACTTCACCATTTTCCCATCGAACACAGTCCCATTATCAACAGTTATAGTTTGTGGGATGCCAAATCTATGGATTAAATCCTTAATGAATCCAATGACCTCAGTCTGGTCTACAGCCTTGTATGGCTTAGCTTCGACCCACTTAGTGAAGTAATCAGTGGCCACTAAAATGAAACAATGATGCTTCGAAGAAGGTGGGTGTATTTTCCCCATCATATCCATGGCCCATCCTCTGAATGGCCAAGGCTTTACTACTGCATGCAGGTCAGTTATGGGCACATGCCTTATTGTGCCATGCTTTTGACATGCCTGGCAACCCTTGCATATTCTATGCAGTCTTTAAGGATAGTTGGCCAATAGTAGGAATGCCTTCGAAGCAACCACCTCATCTTCACACCAGGCTGATGAGCACCACAGATGCCTTCATGAACCTCAGCCATAGCTGTCAATGCTTCTTTTGGGCCTAAACATTCCAGCAATAAACCATCTCCCCCTTTTGTAGAGAGCATTACCGTATATGATGTATTGCATAGATTGCAATTTAATTTTTCTGCTGGCCTTCGAGGATGGGCCAGTGAAGTACTGCATTATTGGATGCCTCCAATCTTGTTCTTGTAAGTCATTATGATTGACTTCCAAGACCACATTCCTTTTATTCAAGGGTGGTATTAATTTCTGATATGTTGTTTGGCATATGTCCCTTTGAGCATTATCCCTTCTCTTGAAATTCGAAGCTTTCTAAGCCACATCATTAGCTCTATTATTCAAGAATCTTGGGACATGAGTTACATTTGCTATTTGAAATTGAGAAAGCAGATGTAATGCAACAACATAGTATGGCAACATGCTTATACTTTGACATTTGAAAATCCCTTTCACTTGGTTAACCACCAATTGAGAATCTCCAAATATGTCAACTGTATGAACTTGTAGTCCAATAAGAATTTCTAGCCCCACTATTAAGGCTTCATATTCAGTTTGATTATTGGAACAAGTAACTTCATCCACTCTGAAACCATGTGTGGTTTCTACCCCTTGTGGTGACTTAATCACAATACAAATTCCAATTAGGCCATTGGCTTTTGATCCATCGAACCACAGCTGCCATGGCTCAACACTAGCCATACCAAGTTCCATTATCTCTTGGCTTTCTGTTTAGGATGGGTGGTCTGCCAAAAAATTGACTAATACTTGTCCTTTTACTGCCTTTTGGGGAATATATTCTAAATGAAATTCTGATAAGGCTAATATTCATTTGCCAATTCTTCCCCTCAGCATAGGTCTAGATAACATATACTTAACCAAATCTGTGGTTGCAATTACCAAGACAGTTGTAGGCAAAAGATAGTATCTTAATTTCATTGCAGTAAAATACAATGCAAGGCACAGCTTTTCTACAACTGAGTATTTACATTCACAAGAATTTAAAAACCTACTACGGTAATAAACAGCTTGCTCCTTGCCTTCTTCATTGTGTTGGGCTAAGAAAGCTCCCAATGAATCTTCTGTTGCAGCTATGTACAACTTCAAGGGCTTATCACCCTTTGGTGGCATCAGTACTGGAGGGTTGGCCAAGTAGGCTTTGATTCCTTCAAAAGCAATTTGATGCTCTGCTGTCCACACAAATTCCTCTTCATCTTTTAGCCTTAATAAGGAAGAAAATACTTTAGTTTTCCCTGTAGTGTTAGAAATGAATCTTCGAAGAAAATTAACCTATCCAAGGAACTTTTGTAATTCTTTCTTACTTGATGGAGGTCTGGCTTCAATGATGGCTTTGGCTTTTATTCTGGTCAATCTGTATTCCTTTCTTGTGTACTACATAGCCCAAGAAGTTTCCAGATGATACGCCAAAAGCACACTTAAGAGGATTGAGTTTCAACTTGAACTTTCTCATTCTTTCAAAGGCTGCTTCTAAGTGAAACAGATGCTCCTCCATGGATTGGGATTTCACTACAATGTCATCAATATAACACTCTAAATACCCTCCAATGAGGTCATGAAAGATAGTGTTCATAGCCCTCTGATATGTAGCCCCAGCATTCTTCAGGCCAAATGGCATTTTAACCCATTCGAAGGTGCCAATATTCCCAGGACATCTGAATGCTGTCTTGTGGACATCCTCCTCTGCAATGCAGATTTGGTTATAACCAGAGTGCCCATCCATCATTGATAAAATTTGATGCCCTGCTGAACTGTCTACCAACAAATCACTATAGGCATAGGATACTCATCTTTTGGAGTTGCTAGATTTAAGTTTCTGAAATCAATGCATACCCTCATTTTACCATTCTTCTTAACTACAGGCACAATATTGGATAGCCATTCAACATACCTGGCTGTCCTAATAAAGCCTGCCTTGAGTAGTCTAAGAATCTCCTCCTTAACTTTCTGAATCACTTCTGGACTCATTCTTCTTGGTTTTTGCTTGTATGGCTTGAAATTAGGCCTCATAGGGAGCCTATGTTCCACTAATGACCTATCCAATCCTGGTAGTTCATTATAAGACCATGCAAAACAATTTTTATATTTCTTCAGAACAACCAACAACTGGTCCCTGTCCAGAGCATTCAAACAAGCACTTATATAGGTGGGCTGTTGTATAGAACCTTCCCCTAAATTTACTTCTTCTAAGGGGTCTTGTGTCTGAGAACTTACTGAAGCTTCTTCTTTGATCCCTTCTGCCTTCGAAGCAATCTTCTTGCTTTGTTCTGCTCCCAGGTTCTTTAATTCAACATCTTTACCCTCCTCCTCATAGACAAAGTCTGTCCATAAGGCTTCTTCTTCCTGTATCTCCTGGACTTTTGTTTCAATGTCCAATGCACAGTATTTGTCAAGGGCCAAAACTCTGGCCTGTTGCTGCTCCTGCTTGCAGCCAATTATCATGGCTTCTTTCTCTTGCTCTTGTACTCTCTGGACTATTGATTTTACATCCAATATTGAGAACTTAATTAGAGCCAAAGACTTGGCTTCTTGGACTTCATTTCTTTGCCTACAACCAGGCATCATTGTCATCCTTAACGACAACCTCCTCATCAGCACTCTCCTGGACTAAGTGCTTCAGGTGTGTCACTTCCTCATCAGCCGTCACTTCGGCTGAGCCATCAGGTTTCCTTAGTATACTGAGTGGTGTCACTCCCTCAATATACAGTTTGGCCTCTGCGAAGTCTGCACAGGCTATGAAGGGTTGAGGATCTGCATCAATTTCCTCTGTCTCCCCATTGCCCAAGGCCATCATTATTTTCTGATGCAAAGAGGAAGGCACACACTTGTTAGTGTGGATCCAATCTCTACCAAGTAAAGCATTGTACTTAGCATTGCTGTCGATGACGAAGAATGCTGTCATGCAGTCTCTGGTTCCCACACTCAGGTTGATGGGCAGAATTTCCTGAGCCATCTGTTTGTCTCCAGCGAAACCAGCAATGGTTGTGCTGGTTGGGATTAACCTGGGATTCTTTTTCCCTAGTTTCTTCAAGGAAGATTTCGGTAGTAAGTTCACTGCTGCCCCATTATCTATCAAGACTCGGTTCAATTGTATCCCATCGAAAAAGGCCTTGATATACAAAGGCTTGACATGCTGTGTCATAGAGTTCGAGGGATACTCAAAAGGATATGAGAGGTTAATGCTCACCTCTTCTTCACTCTCATATTCAGTTTCCATTGGGGTAGCCATTCCGGAATCATCTTGCACCATACTCACTTGTGAGTCTTCACTAGAGACTGGAATTGGGTCAATTTCTTTCCCCTCTTGGTTCTCATCTCCAGCTTGGAATTCATGCGGTAGTATGTATACCATATTTACTGATACTGAGCCAAATTGGATGGCTGGCTGTGCCTGTTTCTCCTCTTGGCCACCTTGTTCAGTTACTTCAGAAGCATCCTCCATGCTGCATTCTGGCACTTCATTACTAACGAGCTCCTTCGAATGGTCTTTTCTGACTGGCTTTTCAACCAAAAATGTTTGTTCAGCCATGAAGGCTTCGAACATTTCTTCTCAACCATTTCTTTTTTTGGCCTAAGCCAACTTCTTTCTCTGTCTCGCTATCACTCTCCATCAATGCCTTCTCCAATCCTGCTAAACTGGACTTCTCTCTGGCTTTTAGTTCAGAGTGAACTTTGGCCAACTGTTCTCTATTGCAACCCATTTTGCTTTGTAGAGTTGGTTTTGGAGTATGGTCTGACTTTGGATTCTTCTTTCCTTCTGTCTGGACCAATGAAGAGCTCTCTCCACTCTCTTTCAGGTCTTGCTGGTACTGAGTGTACCTACGCTGAATTTTCCTCCTTTGTGATCTAGAAATTACGGGGACCATGTCTGGTTCCTTTGTTTTTGGGTGCTTAAGCAATACCCAATTGTTTGGAGCCACCAAAGGAGGCTTGATCATCCTGCCTTGGTTTCCAATTACATCTCTTTGGGTAAACATTTCCCTAGGTTTGTTCTGCATCACAAACCAATCTGGGACCCCAGGTACCCAAGAACTTACTGACCCAACTATCGAACTACTTCTTTCTTCCTTCGAATCTCCCTTCGAAGCTGGCTGTGAAGGCCATTGCTTGGCCCTGACTTCATGCTTTGGGCCTAACTCAGGCTTTCGACGGAGGTGTCCACTTTCTGTCCTGCGTGAGGCTGGTCTAGAGAGCCAATCCCTGGCTTTGATCCCATAAACTGAACCCTTCTCCAGTCTCCTTTCAGAATGATTACTCTCCATTCTGTAATAATTAGGTGACCTGGATTCATATAAAGGCCTCTTGCCTTTGGAATGCATTCTATCAGCTGTTGGTTCAACCATCAATGGCTGCTGCCTAACACCAGATGGATATGGCCTTTTATTGTAAGCATTGGTTGGTTTAGGACGTCTCTGCACATCCTTGTAATATTGCTTCCCATCAATTGGAAGCCCTTTCAACCACTTGTAGCTTAGTCTGCACCTGGGACACATCCTTTGCATTACAGCTGCCTCTAAGGAATCGTCATCCAGTGCTTCTTCATCAGAGTCTTCCCTCTGGTGTGAGAAACCTTGTCCAATAGCTGGTAGATTTCCAGTGTCTTTCTTGATAGTTGTCTGGTTGGCAACATGCATCTGCACATTGACTTCTTCCAATTCTTTCAAGGACAAGTTCTGAAAGTCTGGCATAATGACATTGGCTGCCACCTCTCCAATTTCTGGAAATGGATTACTGTCGATCCCCATGGCCTTTTCTGCTTTGGCTGGGAATTTCAAACTTCCTTCCGAATTTGTTCTTGATCCTGTCTCGAAAAACAATACAGTTCTTAGTCGATGAATTATGCCATTTACAATATACTTTTCCTTTAAATCTTTGACTCCTTTCGGTAACTTAAGGAAGTTGGCCGCAAGCAAATGATCAAAAATGTCATCTGCTTTAGTTAAATCGAAAGAGTATTTCCTGTGAAGGTCTTTCTTTTAAATTGTTGGTCAATTGTTGTATCTTATGAATTAATGCTTCACAGATTACAGGTTTTTTCCCTACAATCTCTGCTGCATCGATTTCATAATTAGGATCTCTATAATGTCTTGTACGATGCATTATTTCGATCTTGTTCCTCCTCTAATAATGCTTCATATCTAGACACCTTATAGGTGAGTTCTACTAAGTCTCTGAACTCAGTTAAGTCAAACTTCTTTCGAAGCCTAAATTCTAAACCATTTTGAGCCAATCTCACGAATTTTGGCTCTGGTAAGATGACTCTACATTTATTTCGAGCCCTTTTAAATCTGGCAATAAACTGAGTGGCCTTCTCATCAGGCCTTTGACTCAATCTTGCCAAGTCTGCCATAGAAACCTTTGGCTCCGATTGGAAGAATTGGGCATGAAATGCCTCTTCCATTTATTGCCAAGTCTGGATAGAGCCAGGTGTAAGGTTAATATACCATACAAATGCTCCTCTAGTTAGGGAATTTGGGAATAACCTTAACTTCATATAGTCATTATTGGTAAATTCGCCGCATTAAGCAGCAAACCTAGCAATATGCTATACTGTTGATTGATTTCCATTCCTATAAAAAAGGGCAAAATCTGGTATCCTGAAACCTCTTGGGTATTCATGTACCCTATCTACCCATTCTGGGTATGGTTTCCTGTACACAGGAGTCTGGACCCCCCAAGCCATCGGTCCACACATCTCCCTAACAATATCTGCAATCTGGTCCCTAGGGACCATATTTTGTGCCTGCTGAACCACTACTGGAGGGGCAAACACAGGATTTGGTGGGCAAACTTGTGCCTGCGGTCCTCTTGGTCCATAAGGTGGTACATTTGGGACTGGTTGTCCCTGTGGTCCAGGTTGCTGTTGGGGGTGTTGGTAACCCCTTTGAGCTTGACCTACGAAAGGTGCTGGAACTGGTGTTGTGTCTCTTCCATTCGTGGGAAAACCTTCCAACCCCCCGGGTATAAATTCGAATAAGGGATTAGTGAACCCCCTCGTGCCAAGTATGGTTTCGAACATGGGATTTGGAACCATTCTTATGCCATTTTCTTGTACTGGGCCAGATCCACCAAATTGCATGGCTTTACTATTAAGTACTGAGGCATTTGACCTGCTATAGGCCTCGGAATAGGTTCGTACCAAGACTGAGGTGATGGTCTTTCATAATTCATTACTAGTTTGACCATTAGAATGTCCATTAATTTGCATAGGCTGTTTATCTCTAGCCAATCTTTTCTAGGAACATTTGAAATTTCCTCGATGTGTCTTGCATTTGTTGGTTAGTGGTTATTCATTCGATCCAAAAAGGATGTTGCCCACCTTTCCATTGTGTTCATTAATTGCTGTCTCATAGCATCTACTAGGCCACCCCATGGATTTATTGGCTGAGTAGATGGAACAGTGAATGGTCTAATTCCTTGGTCTCGTCCAATATTATGAACATGTGGTACTTGTTCTGAAATGCTGGTCTGTTTGACCATAGGTTCTGATAAAATGGGAGTTTCCACAGGATGTGTTATCACATTATCCTTCGGATTAGGTATCTCTACAGGTTCTAAAGTAGTTGGTTGCGGCAATGAAGAATTTGCGATTGCCCGGTGCTACTGGCAGTGGCCCCACAATATCCAATCCCCAAAGCGCGAACGGCCAAGGACTTGTAAGGAGGAGCAATTCTCTGGCCGGTTGATGAATTTGGTGAGCGAATTTCTGGCATTTTTCACACCTGCGAACGTATTTCTGCGCGTCCGCTTGCATGCATAGCCACCAGTAACCTTGGGAAATCGCTTAGTAAGCTAAAGATCTGCCCCCAGTATGGCTCCCGCAGATGCCTTCATGAATCTCATAGAGGAAAGCTTCTACCTTGGCGGGGTGGACACACTTCAGATATGGCCCGCTAAAAGATTTTTTGTATAAGGCTCCGGATGGAGAGAGCCAAAACCGCTCTGACTTGGCCCGGATTTTGTTGGCCGCCTTCTTCTCTTCTGGCAAAATTCTATCTTTTAGGAACGCGATGATGGGGTCCATCCAGGATGGTCCCAGGTTGGTATAGAGTACCTCGGGCACTTCTGGTTCCTCAATGCTTGGCCGAGGTAGGAATTCTATCAGAAAAGGATTGGGGAAAGCTGTTTGTGTAGATGCAAGGCCAGCCAGTTCGTCAGCTGTGCTATTTTCTTCACGGTTGACTTGCTCTACTCTTATTGCGGCGAACTTCTTGATTTCTGCACGCACCAGCGCCTGATACTTAGCCATTCTTTCATCCCTGGCTTCATACTCCCCAGAGACCTGATTGACCACCAGCTTGGAGTCACTGAACACCAGAAGAGCCGAAGCTTTCATTCTTAATGCACTTCTTAGTCCAGCAAGGAGGGCCTCGTATTCCGCCTCATTGTTGGACGCTGGGAAGCCAAGCGTAATCGCTTTGCTCGATTACCAGCCCGTCCGGTGAAGTCAGCACAATACCCAGCCCAGCGCCATGTCTGTTTGAAGCCCGTCGACGAAAAGCTTCCATATTTCTCCTATGAACAACTTCCAGCAATCTGATGGGTTTTGGGAGCTTCTCAATTCCAAGGTTCCGGTCGGCGCATTCTGGTCTCTTCCCAGGTCTTGGTTGGGCTTGTCTTTCGAAGCGTTGTCCGGCCTCTCCAGCTCGGCTTCCATTTGCCCTTCCACCAATCGTGGGCCAGTACTTGTCTCTATTATCTGAACCATGGGCTGTGCAAAATCCGCACTAGCCAAATCAACCGGGCAAGCCGAATGCATTCCAGGGGCAAATTCCGCCACAAAGTCTGCAAGAGCTTATGCCTTGATCGCGGTACGTGGCTGGAACTTGATGTCGTACTGCCCCAGTTCTACGGCCCATTTCAGAATTCTCCCGATAAAGTCTGCCTTTTCAAAAAGCACCTTGAGTGAAGACTCGGTAAGCACCACTATTGTATGGGCATGAAAATAATGCGCCAGCTTTCTCGAAGCCATCACCAGGGCCAGGGGTAACTTTTCTAGCGGCAAATATCTCGACTCAGCAGGGAGCAAGGTCTTGCTTACGTAGAAGATGGGCAAGTGCTGGATGCCTTCAGCGCGGACTAGGACGGCGCTCACAGCATGTTATGAGACTGCCAAGTAGAGATACTGTTCTTCACCCGGTTTCGGAGTAACCAGGATAGGGGCCGAGGAAAGATATACTTTCAGATCGGCCAAGGCACGGTCACACTCCTCGTCCCAAAAGAACTTGGCCTTCAAAGTTTTGAAGAAAGGTCTGCAACGATCTGAAGACCGGCTTATGAATCTGTTCAGCGCGGCTGCCATCCCGGCGAGATGTTGCACGTCCTTTGTGGAGTTTGGGCGCTCCAGCATCTGTATCGCCTTGATTTGGGAAGGGTCGGCCTCAATCCCCCGGTTCATGACCAAAAAGCCCAAAAACTTCCCGGTGCCGACTCCGAAAGTGCACTTGGAGGCATTCCAATGAAGCTTGTGGTGTTTACGTATAGCAAACATCTCAGCTAGGTTAGTGAGGTGTTGAGACTTTTCCCTGCTCTTTACCACCATGCCGTCGATGTAGGCCTCCATGGTGCGGCCCAGAAGAGGAGCGAACATCTTGGTCACCATCCTTTGAAAAGTTGCCCCGGCGTTTTTCAGTCCGAACGGCATGACTTTGTAACAATATAGGCCTCTCGGAGCGGTGAACGATGTGATTTCTCGGTCTGGTTCATACATGGCTATCTGGTGGCAGCCACGATACGCATCCAGGAAGCTAAACCTCTAATGGCTAGTGGTCAAGTCTACCAGCTGGTCAATTCGAGGGAGGGGAAAGCTATCCTTTGGGCATGCACGGTTGACCGTCTTATAATCAACTCACACCCGCCACTTGCCATTCTTTTTTGGAACCACCATCGTGTTAGATATCCATCGAGGGTATTGCACTTATTCTATTGCCCCTGCTTCCAACAAGTTCTTGACTTCCTCCGCCACCACCTCAGCATGGTGCAAAGCCGAGCGGCGGGTCCTCTGGATGACCGGCCGTGCGCTAGGGAAGACATTCAACTGATGGCAAATGAAGCTAGGGTCGACGCCAGACATATCGTAAGGCGTCCACGCAAAGGCTTCCATATTGGAGATCAGAAAGTCAACGTACTCATGTTGCTCGGCGCTAGACAGGGATGAGCCCAAGAGAAAGAACTTGGTTGGGTCGTTCTCATCAATTCGCACCTCCACCAAATCTTCGACTGATTTTTCCTCGGCCTTTCTTCCTATGTCTTCCAGGACTTCCTTCCCCTCGGGACCCTTTATCATTTGAACAAACCCTTTGGCGGCCCAGCTGCCGTTCACCGCAACGAAGCACTGTTTTGCCATCACTTGGTCTCCCCAAACCTCCTCTATTTGCCCGGTTGGTGTCGGGAAGCGCAGGACCTGATGGTAGGTCAACGCTACTGCTTGCAGGGCGTGTAACCAGCCTCTGCCCAAAATTAAGTTGTAGGTGAATGGGACCTTGAGCACCCAGAATTCTACTTACTTTATCACTAAACCCACTTTGACCGGCAATATGATCTTCTCCACCGGCCATTCTGGCTGAGAGTTGAAGCCAACCAAGGGAGATGTTGCAAGGGCCAAGTCCTTATCCTCCAGCTTCATCTGCTTGAACGCGTCGTAGTACATGATTTCGACCGAACTTCCCTGGTCGATCAAGATCCTCTTGATGTCGAAATCCTTGACACGAAGAGTTACCACTAGTGCGTCGTTGTGGGGCATCTGAATCCTCTCCAAGTCCTTGCTTGAAAAGGTAAGGATGTCCTTCTCCTCGGTCTTCCCTCTCTTCATAGCGGGTTGAACTGAGAGCATTTCCCTCATGTGCTTGGCTTTTTTAATCATCCCTCTCAGCTCGCACACCCTTGGCGGTTCAATGATGCCATAGATAACATTGATTACGCCTTGGGGCACTACCTCCAGGGCGGCTAGACCGTTTGGCTCAGTTTGTCCCGGTGGCGCGGCTTTCATACCCCCATCTATGTATTGGTCAAGGTGTCCTGCTACCACTAGCTCCTCCAAGTGTTGTTTGAGCGGCAAGCAGTCCTCCGTTCGGTGCCCCCGTTCTTCATGGAAGGTGCATCGATGCCTTGAGTTGAAGCCTCTCTGTGCACTCCCCAACTTGGCCGGCCAGCGGACGAAGGGTTCACCCCGGATTTCACTTAGTATGCGGTAAATAGGAATTTTGAAGACTGTGGTGATACCCTTTCTCGCCTTCAACTTCCTCTTGGCGTCCTCCTCTTCATCACGTGGAGCGTTAGCTCGGTCATTTCTGCGACCTTTGTTTCTATCATCGCGGTTTGGGCCATGACGTTGATCTTTTGATCGGTCGTTTGGGCGGTTGCCCTCCTGCCCGACCGAGTGAACTTTCCCCGCCACTCTTCTGTCCACCGTGACCCAGTTAGCCTTCTCGGTTGCGGAGGCGGCATCATCCTCCACACGGATGTGTTCATTAATTCGCTGCATCAATGACTCCATTGTCATGGGCTAGTGCATAGTAAGCGAATCTCGCAGCCTATGTCCGACTGGGAAACCCCGCTTCTATTGAGAAATAGCCAGATTGGTAGGGCAGTCGAGGATCTCATTGTAAGTTTCCCAATACTTCGCATTGTATGCCTTCAACAAACCTCCAGACTCCATCTTGACGCCCAGGAGATGGTCGACCTCCTTGGGTGTTTGTGTGTTGGTCTTGAATCTGGTGACGAAGGCTTCCGCTAGCTGCTGCCATCCCTCGATACTCCCCTCCGGAAGCCTCTCGAACCACTTCAGGCCCAGTTCTCCCAAACTTGCTGAGAAAATGAGGCACATCAGGGCATCATTGCGCCGGTGTCCAGCCATTACTTGCCGGTAATGACTAACATGCATGTACGGATCCGTCTTGCCGTCGTACAAGGTGAACTTGGGTTGGTGGAATCCGACAGGAGTGGTGTACTCTCGATTTCTGGAGACAGCGGCGTAGCCGTGAGTCTCGCCAGTTCTTTGTCCACTAATGCAGGGGCCACCACCCTGGGCGCTGGCATTGCCACTTCTTCGCTGCAATGGACTTGGGTGCTCAGCCTCTGCAACGCCGACAATCTCTGAATCTCTCTACGGCACGCCCTTTCCTCCAGTACATCCCTCAGGTCTTTGGAACGGGTGGAGAAAGAGTATCACGACGTCGATGATGGGCAAGATTTCGGTAATAAAATATAAAATTAATATTTTGAGACAAAAAAAAAATTATTTAAAAATATCAATACCAACCTTATAATAAACACTTTAATTCAGGTTACAAATCCTAACAAATTTGAAATGTGAGTTGCTGGCTAATCACATGTAGTTGTTTGGAGGTTGACCTTTTCCCATTCCCAAAGCTTTCTGGGCTTTCACCAAGTCACCATCCTATTTGGTGAGGGAATATGTTTCTTTTTTTACTGATTAGGATTCAAATTTCTTATTAGTCAAGTGAAATTTGAGAATTTAAATGGATCGACTCGGTTCGTTCAATTTAACTTGCAATAGTGAATTCTAAAAATCTTATCTTGGGATGTTCTGAGTATCAAAAGAAAATATAAAAAATAAAAAATAAAAAATAAAGGCTTACTGGGCCGACAAGGCCATGTGACCTTGATTTTTTATTTTGGTTAATTTTTTATTTTGCTTTGATAGAAACATTATTTATGCATTATTTGACCTGTTAATTTTTTATAAGTTAAAAATTAAAAATAATTTTTCTCAACTTTAAACAAATAAATTTTTTAAAATTATTTTTACTTGATAAAATATAAGTAAAAGTGACATTTTATGCAAACTCTCAAAATAACAAAGATACAGACAACTAATATAAGTTGTATTAAATTGTCCAATTGTGACAAAATATTTCATCCCACCATCGTCCCTAGTCAAATGAACGTTTAACAAGTGTCTAGGATTTTTTGCACTAAACAAGTGTCTAGGTTGAATTTGCACTTTTGAAATTGTCGACCATTTCGGAGTTGTACAACTGATGTTGATTAAGAAATTATATAAATGCAATGTCATTCATTAACACTACTGCATTCCATCTATCTATAGTATTATATATATATATATATATATTATTAAGGGGTTGTTTAGGGTGTCTTAAATAAGTTTATTTTTTGTCTTTTTAGACTAACAAGTTGAGGAAAAAAATATGGATGTTTGGGTTAACTTTTTGACTTTTTATAAAAAAATATGTATTAAAAAATGTGTATTAATAATTGTGTAGGAGAATATAGGATAAAGAGATGGTACGGATTGGCAGTGGAGCGGTTGGGTGAGTAGATGAGGAAATATTGTTTAGTTTGTGGTCTTTGATTGGATGGTGTTGTTTGGCTCGTGGGGGTCCATCATGGGTCCCGTTTTTCTAATCGGAACCGTTTAATGTATAGAACTCGTCGAGTACTATATGCTTATAAAAAATCACATTGATTGGATATCGATAGCTATATGATCGTGTTAGTTTTTCTTATTTATACAAAACTGATTTGATCATGTAGTTAGCAATATCCGATAGAAGTGATTTTTTACAGTCATATAATACTAGACGAGTTTTACGTATTGAACGGTTCAGATTATCAAAATGGGACCCGTGGTAGGCCCCCACGAGTCCAATTTTACCATGTAATTTAATTAATATTCTACTACAAATTTTTTTTTTTATGCTGTCAGCGACTGATAGCATCATGTCAATCATCATTTGGGCTTGATGTTTGATTTGTATTCATATTTATATATTAATTTTTTAATATTTTTTTTAAGAAATAGTGAGAATTTTTTAACTTTTTGACTTTTTAAATTTTTCTAAGATTGTCAAACTTGTCATAACTCTTTTCTAAACCCCGCGTGAAAGTTTAGTGTACTGAATACGCTTTTTATTTATTTATTATTATATAATGTGAACACGGCAAGTCACAAAAACACTAACCGATGTCTCATTTAATCATTATTGTTATTTTTTTGAGTTAGTGATGTTTGGTTCACTTTAACGATGAAATACACAAAGCCGAGTTAGACCATTCTTGTAAATCGGCTTCCACCTAACATCATGACTCATGAGTGAGAAGATGATGAAGCTAAATAGTAGTTAATTTATTAGCATGTGAAACTATTCCTGGGTAAAGCGGGAAATGACTTATTGCGAAACACTGGGACTGTTATTTTCAAATTGTGGAGCAGTAAATTGTTACAATTGCACCTATTTTGAGTTAGTTGCCAACGTATTTCAAGTGGGAATAAGTCCAAATCAAAATTAAGTGGACGGTAGTTCAAGAAAAACTTGGGTTCAGATTTTGACAATTTAATTTGTTTATTTTGTTGTTTATAAGGATGGGAAGACTAATTTTCATAAGTATTAATCTAATAATTAATAACTGATTTTTATTAATAAAATAAAAAATAAAAATTATATAGGGCAGCCAAGAGGTTCCCCAAGTGAGAATTTGAAAAAGTAATATAGGTAGTCAAAACTTTTTTTGCATGGCCTTTTTTAATTTTGAAGCATTTGAATGGACTGAAAAATGGTGTTAATTAATTTACTAACTCAAACTGGCTTTGATTTTGAAGCTTTAAATTAAGCTTGGAACCGATAAGCATTAGTACCAGTTTGATTTATCAGAATTCATGCACCTTACTAAAAAAAAAATTTAATGGTTCAGATCTTCTAGCTATGTATACGTGCATATTGTGGCCCAATTCATGCACCTTACTTAAAAAGAAAAAATTAATGGTTCAGATCTTCTACCTATGTATATGTGCATATTGTGGCCCAATTGGGGTTTTGAGTTTGGGGCATTAGAAAGCCAAGCCGACTGATGGGATGGTCTAGAATTTGAATCATTTTGGGCCAGAAATGTGGACCCTTAAAATTTTCAAAAAGGCCTTATGCATGCACGAGCACATCAGTTGGAACGCGTGGGGACAAAAAGCAAAGAGTGCGCACTTCACGGCACGTGTAGTAGCGAACGACGTCGTCGACATGGTTTATCCAACTGGTCTAGTACTGGACCTCTGCGCTTACAGATGGAGCAGAGTAGTTGGAGAAGAAAAGGACAGTTAAACAGTAGTAGTAAGTAAGTTGTTCAAAAGATCGAGATCTTTACAAACAACCCACTTCGACAAAAGCTGACTTGGATTTGGATTTCGGTTTCAATTTCACTTCAAATCTCGTTTTTCACTTTGCTTGAGAGACTTTATTCGCTCTGTAAACATTCTTCAGAGTCTCTCTACGTATTTGCCCCCAATCGTTTGCTTCCTCAATGTGGTCAGTTCTGGAATTGTCCCAGCCCCAAAGGTATGGGTTTTCTTCATATATGTTTGAAATCATAGTGGTTTTTATGCTTTCGTTGTTGCTGAGGAATTACCTCTTCTTTTTTTTTTTTTGTTACCACTTTTGAAAAGCAAAACCCTTTTTGAAATTTTTTGCTCCATAAAGCTCACAGAGAGAGAGAGAGAGAGAGAGAGAGAGAGATTGGATTTTAAAATGCCACCCAAACTGTAAATAAGATCCAAGCCCCCATAGAAGAAATTGATAATAATAACATTAACTGCAAATTGAAATCTCAAAGTCGTAGTCTTGGCGATTACTCTTTTGGAGTACTCTCAAATTCAGTAAAAAATAATGAATCTGGACCCTACATTATTTTTTCTGAGTATTTTTTTGTGCACGAATTCTGTCTCGGTAGCATTGCTCTATCAAATTCGTTACTTTTAGTCTACTCACGCCAATATTCTATGCATTTAGTTTCATTATTCTTTAAAAAGTACTTCTAATTGTGGTAATACTTTCTTTTCTTTTTTGTGTATATATATAATGTGCATAATCATAAGCATATTCATAGCTTATATACAATGCTAGCAATCTCCGTTTCAACAATTCTCGCAGTTCACTTTCAATTCTGATTAGAGAAAGAAGATGATCACGGAACATGAAAAGTACCCGGTTCAGCTATGTGCATGCCGGTGTGAGTTTGCTAAAACTCAAGAAAGTTATTGAGTTTTGAGGAAGAAAGTCATTGGGAATGAAGAAGTGGTCTGGTGGCTTGTTGATTTTAGCACTTGCTAGCATTTTGTTTCTGCGTTACTGCTTTATGGGTAAAAAACAGCCACAGAAGCAGTCATCATACGATTTCTTCAATAACCATCCGCCTGATGATTATGATATTATTCGGGACAATGATGAAGTTGATTCATCTCAAACGACAACGAAAATTTTACAAATTAATGTGAAGAAAAAGCCCCACCTTATTGATATTAAAGGGCTTCGTGATCTTTACAGTCCGAAAAATATTTCTAGCAAAGAGTCTAAGGCATTTCTTGTATGGGCTCAAATGCGTTCGTTACTCTCTAGGTCAGATGCTCTGCCTGAAACGGCTCAAGGGATCAAAGAGGCTGCCATTGCATGGAAAGAATTACTGTCTGTGATTGAGAAGGAAAAAGCCTCCAAGTTTTATGAGACTAACAATAAAGAACATAAAGATTGTCCTTACTCTATTAGTGCATTCAATACAACAATATCGAGCAGTGGAAGTGTTCTTCAGATTCCTTGTGGTCTAGTTGAGGATTCGTCAATTACGGTGATCGGCATACC
>JAPPVO010000036.1:2648748-2833764 GCA_030407325.1 Camellia japonica
TAGAGTGAGTCTTAGATGTATCAGAGGAATGGTGCCAGGTATTTTTCCAATAAGTCAGGCCAGTCAATATGTGTTCTTGGCCACCCATAAGCAGGTTTTGGTGTATTATCGAAATAGCAGAGTTTGGAAGGAGATGTATTCCGTGAAGAACAGCTGTACACTTCCTTTGTGGTTTTCTGCATATGACTTTCGGAGCACAATTTTCTCTTGCCTCTGAGTTCTGGAGACTGCGTCTGATGAACTACTGTATAGGAAGCTGGTATTGCAATTATATCTACATTCTTGATTTTCAATTGTCTAGTTTTTTTTTTTTTTAGATATGCAGTGCGGAATTTAGTATTCTGCTAGTAGATTTTATATGGATTTTAGCACCTATAATGAATAATTTTTCAGGCCAGCTTGCTCTTGCTTTTGTGAATTGAATTTGAATTATCCCAGTTATTGAAGGGGTGGTAACACCAATTCCTTACTTTGTTGCCAATTACAGTGCGTGCACTTACTGAATTTAAGTTAGGGTGACTACATTTTGTGGGCATAAAAATGCTTTTTTCATTGTTCTAGTCTTACTTGGACCATAATTTCTTCTGAATTGAAAATGTGATTTTTATAAAGCTCTTGAGCTATTCTGTGACCTCCTCATACTGCTTCTTCAGAACTTCCTTGTTTTTAGTTTTCAGGTAATTCAAATCTGCAAATAATTTATCAGCATGTCATAATTGTCTATAATTCTACTCTGTGGAACATCACTGAACTTCAAGTAGTTTCAAATGTTTCTTGTGTAGTTCTGTTCTGATGGTTGTTGATCACTAACATCTAAATCTTGGTGACATGTTTGAGGCTTTTGGTTTGGTCTTGGATGAGAACGGCTGTTTGGCTTGGGCAATTTGCTAAGCAACCTCGTATTGAAATTTGATTATTTTCTATTCCCAATTACTGATTCTGTATGCTTTGACAGAGGTGGTGGTTGAAGGCTTGAAGCCAAAATACCTGAAATGAACCCACCACACAAAGAGATGAAGGGTGAGATCCCTTTCCATGTATACACCACACAAAAGAATGCTAAATCCTGTTCAGTTCAGATTAAGAGCTCAGGCAACTTTGCTTTAATGTGAGCCCTATATATATGGAGTACAACTACAAACAGGATCAGTAAGAATTACAAAGAGAATATAGGGAGCCTATTTGGCTTGGTACTCCCCTCTTTGAGTTAAAACAATGGGAATGAGGATTGGGTTATATTCCTTTCATACACAAGCTAGGTTGATCATTCACTTTGAAGGAGTTCTGCCGGGAAATATGGAGAAAGTTGCTTTAAGTGAGGAGTGCAATCACCTAATAGGCTTTGATTTGGAACTTCCTTGTTTGGATTTTGACAAAATAGATGGACTAAAGCTTTCTTGCTCTTCTTTCCTTGGAATCGACCTAGCGCTGTTTTTGTATCTCTTTGTTCAATTTGAGCTTGACTCGGCCTCTCCCAAGACATATGGTCTTGTAAGTCATTTACTAGGCCAACTTCTTATTCTCTATTAAAAAATGAAAATTGATTGATTCACAGAATTTGGACTCATCCAAATTGTCTGAATTATGTAAGACGGACAACCGGCCGAACAATCTCCCCTATGATTGCCCGGATGACCGGCATGTCAACTGGCATCCTTTGAATGACCGGCTAGACGATTTTTCGGATGATCGGTGTGTCAATCGACATGCACAAATTTAAATAATTTGTACGAGCCCAAATTTAGTGCATGGAGCATTACTCTTCAAAAATTTAGACCTATACAAAAAATCATTCTTGGGTCCAATCATCCAAATTTGTTCAGAATATGTTATCAAGGAAAAAAGGTTGTGCATAATATCAAAAGTTTGGTGAATGGATATTGGACTGAGAAGGTAAATGTTAATCCATTAGAATTTTGATGCTATGCTAATTTTCTATAAGAACGATGTGATAATATCATGGATTAAAATGTAAAAATATATTAAAATTAAAATGTAAAAATATATTAAAATATGTAAAAAAATATAATAAAGATATGTGAAAGTTTTTTTTGTGTAGCTTGTCGCATGACCCTTTTCTTCTTTTCAATCAAATTGAATTTGTAGACCTAAGAGCATCTCCAACGGTTTAGCAAATTTTTCACCAAATTTGAGTAAAAAAAAGATAATTTCCTCAATCTGATATGAGCCGTTCCAACCGTTGCACTATAGCATGCATCAAAATAAAGGAGACATCAGGTGGAACGACCGGCCGGTCGACCGGTTAGGCCTGAATTTTTTTTTTCTTCAATTTGATAGTCAACCGGTTCTGTCTTATCTTGATAAGCAACCTCATTTTTGTCTTATCTTGATTTTACAAATAAAGCTTTGAAAGCTTTCATCAATGGCGATTTTAGATCTCATGTTTACTTCGTGAAGAAGGGTCGTGAATTTTTTCCAAAAACAATCCAAAGTCTACATTTTTTTTATCCAATAAGCAAGGCTTTTTTACAATTTCTCAACTTTTTCTTTTTTCTTGCAGATTCTTGTCTTCCAAACAACCCAACTATCCATATTCAGCTAAAAAAGAAAAAATAAAATAAAAACCACAAGAATTACGTCATTTCTAGATAAATAATGATGTGGGTTCAGAATAAATTCGTGTAAAGAATTGATTTTTGGGTTTGGGTTTGTTTCGAGAAAGTGATTTGAGTTTTGATTGCTCGGTTCTGGGGTCATTTTCTTTCTAAGGAAAGTGAGAGAAAACATGAGAGAAAAAGTGGGATTCGTTGTGTGTTTTTGATTTCTTCTATATGGGTCTTGTTTGGGTAGATTTGTGGTGGAGAGGAATAGCTTGAAGGTGACTTCACCGGACTCTTTGAAAGGTGTTTATGAATCTGCAATTGGGAATTTTGGGGTTCCTCAATATGGAGGAACAATGGTTGGAACTGTGGTTTATGCAAAGGCTAATCAAAAGGCTTGTAAGAGCTTCAGTGATGTTGATCTCTCCTTAAAATCCAAGCATGGTGGTCTTCCATTCTTCCTTCTTGCCGATTGAGGACGTGAAATTTTTTAATTCACAATTTTTCTTTCTTACACTCAATATGAATGTGTTCTTTCTTACACTCAATTCTTCTTTTTCTTCTTTTGTTATTTTGATAGTTGACTGCAAGGACGACCGGTGGGATAGCCCATGAGACGACCGGTGGGTCAACCGGCTTAGACATCTGACTGGTTGACCGATTGGCTCACCCCAACGTTACAACATAGTGAAATGGTGAAATCTCGCGCTTGTCTTTAGTTTGATGAAAGTTTTGTTCCGTTCTCAGTTTAATATTAATTTGGTGAAACCATTAAGAGGAAAAAAGGACATTTTTTCATCAAATTTAAATTTAATGCTTAATCTGATGCACCATTAAAGATGGCCTAATCTAAGTTCGGCTAAGGATGTAGCAGTAGTGGTCTCCATCTTCATAATCAGAGTTAGATGTGGGCTGTAGCCACTACCATCCTACAAGATGGTTACTTTAATGGAAAGGAAAATATTGAAATTACAAATTACAAATTACTTTTTTTAAAGGTAATTAAACACAAAAAAATAGATTTTTTTAAAATACTAATATCTATTAATTTTCTTATCAATTTTCTAACCCAATAAAAAAACAAAGAGAAAAAAAATATTTTAGGATTCATTTTGGATGTGGGTTGATTTTTTAGCTTTTTTAGTCCGAGATTAAAAAATCTTGTTTGAAATAGACTTTTTAGTTTTTTTGACTTTTGAAAGAGAAAAAAAATGAAATAATTTTAAGTTGGATGTGACATTTTGTCCTATTTAACTAAAATAGTCTATTTTGTCTTATATGACTATTTTAGCCCAAGTACTCCTTCCAAACAAGGCCTTAATTATTTTGATTGCACATGAACACCATGCATTTGAGGGGACCAATGGTGATACAGACCACTAGTAGAGCAGCTCTACTGAACTGGTATGCGCACCAGCGCGCGCACACCCACACAAAAAAAAAAAAGAAGAAGGAAAAAGACAACACAAAGAGGAAAATGACAAATTAATACTCTTTTAGTGCTCTAAACCATTTTTCGTGAGGATACTTTGTCCTTTCTAAAAGGTAAGCCCCAAAGGTAGCCAATTTTTTTTATTTTTAGATGGAGAAAGCAATAAAGAGAAAAAAAAAAAAAATTTATTGTGCTTGATTTTAATTTTTTGGATTTAATTTTTTAAAAATTGAGTTTTTTATTTTTTGTGTTTTTTTGTTTCTAGTGAATATTTTTAAAATTTTATGCAAATTTTTTTATTTTTTTAGATGCACCTTACTTAGATGTATTTAAAATAAATATTTATAAAAAAATATTTTAAAAAATAATAAATACACAAGAATACAAAAAAATATGCTGATTTTTTTTTTTTATATTTTTGGTATTTTGTGAATTTTTTAAAGATTTTTTTCACAAAGATTTTTTTTAAGATCCATAATATTAAGATTTTATAGTATAAACGACACTAAATATTTTCATAATATCTAAGATCCCTCAATTTGATCCAAAGAAATTTCATCCAGAGAATTTCTCTGGACCTTTGAGAGAATTTCTCTCCAGAGAACTATAATTTCTTTGGGAGGTTTCTCCTTAGAGAAATCCCAGAGAATTTTTCAGAGAAAATTTACACAATGGCCAAAATCCTAGAGAAAATGGAGGAAGAATTTCTCTGGATCACTTTCAGCCAGAGAAATTCTCTCAAAATCAATAAAATTCCTAGAGAAACCTTTCCAGAGAAATTCTCTCTAACTTAGAGAAATTTCATTTCTGTGATTTTCAATGGTAGGTCTCTACTTATTTCTCAGACTATTTCAGAAAAAAAAGGAAGTGCTAAGACAATTCAAGATCTTGAAAGTATGTTCTTCTTAGTAAATGTTTCTTTTCCCTTGTTTGTTTCCAGAGTAGTTATTACAGGACAAACAAAAGTGTGCACCATGAATTGGAGCATGGACATGTACAATGCACACCATCTTCTTTTTAGTAAGAGAAATTCAAGTCTAGAGAAATTTACTTCAACCTAGAGAAATTCTCTCCAACCTAGAAAAATTTCATTTTCTATGATTTTCAATGGCAGGTCTCTACTTATCTCTCACATTCACTTAGCAATCAACCATGTATATATATATATATATATATAGAAAGAGAGAGAGGAGAGAGCAAACCAGGAGATGAGAGTTGTTTATGGATGACATGAGAGTCTTTGTTGATCGCCATTTTTTTCCTTTTCATCACCATGAAACTTTGCTGCCCTCATCTTTCAACTTTTAACAAAACTGAGCTATACTTGTGACCATCACAATTTTGATCTGTTGGTCTTGAAAAGGACTCATCATCATCAACTTTGATACTCTTCATTTCATAACTATTAGTATTGTTTCTAGGTTGAGATTATGAAGTTTCGTTCTTTTCAGATGATCGCGAGGAAGAGGAGACACCAGTGAGCCTCTACACCAGGGCCATGAAGAGCTTAGATCGTTTGTTGAGGGGGCCATGTTTGTCCTCCAAAGGGTTCTCCATCTCCAACTTCACCGGCACCATTTTTATGCTCTAAGATTCCGATTCTGGCGGAGATTTCCCAAAATTTATCAACTGAACCATCAATCTCTCTTGATCAGCTGCGAATTTGATCCCAAAGACCTTCAAAAACAGAAAAAGCGAGTCGATTAGGAGAATCTAAGAGAAAGAAACCCTAGAAATCGAAGCCCAACAAGTCTTTGTAGAACTGACAGAGAAAGAGATGGCTCATTGAACTATATAAATTGATCTCACGCGCTTTGGGAAGCAGCTCACTGAGGGACCTTAGACATCACACCATAATATTGTGGATCTCTTTCATAACTAAAAATGGGAGAGAGACCTTAGACTAATTTTCCTACTTTTTAAGCGTATTTATGTTAGGTATATCTAAAAATTAAAAAAAAATGCTTAAAATGTTAAAAAAAATTAGTGAAAACAAAAAAATACAGAAAACAAAAATTTTTAATTTTTTGAAAAGTGAATTCAAAAAACTCAAATCAAACAATCTAATGAAGTTATTTCTTTAGCGCCCCCCCCTCCCCAAAAAAATCCGCTTTTTATGCTCTAAGATTCCGATTCTGGGGGCCATGTTTGGAAAGTTTGTTGATTTATTTATTTATTTATTTTTTTGTAGTTAATTTGATGGTTGTGGAAGAAAAAATAAAATAATTATGAATTGAATATAATATTTTATCTTATTAATTATTTTAATTTATTTTATTTTTAATAAATTATTTTAATTCAACCATCTCCCTAAACGAGGCCGAAATAATAATAAAAAGTTACCCTTCGATGTCTCAAAATGTGCTCTTTTCTGTTGTAAAAAAAGTCTAAAATGTGTAACGATTTGAAGAAAAGAAAACGTATAATATTGATTTTTAATTGTACTGAACTACTCATCTAAATATTATATATATTTATATATATATATATTAAAACGGATATTTTGACAAAATATATAATTTTTTTTTTCCCTCTCTCTCTTATACAGTTGACCAAATAAAATGCTATCTTTTTCATCATTAGAGCATCTTTAATGGGGTATTAATTTTTTTACTAAATTTAAGTAAAAGTTTCTTTTGATATTAGGTGGGTTTGGGAAGTGGGTTGGTTTTTTGGCTTTTTGGCTCTTTTGGTTATTTTAGCCTGGGCTTAAAAGCTTGGTTTGGGAAGGGCTTTTTGGCTTTTTGGCTTTTTTGAGCTTTTTTGTGAGAGAAGAGTGTAATGATTATGGGTTGGATGTGATGTTTTGTTTTTTTGGAGCTAAAATAGCCTGTTTTGTCTTTTGTAGCTATTTTAGCCCCAACCCACTTGACAAACGGGGAAGTGTTTTAACAGAAAATTTTGAAATTTTATTAGAGCACCAGTCGACCGGTCAGTATAAATTTTTCTCTTTTTTTTTTTTTTTTGCCTTGAGATAGTTGACCGATTAGTGTAATTTTTTCACTCTTTTTTACCTTGAAGTGGTTATTCGGGAGGACATTCGGGAGATATTCGACAACGGCAATGAATAGTAATTTAATGAAAAAAAAGTTAGTCCTTAGTTTGATAAAAGGAAAAGTAAAATCTTCTATTTGATACCGATTTAATGAAACCTTTAAATCTAAAAAAAATATTCTTTTCATCAAATTGAAATTTGATGAGTAGTTTGATATACATGATTGGAGGTAGTCTTTAGTACTTACTCAAGCAAATATAGAAAATAAAACATATTTTCATTTTTTGTCCAAACTTAAATTTAAAAAAAAAGAAGAAGAAAAAGTTATATTTCATTCAGTTTGTCGACTCTTCTATTTTTCTCTCATTGAGTTCTTTACCCACACAAGTTTAAGGGTTGATTTAAGAAGCGAATTTTTTTTTAAAAATTCTGTATTATAGTAAAATATGAAATAAAAAAAATTAAAGTATTTGAACGTTGAACAGCACAGTGTGGGCCGCGTGGCACTACTCTACCCGAGCTACCCCCTCCCTGAAAAACCAGAAGAAGAGGAGAAACTGAAACAGAGACTGCCCTCTCTCTCTCTCTAACTGCCTGTGGGTTGCGCAGGCCCTCTTCTCTTCGATCACTTCTCACCATCACCTCCTCTTTCTGGTAAGCACACATATATACATAAGCAGAAACAGGTATTCTAGGGTTTGGAGCACGAGGAGGGTCCGACCTAGTTTCAAGAACCATGAAATGAGTATGTAGGGTTTAAAACACAAGGAGGATTCTTCAATCTTCATTTCCTTTGATATATATATATATATATATGTGTGTGTGTGTGTGTGTGTGTGCGCACAATACTTATTCCTTTTTTCTTCGTATTCTCTACTCCAACTCTACCTTAGCCTCTATTGTGTATTTTACTAAATGCTGCTTTTTTGAATTGTCTATATTTTGTAATTTGTAGGTTTTGGTGATATAACTAAGTGGATTACTCTTGGGGCTTTGTGCATTTTTGCTTGTGAATTAGCTTCGGTGTTCGAGTTTTTTGTATTGCAATGCATTCTGAATGATGGGATGGTTGTATTATGTTGTTATGTATGGATTATCTGCATTTTATAATCTATTCCCATTGTTGAATTGTCTTTCCCGAAGCATTCAGCATCCCTTTCAGTTATACAATAATTTCCGGTGATAAAATGTGTCGGTATATTTGTTTTCCTTAGGCAAATGCATTCCGTAGCATGGAACACCCCTTGCAAGATACAATCTTGGCTTAAAATGAAGTACGTGTGAAGTAGAGATCTTTAGAGAATGGATATTACTTATAAAGTTGAGCTTGTTCTCTACTTATTTCCAAATTATGTACCAAGGACAAGAAAGTTATTAGATTGTACGCGGATTACCCGAGGCATTTATTGAACTCTCCCTATCTGTATGCATGCTTGTGTGTCATTTAGATACAGGATAGTTGTAAGGCATTTTTGATAATTCTTTCTTTGCCTTCATTGTTTTGCTTGGAAGTATGTGGTTTTTCCTTCCCAAAGTAAGCAATTTGTTGGTTGCTTAAGGTAGTCGTGGGATTTCCAGTGTGGAAATTATTTTGAGCATTTTCCTGGGGGCATTGGGCGATTTTTCCATATTTCTTTGAGTTTCCCTACTATCCAGTTTTAAAATTATTTGGTTTTACATTGAGGATAATTTTTTCGTAAACAAAAGGGGAAATGGTTTATTTTACTTACAAGGGCCTAACATTATGCTATAGCATTAAAGTTGTGCTGGGGAATGATAAATCGGTAGTTTCATTTATTTGTGCGATTGATGGATGTGCATACCCCATGCTACCAATGTCATAACATAAACTTCTTAGTTTGTAATTATCAAGATAGTGTTGACGTTTCTCCATATGCTGCTGTTGCTTTTTGCTGCATTAATCATGCCTACTAATTATATAGACTAATTGTCCAAATTTTATGGTGGTAGGTTTAACATTTACCATGGATTCTAATTTTCGGAGAATGGATCTATTAATGTAACCAGAAATGGATTAAATTGGCATACCCTTTGGATAATAGCTTATAAATTATATTTCATGGCTCGGAAGGGAAACCTACAAAAGAATGGGTTGGATCGCAAACTCTCAAATGGTAACCAGCCGACTGTACCTATTTCTGAGAGTGTGCATAAAACTGATCATATAGGAGATGAGAACAAAAGCAAGCAAAAGTCCAAGAAATTTCTGAGGAAAGAGAAGCAAGGTATAGGTGCAACACAGGGAGTAGAGCAACCGCTGCCTTGTGACAGTAATTCAGGAGATTGCATAGAAAATGTTTTTAGAATGGAAGCTTCTGGTTCGAGAGAAGAAAATGGGAGACCAAAGTATTCTAACGGTAATCATGGTACAAAGTATTCAAAAGGTAGTTCTGGCTGCCCGCCAAATGGATTGCACACAGATGATACAATGGGTAATTCAGAATTGTCAGAAACTCTCGTTTTCAGGCACTTGAGGGCTTCAGCTTTATCCATTTTGAAGGCAGCTACTGAATGCCTAGAGAGGCAGAAACCGTTGTTTATCACTGTCACAAACAATGTATCAAATGCTGCTTGTTATGTGTGGAAGAAGATTGAGCATGCATATCCAATTGTCTTGAGATGGCTCATGTATTTTGGGAACATAATGCTTCTTTTGTCAATGGTTTGGTTGGACTGTACCATCAGAGGCATTAACTCCTTTCTACGCATGGGTACAACATCCTTCTTCTCAGTTATATGGTGCAGCGTTCTGTCGATAATTGCAATGATTGGAATGTTCAAGTTTGTCGTGGTCCTGGTAAGTCCTAGTTACACCCTGACTTGACTATTTTATTTCTACTATCTAAAACAAAAAAAAAAAAAAAATTTATTTCTCTTTTATAAGGTAAAATTGATTTTTAAATTTATTTGTGCATGGGCCCACCCTTTTTGGTTTGGTTTTTCTTCTGTTGATTTTGGTCCTTAACTTATTGAGAAAATGCTCATAATTATTCAGGTAATAACGGCTTTAACAGGACTTCTTATTGGATTCACCATTGCGATTCTGTTAATTGCCATTTCTGGAATCATTTTCTTGTGGTTTTGTGGAAGTTTTTGGACAACAGCACTTGTTATCTGCTCTGGAGGTGATCGTTTTGGCCTTTCTGTGAGCTTGACTGCCATCTTCTCTCTATTTATGTTCAGTTCTGGAACTAAGGTGGTGCTTCTTTAAATTGCAGGGTTGACATTCATGTTGAGCCATGAACGGCTTGCATTGTTAATAACTACTTTGTATTCTGTATACTGTGCGTGGACATATGTTGGGTGGCTTGGTTTAATTTTGGCTTTGAACTTGTCTTTCATCTCAAGTGATGCTCTAATATTCTTCCTGAAGAACATAAATGAGCATAGGAGGCCCCATCAGTCCCCTGAACAAACGGCTGGAATGCAAGGTCAACCAGGCTTCTTCCGTAGTGGGCCAGAGCCTTCATCCCCTGGAACTGGTTCTGGTCTATCAGCTGATCATAGCTCTGGAGTACCTTCCACCAGTGGGACTGATTCTGAGATAACATCTGAAGAGGAAGTTGTTAGGTTGTTGAACTGTACAGATCATTATTCAGTGTTGGGCCTGTCCCGTTATGAAAATGTAGATGTTTCTATACTCAAGCGGGAATATAGGAAAAAGGTTAGTTTAATATTTGCTTGCAGAAATGGAATTATTGTGATGTACTTCCACCTCACTGTAGTTCACTTATGCTATTCTCTAGGAAATTTTAATAGGTTTGCCAGTTGATTGTTGTATGCTCCATGGGGTGAAATTAGATTGTGCTTTTATGAAATTCATTGTATATAGATAGCTTCTGAGTTAAGCTTTTTTGCTTTGGTTCTCAGGCGATGTTGGTCCATCCTGATAAAAACATGGGCAAAGAAAAGGCTGCGGAAGCTTTTAAAAAACTCCAGAATGCTTATGAGGTACATGTTGGTTCCATTTTTCTCTTCATTTTTTGAATTATTTTTAATGTCCTCTCCTGTTTTCCTTTCCTGACTGTATGATGGGATTCTTTTCTTTAGGTTTTACTTGATTCTTTTAAGCGAAAAACATATGATGATGAATTAAGGAGGGAGGAGCTCCTGAACTGCTTCCGTAGGTTTCAAAATGCTTCTCAAAAGGTTTGAATATCTATCTTGTCTTCATTTTTTTCAGGATTCACTGCATTTAACTTCTTGAACTCTCTCTTTCTGGCAGTGGCAGTTTTTGTGTCAACTGTCAAGTAACTTTTCATGTCATAATGTTTGTTGTTAAGTCAATGTAGAATTTTAAGCATGTATCTTAATTGTCGTGGTGACCTTTTACTTCTAATTTTTATAGTATATGGAGAATCATACTTAACCCTTGGATTACATTTTCTTAAAGCGTAGTTCTCGTGTGAGGTTAAGTAAGTTTCTATAAGGAGTGGTTTCTTCAAGGTATCAAATGGGTTTTTCTATACCTCATAGGATGACTCCTGGGATTCTTTCTATTGTCCTTTACTGTCTGCATTCAATTATTAGCTAGTCTGAAACCAGTGTAGATAGATTTGGAACTTGAAATTTTCCTTTCAGTTTTGCCACCCCTACTGGCTGTGGCAATAGAAAAAATTCCAGGAATCATCCTATCATGGTTATATGTCAGCCAATATTGGATAGTATTGACTGATATATTGGTGAATAATTATATCAGAAGTCCAAAATCCGTTACGTATAGGCTGATATTTAAAACCTTGTCTCCCCCCAGCTCTGACAAGTTAAATTCATTGTTGTTTTTCTTTATCTATGATGTTTCCAATTGAGGATTGTCAGATTTACTTGTTGCGTGAAGATCATTTGGATTTATCTATACGAATTAGCTTTGGCATCTATGTTTGAAATCCTCTTGTTAACGATATAATTATGAAGTGCAATAGGGAATGATCTTCCTATTAAAGTCCTTGAAATCCTCTTGTCAACGATATAATTGCCATTTGTAACTGGTTTGTTTTGCTGCCAATAATCAATGCATGCAGTGCCTCCAAATAATTATGGTTTAGAAATACTCTGTAAATTGGCAACTTGTATACTTGGGTGAGTTTTTCTTTCCATTAATGTATGTGGATATGTGGAGTCTCCAATTTCTCCAAGGAATCTAATGTCTCTTTTTGTGATTTCATAAATGTCCCACATATGATGTCTATTTGGAACAGTTGGGAACTATAAGATGTAAGCTTTCTTGTTAGTTTTGACGTCATGAATCTCCAGAGAACCTTCCAGTAGGCACTGTCTATATCACCATTTATTCTTTAGTTTGTATATCTGTCTTCATTTTGCCTAAGCTTTCAGCAATTGATTGTTCAGAATGCAAGGAATAGATTCTTTGCCTCTGGATTTGCGGATACAGATGCTGATGGTGAGGACCCTCTTGGAGAGTCTAGGCAGATTGCCTGTAGAAAGTGTGGAGATTTTCATGTCTGGATTCACACCAAAAAATCTAAATCTACCGCAAGATGGTGCCAGGTTTTTCCTTTCATTCTGACTATCTGCATGGCTTTCGATTATCGTGCATCTACGAAAGTTGGCACTGACTGTATTAGCATGTTGGAAGACCTGCCCCGGATTTCTAGTTACAGCATGTTCTGTTGGCAAGAAAAGAGATTTTTCTGACTAAATTTGGTTCCCATTCTGTAGGATTGCAAAGATTTTCATCAAGCTAAAGATGGAGATGGATGGGTTGAGCAATCTTCCCAACCATTCTTTTTCGGAATATTGCATAAGGTACAAATCCATGGAAGATAGACAAACCATGTGTTTAAGTATTTGCTGTATTGAAGTTTGTCTTTCTTCTTCTTTCTTTTAATGCACTACTACTCATTTATGTATTAATAATGTGCAGGTAGATGCTTGTGCATATGTTTGTGCTGATAGCAAGATATATAATGCAACTGAATGGTATATTTGTCAGGTGAAGATTTTCCTTCTGATTGGCTGAATTGATGTCTTCTGGGATTTCTAGCACTCATCATGTATCAAAGTGGGATTTGAATACAGGAAATTAGAAAACCTATTGTATAAACTCTAACCAATTAGACTGCATTTAGGGTTGTTTGAACTGCCAGGAAAATGTTTGTGCTTTGGTGTCAGGACTGAAGTAAATGAAAGTGAATAAGTGCAAGTTTCAGATGAATAATTAATACACCAAGCAATTAGAAATAAAAAAATGAACTATTCTTTATATGGAGGAGCAGTACTCTATTGGGGTCTCGGGATGTACCATGGAAGTCAAATCAGTGTGGTTTTACAGGTTTTGAAATGAGATCATTCTTTCTTTTTTTCTTCCTGTTTTTCTTTTTTAAAAAATAAATAAATAAAATGGCAGATTAGGTATTTGTTATGACTTAAGTTGGGTTCGATATTACACAATGCGTGTACCACTGTGCATATGACTACACCAGTGTTGCATATGTATCATGTTGAAAGTGCCTTTGTTGTTGCAGGGGATGAGATGTCCGGTCAATACTCACAAGCCAAGCTTCCATGTGAACACAAGTTTAGCGTCAAAGCATGACAACAGCGGTAGCGCAGGGCAAAGAGGAGGTGCATCACCTAATCTTGAAGAAAGCATACCAGCAGAGTTCTTTGAGTGGTTACAGAATGCAGCGCAAACAGGCATGTTTGAAAATTTTGCTGGCTTCACTTCAAGTGAGAGTCCAGCTGCTGGAGATCAGAATTTCTCCAAGAGCGGTGGCGGCAGCAGTTCTGGCAAGCGGAAGAAGAAAGGGAAGAAGCATTAATGGTGAGCACTTGGCAAGTTAGCTCACAACCTTGCCACAATAGTAGGGTAAATCATTTGCGATCCTGATAAATAGGGCGCAGAGACTTGTATTTAGGCCGCCTATAGTCTTTTTTTGTTTTTTCATAATGAAGGCCCGGAGGGACATTTAACTTGGCTAATTGTACACCAGTATGGACTCAATTCCTTGTTCCCATTGAGCCCACATCATAGAGAGTTTGTATGTATAGCTTTTCTGTCCTCTTCATCTTCTATAAAAATATACAGGACACATTGTATTAGTTTGAAGTTTACATATATCAAAAGTATATTCACCATGTTTGGCTTCAGAAAATTGAATTTTTTATTATTTTTATTTTTAGTGAATTTTTTAAATTTTTTATGTAATTTTTTTTTAGATATATCTAATTTAAATACGTTTAAAAAATATAATATTTGTGAATTTTTTTTAAAAAATATCAAAATATAAAAAATATGAAAATTGTATTTAATGAATTTTTAAAAAATTATTGTACAAATTTTTTACTTTTTGAGTATATTAGTATTAAGTAAATCTAAAATTTTTAAAAAAATTAATTAAAATATTAAAAAAAAGTCATTAAAAATATAAAAATACTAATTGAAAATTCAGAAAACTATTTTTAAAAACTGAAAATCAAACAGGGTTATTAGTTTTAAATTCTGTAAGGATATCATTTTTTCTTTTGAGGAAATTCATTTCTATCATGATGCAACTACATGTATATATTAGAGAAAATGGGAAAATTACATTACATATGTCAAATTTGGGAAGAGAGCGACTCATCTGCAAGTCTAACCATTTTGCATAATTGATGGGGTAAAAGTAAATGATACACTCTTGGTTGGTTGTAGAACACACTAACAGATCTGTCCATTATCAGATAAATGTCAAATTAAAGAGATTTCTTTGGTGAAATAAGGTAATTTCCAATGAAATAAATCGAAAATCTCCAGAAAACAGTCAATCAACTACTTCGATACCTCTTTTTGTACATTTTAATGAAAAAAAAATCTCCACAATTTTCAAATGAGATTTATAAAGCCAAAACAAAGGAAAATCCCAACAAATTCAGATAGAACTAGTAGATAACCTCTTTTGAAAAATTTTGTAATTCCAGTTCTCCATGTACTCATTCATTTCAGTTCTATTTTTTCTTTTTCCTTTTTGTTGTTACAATTTAGAAAGAGTGTGAGAGAATTTTGATCCACCAAGTTAACCACTATGGATGAGCAAAATGTTGCTAGCTTCAACTCAGTTGAATAATAGTCATTGATTCCCTTTGCCATACATTTCTTATTCATTCAGGGCGCTCAGCCAGTGCTTCTTTCTCAAACCAGCACAACTCTGAATGTTAGGGAACATAAGGGAAGACCACCTGAGCAAACTGATTCCAGAAATCCAAAATCAAAAGCAATCTGCCCAGGAAAGCAAGAAAATAAATAAATTTAAAAAAAAAAAAATTTTGAAAAAGAAAAGGAAACAATATTCTTCATTGAAAGTGAGATGAGCATTGCATACCATCATCAAGAAGAGGGATGCTATTGTGAAGTTATCTGCCAGAGTTTCCATTACGAGCTCTGGCAATTAGAGCTGAAAATCTGCATCCAAAAAATGGTTCAAAACTTTTAGGGAATGAAGCTTCCAGTTCCTAGGAAATGCTTTGGCTAACAGAACAAAAAAATACATATTCTGGTCAGTGGTCACTAAGATAAAAACCACTCAAGTTATCCAATGCAAAATCCCGTGAAATTAACAGTAGTCACATGATATGGGGGACTGAGGATCACTGCGAGGAAAGCATACTTACCCTGTGAATGAGCCTAAGCAAAGTCATCCCCTCCACTTCCTGGGTTCTGGGCTCATGCACGGTCATTGGACAGTGCAGTCTTCTCAACAAGGAAATATCATCCAAAATTTACATACTCGGCTGCTACTTCAGTTGTCCAGAAGCCATTTTGTGCTCTTGTATGATATCTACCCATCCAAGATACTGTCTAGAAAACCCGTTGCCCCTGAAAAACCTACCTTACAAAGCAAAAACCGCAGCAAAACGTTCCATGTGGCAGTGTTAGGGAAAATTCCTTCATTTACCATCCTGTGAAGATAAACATTGGCTTCTTCCAAACCAATAAAGTCACAAATCCCACGCATAATACTTGTGTACGAAACTAAGTCTGGATGCCAGCCGACTGCTCTCATTGAATCTAGCAGTTTAATTGCAAACTCAATCTTACCACGCTTGCAATAGGCGTTGATTATTATGTTAAAAGTGAAAGGATCAGGCTTTATTCCCCTGACCACCATCTTTCCAACAAGCTTCAGAGCCTCCTCAAGCATACCAGCATTACAAAAGCCATGGATAATAGTGTTGTACGTCACCAAATTAAGCTCGAACCCCCTTTCTTCCATCTCCTTAACCAGTTCAAATGCTACTTCAAAATTGTTTTCTTTGAAAAGACCACCCAATATTTCATTATATGTCGTGATATTTGGCAAGCATCCATATTCTTCCATTAGATAAAGCAACTTTATTGCCCAATCTACTCTACCACTGCAACATAAACTTCTAATAAACGTATTAAATGTAATGGCATTAGGTGGACAATTTTCCATCACCATATTCTCTATAAGACAATGGGCTTCGTCAAACATGAGATTCCTACAAAGGACATCAACCATGCTTGTATATGCCACAACATTTGGATGGCAACCATGGGTAATCATCTTGTTCCACGTCTCGGATGCACCAACCAAGTTCCCAGCTTTTGCGAAGCCATCAATAAGAATGCTGTAGGTTGTTACATTAGGAGGGCAGTCATTAGTGTCCATGCGATTAGTAACAGCTACAGCTTTGCCCACATTACCAACAGAGCATAGACCATGTATCAGTGTGTTGTATGCAACAACATTGGGCCTGATTCCCTCTCCAATCATTTGGTCCCACACGTCAAGAGCTTCATAAGATCTCCCTTTTAAGAAAAAACCCTTTACCAAGGAACTAAAGGTATGAATATTGGGACTACATCCTATCTTAAACATGTGTGACAAAACCGCAAGAGACAGATGAACATTCCCTGCATCAGAAAGAGCATTGACGATCGTTGTGTACGTGATCACATTAGGATCAATTCCCTTATCCATCATCTCATTCAACAACTCAAATGCCTCCTCAATATTGGATTCTCTACACAACCCATGGATCAAAACATTATAAACAGGTACAATAGGGGCAAACCTTGCAGCAATCTCCCTTGCTTCCTTCACCTTACCAAGCTTACACATAGAAGATAAAACCGTTGTGTAGCTCACTGCATCAGCAGAGCATCCTTTATTTGACATTTCTACAAGCAACTTATGAGTACCATCCACCCGATTATTCTTGCACAACGCCTTCAAAAGAATATTATATGTATACACATTGGGCTCCAACCCATCTTTCTTCATGTTACTATATATAGGATTGATCATATGAAACCTATTCTCATTAAGCAATGCATCCAAAAGGTGATTATAAATTTTGACTGTCGGGGAACACCCAAAATCTTGCATCCTATAAAATGTTTTCAGTGCTTGCTCGGCAGCCCCAGCTCGCCGACAAGAATTTATCACGCTAATAAACAAGTCTTCCGAGCAACTAATGCCTTCCAACTTCATTTGCTGCAAAAGATATTGAACAATTTCCATCTCACCTCTGCAACCAAGCTTTTCAATCATAGTTTGGTATGTCAGAGGAGTATGTTTGAAAGATCTTGAATTTGCCAGAGACTTAAAGTACTCTAATGCTAGCGTGAGGTCACGTTCGTGCCTCAACCTCCTTAGAACATCATATTCTTTAACACTGGTTGGATTAGAATTCACCTCATTATCAGGGATAGGATTGAGAATGGGGTTTGTATTGAGCACAAAAGGAATTGAAGGTCTATGTACTTTTAGCAGCAAGGAACATCCTTCCTTCAAATGCATTGTCCAAATAGGCTCAACTGAAATTCAAAAATTCTTTGATCAAGCCTAATTCCTTAACCCATTGAATTCCATAAATTTTAAAAAACCCAAAGTGGGAAATGATCATACAAACCAAATAGAATTACTAGAGTTCAAATTGGTTCGGTCAATCTGTCCTTAAGAACAGCATACATACCTATATATATATATATATAAAACTCAGAGATTCAGTAACATGAAAGAGCCACTCATATACATCAAATATCCATAGTTCAATAAGCCATACATATACATCAGGAAATTAATTGAGCAAAACTAAAGAAAAACATATAATTTAAAAAACCATTTGACACTAATCAACCATTCATATATACATCAGAAATTCCAAATTAAATCCAATATCTTTGAACAAATTAAGCAAATTTAAAAAAACCCACAGAAGTGGGAGGTAAGGGGTACCTGGCGGTGACGGTGGGGGAGGACTAGCGGAGCTGGGAGGCGGTCACAGAAGGCGGCGGCGGAAGGCGGAGAATGAGAGAGAGAGAGAGAGAGAGAGAGAGAGAGAGATCGGGTGTGTGAGGGTGCAGCGTGCGCGAAAGTGTAAAGACTTTCGATTGATCAATTTTGAACGGCCCGTAAAATCGGCCCGCCGTCTAATCGTCAGCCCAAAAGGTTTTGGGCTTTTGAAGTCCAATTATTTGTAGTATCTACTCATCCAGAAAGGTATGGACATGATTGGCCTTGGGCTCCTAATCCAACCTTCTAAAACTTGGTTCGTGAGCCATGATTGGGCTTGGCCTTGTAATATAATTTAGGGGGAGTTACGGTGTAACAAGCCCGCGGGGGACCTCGCTACAGCTCGGACTCTCGATTTGTTGTCACGGTTCTTAATCTTGAACCAAAGAGTCCAAATCCGGCAAATCATTTTTAGAAAACAGATTTTTGAAAGAAGTGCCAAACATGGACTGCTTTGCCAGATACAGAGTCGCCACCTAAATATTTTTAAAATGGAAAATTTAGGAAACCCTGACTCGGTGCCAAAGGCCACGTGTCCGTCATCACCAAAGTTGCCTCGGCTCGGGAACTTGGGTACGATTGGGGAAGGTCATTTCGTGAGCACCCCCGCTCACCCGGTCGAAGACCGGCCTCTACTAACCATGATATCTGTTTTTGAAAACATTGTATGTTCTTATTCCGGTTATTAGCCTAGGTTACTATGTGATGCTCGCAGCAAACAAGTATAGACTGGGCCGCCTGAATTGGAACAAAACATTTCATGTTTGTTTGTTTGAAAATGGTTTGATGGTGCTACCCGCAGGTAGGCTAAGACGCGGATTTGCCACCCTCAGGTGGGCTTAGAAAACATGATTTTGCCACTATCTAGTGGGCTTAAAACAAACATTTGATGAATTGTCCCAATTCGAGTAACCCAACCTCCACCCACAGGCATTCAAGGCAGTTTATATCATATAAGCACATAGCCTCATGGTAAGCATGCTATTCATGGCAACACTCACACGCATGCAAGGATGCTAAAGCATAAAACTCACCGAGTACTCTAAGCCAAAAACGGAAGCTTATTAGAAATCATGCATGATCCTAATTATACAGAATTGCCTAATGCAACACATGCAAAAATGCAACTATAACAGGCTCGGCTATTCTAAACATGGCATATGAAATGCTACAACTAACACGTATTCAATTTGGAATTGAAATACAAATGCAGTTTGTATGATGCGCCGAGCCCGGTGCGTGCAAAACAGATGAATGATGCAAACATGCTGTCATACTGTATGCTAATTGAAATATGCCCTATATCTAACCATCATAAGCGGATAAATAAAAGGGAGAAAGAAATGGGGGTTGGAAGACATACATCACACTCACCCACACTTATTACAATTATGCCCTCGCGCAGAGGGTCCGAATAAATAATACAGTCCGAAATGAAAGAATAATACAGTCCGAAATATACAGTCCGAATAATACAGATTCCTAATTAATTAACAAATTAACTAAGAAAGCTTTAAACTGGCATGCAAGCCAGGGGCTGCCTCGCTTATGATGAATGATGTATGATGGAATGCCTTTGCGCAGAAATCTATTGGGATGCCCAATTTAGCCTCTGTTTGCAATGTTTCTCGAAATGCGCGCCAGACTCTGAAAAGTTGCTGATTCTTGATATGCTGCAACAGAGAGCAGGAAAGGGGCATAGCAATGTATTTCACAAATATATGCATGCCTCGATCCTCGTGCCACCAATCACGCATATCGATGCATGATGGCCGAGGAGTCGGATTGCACAACTCAATATAGGATGAATGCAGATGAATGCTACAACAAAACCTAACTCCATCATGGGTGATCCGGAGTGTCGGTGACTTGGGAATTCAGACCCGTTCCGTCACTCGAAGTACGAAACGTGCCTCGTTTCCCGTGCCCGGGCTAACTCCTATCCCAAACACGATGCAATATGCATGATATGCATGAATGCAACTAAAATACAATCCTAGCATGCACAATGCTATGAAAATGGGATGCCTCGAAATGCGTGCACACGGGCACGCAAACCGAGAAAATGATCCTAAGGCATAAAATGACATGAAGAATGCAAAATGGACTTACACTAACATGAGAAAGCCTCAGCCACACTCACATAAGAGGCCGATGGATGAAAATGAAGCGCCTCGAAATGCGTGCCCACGGGCGCGCAAACCGAGGCAATGGTACTAAAGCATGAAATGGCACTCCAAATGCAAATTGGACTTATACTAACATGAGAGGGCCTCAGCCGTACTCACATAAGAGGCCGTGAGATGAAAATGAGATGCCTCGAAATGCGTGCACACGGGCACGCATACCGAGGCAATGGCATACGCAATGCAATGAGACTAAAATGGCATACAGAATGCAGAATGGGCTTATACCAACATGAGAGAGCCTCAGCCAAACTCATACAGGAGGCCAATAGATGAAAATGAAGTGCCTTGAAATGCGTGCACACGGGCACGCAAACCGAGGCGATGGCCGTAAGGCATGAAATGACACGGAAATGATATGTAAACATGCAAATGAATTTCAGCACTGAAATATGGGGGAAAACAGTCCCGAAAGATGGCCAAAATGCACACGAAGCATGGAATGGTTCCGAAATGCGATATTAGGCGCCCGAAATGGCCTATAGCCATACAATGCATGCATAATATGGACATGGAATGAAAATACAGTAACAAGGCAGCCCCAAGACAAGCATTTTTCAGTCCTAAAAAGGGCTAAACAGCAAGCATAGGTAGGGCAACAATAGCATGCAAAAATACGGGCCAAGAGAGGGGTATTGAAGCGAGTGATACATGCGATGCCCAAATGAAAAAGTACCCTTCTACAACACTGATGAGGGACTAAAAATATGCACATTTACAGTAGATGACATCCCCCAACTCAGTATGCAAACATGCTAAGAATGCCATGCAAGATTGAGGATACATAAGGCCATATCATGAGGTACCCTAAACATTCATCAAACCAGAAAAGACCCTTAATGAAATATGTCAAGAAGATCAAAATAATACTCTTTATAGTTCTGATGATGGCCGAAAACAGAAGCTAGATAAGCTTAAAAAAGCATGCAAAATGGGGGTCAAAGAGGGATATAAAGACAAGTATAACATGGGGACCCCCAACAAGATTGATCCCTTCTACAATGTTGTAGAGGGATACAAAATAAGCTTATTCACAGTTCATGACATGCTCCAAAACAGACTAAAAGTAGGTCAAACAAATCATGCAAATTTACGGTAAATATGAGAAATTATGAAGCAAGTGCATGATAGAGAGGCCAAACAGGGTTGAGCCCTTCTTCAATGTTGAATAGGGGATCAAAATATGCCCACTTACAGTTTATGTCATGCTCGAAAACAGATCACTCATAAGCTAGAAAAAGCATGCAAAAACAAGGGCAAAACATGGATTCAAAGCAAGTAACATGTGGAGTATGAAAACAAGGTTGAGCCCTTCTTCAATGTTGAAGAGGGCCTCAAAATAAGCACAATATCAGTTCATGGGATGCTCCAATTCAGATCACACATAGGCCAAATATTCAATGCAAAATAATGGCATATAAGAGGATATTGAAAGAAGTGCAAGATGGAGGGCTCAAACAGAGTTGAGCCCTTAAACAAACCTCAAGAATAGCTCAAAAGAGGACCACTTTCAGTATTGGTCGGAGCTCAAAACAGTGAGCAAGTAGGGTTAAGAAAAGAGGCAAGAAAGTGGTATAAAAGAGGGAATTTGAGACTTACCCTTGAAGACCTTTCTTTCTTTGCTTCTTGACTTGAGAAATATTGCTTCTAAGCCTTCAAGAACCCTCTCCTTGTTTCTGGAAATGGAGTGGTGATGGTAGTGCTTGATGATGATGAACAAAAGGCACCAAAACTTCAAGATTTGAGAGAGATTGATAGAGATATGTGTATGTATGCTTTAGCCAATTTTTCTAACCCTTAGAAGAGTGTTTTAGCTGCTGTTATATGGACAAAAGGAGGGGTGTAAAGTGGAGGGAAATGCACCCAAACATTCCCCTCCCAAAATATCCCCCGGATACAGATCTTTTCTGGGGGAAACAGCTGTGCAGCTGTAAGGAACACATCCCAAGGAGCATGGCCGGCCAGGCCCTTTTTCTGCAGGTGGCCGGCCAGCCACCCCCTATGGCCGGCCGGCCAAGGGGTAAAAATGAAGGAAAGATTTGCTGGCCGACCACCACACATTGGTGGCCTCCCATGTGTGCTGAACAAGACCCTGTGGTTGGAAATTGGCAACTCTGAAACAGGAGAAGCAACAAGCCACTTTTCAAAGAGGGTCAAAAATGAAAGGAAGAATTACTGGCCGGCCAGGTGTTTTTAGGGTCCTCCCATGTGTGTACATCACAAATATGTGGTTTTGGCTTGAAGAAAATGGCCCTAGGGTGTTCAACATTAGCCCGGAAGTGAGAAAAACGGGCGCCGGGGGGCGCTGGAAGAGCATAACAGGTTGCTTGGACAATTGCTAGCCTCCCACCCTCCAGTGATCTTCCTGATGATAAAACAGAGGTACCTGCCAAAAATGAACAAAAACCGATGCAAAACGAATACTCGGGGAGCAAAACACGCAGTTCGAGGTCCCGAAAATAGGCTGTAAGCACCGAAAGTGGCGTTCGGCCACGAAGTGGGTATCTAAGACCCCAGTGTCCCTCGTTATGATAAAACAGAGGTACCTGCCAACAATGAACAAAAACCGATGCAAAACGAATGCTCGGGGGCCAAACCGCGCGGTTCGGGGTCCCGAAAATCGGTCGTTAAGCACCGAAAGTGGTGTTTGGCCACGAAGTGGGTATCTAAGACCCCAGTGTCCCTCGAAAGGGAGTAAATGAGATGCATGCCAAAAACCGGGGGAATCGGAGATGGTTGGGTGGTCCCGAACCGAGGCACACGGCCTGCCGGCTCCGAAAACCGGGAACCGAGCTCCGAAATGGGCAAAATGGCCTACGGCCACGAAATGTAGCCCACGGCCACTGAGAGATGGTCTGCTAGACCTCTCCCTCCCTTCAGGAAAGAAAACAGAGAAAACCGAGTCTGGTTCGCAAACCGAGGCAAGGTACAGAAGAGAGTTCGGAAGTCCGGAGGCAGGGCGCACGGCCGCGACTTTGAGACTTCTGAACGAGCACGATATGCAACACCACCGAGCGCTCAATCGGTGACGTCTGAGTCTTAAGGTCGGTCAAAAATGGGGTGTCTACATACGGGCCGGTCCTTTGGACCGGACTTAATTCCCAAGAAGTTTTAATCTAAAATAATTTAGCTCATCTTTCATTTTTACTCTTTACATTTACTTGAGTGATTTTACCTTAAATCCAAACACATCCCTATCTCTATTTCTCTCTCTTCTCTCTCTCACTCTCTCATTCATATTTTTGTCACTAGCACACCATCTCCTCCTCCTCCATCAACATATATGTTGCTTGGCTCAACCACCATCTACATCTATCATTGTCAACAACACTCGCCTCAACCAACGCCATCATTCTCCTTCTCCCTCGCCTAACACCACCGCCTTGCTCCCTCGTTGCCATCACCGCTACTCCTTCCCCATCATTCATCTGCTAGCTTCAACACCGTAATCCTCCATCATCGATGTACCATCTTCGATATCGTCGTTGCCACCATCTTCCTCCATTACCGGTTTACGATGCAAAGTATTTTAATCAGTGCATTGAAAAGTATTGTTGATCTTCTATGTGTAACTGATCCGATAAATTTGTTACTTAATTCAGTAATAAATTTATCACTAGTAATTTATGAATGATAAATTTATCAAATTATAGATTTGTAGGTGTAAGTGTTGGTATTTTATCAATGGAATGACAGAATACATAGAAAATAAATAAAATTTTTTATCAATGCTTCATAATATAATGTTGTGATGCCCCTTTCTCTCAAATCAAGTTTGCTATTTGTAAATTTTTTAACAAATTCAACAGTGATAAATTTATCACTGCAATTCTGGCTGAGATTTGTTGTATGATAAATTAATCACTAAATCTAACTTTTGATTCTTTGTCTTGATTTGTGACAGCATAAAATGATGAGAATTATTCTTTGGTAATAGCTTCTCATCTCTCTCATTTATTCTCTTTATTTTTTTTACCCTCTTTTTCTCTCATCGCCACCACATCTGAGTAGGTCGTTGCGGTAGTAACGTATTGGAGATGAAAAATGGCCAAAACAAATATTATCGGAGGTAGTTGCTAGAGGTCAGTAATGGTTGCAGAAGGTCAGAGGTGGTCGCTGGCTGTCGGAAGTGGTGGTTGGTGGCCAAATTGTGGTTCGGAATTTGGAGTTCAAAAACAAAATGGGAAACTAAAAAAAAAAATAAAACAAAACAAAACAAGGGTAAAAATGAGAAAGAATGTGACTCCCTAAATATTTAATTAATACCACAATCAATCATGTATTTAAATAGTAGAATAGTTAATGAAGTTAATTATCATTTTAATTAATTTCTTACTTTTATTTTGCTTCTGCTTGCCCCACTTAATTTGTGCAATTAGAATTAATAAGTTACAATTTCAGCCCTAAGCATCCGGGAGTTGAGTCATGACAAAGAAAATTATAATAGAATTTAATGGTGCATAAAAATATAAGACAATATCTAATAGGTAATAACTCAAAAAAGCAGGACTGACTGCTAGATTACTTTATAATTTGTTGTAATTGCTTGTTGTGACTTTTCTTTCTTTTCTTTTTAATAAAAATTTAGGGGGATGCACCAATAAATCCCAAATTAATAACTTATACACTGTTTAGTCCTAAAAGTTTTCTTATAGACTGAAAGGTCCCATTACAATGTTTCAAACATCAGATTAATGTTTCGAACATTAGATTTCGAACATCAGATTAATGTTTCAAACATTAGATTGATGTGGAAATGGGACTAAATGGAGTATAAGAAAACTTTTAGGATTAAATGGTTCAACTTTTCAGAAACTAAGACTTATGGGTAAAAATTTACTTTCTTTTTATGTATCTTTTCTTTACAACTTATGAAAAAATAGTTTAAAAATTTATAATTATCAATAATTTTAAAGATGAATACGTGTAATTTTTTTACTTTTTTATTTAGAAGAACTTGCCCACAGTAGTTGCTGTGCTTTATTTTGTATCCTCTCTTGTAAGATAAATTATACACAAACAAACTTTTTTATAAATAAATTTCATCTAGAATGAAGTGTTATTTTTAAATTATGAGTCACAATAGAGTAATGATTTCACAAAAAGATGGTATTATTTTATATAAAATTTGTGAACAAAATGGTACTCTCTCCGTTTCATAATACTAGCCCCTTTTAAGATTTTAACTTTTTAGTAGGATATGTAATTATTGTTTTGAAATCAAACCAAAGTATATTAATTTATCATATTGCCCGTTTTATTTTCATTATTAAATATATTTATAATTATTTTTAAAGGGTAGTTTTGGAATTCTCCAGAGTTTTATGTTTTGACTTTTTAAAATGGACAAATATTTTGAGGCATCCAAAAAAAAGAAAGATCGGACAAATAATATGGGACAGTGGAAGTATCTTTTAATTAGTTTGGCCAAGTTTGGTTAAAATTAAGTGAATAAAGTACATAGTCAGCCTGAGTTACTTATATCAAAATTAATTATATTGTGATGGTAGTTTCAATTTTACCATTTTATTGAACTTTAATATGTTTTCTTCGTTACTTGTCATTAGTATTTCTTATGAAAAAATAATGTGTAAAATTAGAAGGATCAAATTGAAACTAGAATAACTAAAGTAAATCTTGCTCAAATACGAAAGACCAATGATATAATTTACCCTATCATAATAGATTAATGGACTATCTGGTTTATTTGAATAAAGTGTAATTGAACGATCATTCTATCATAACAATTATACTTATTTTTGGTTAACTAAAAAATGATGAAAAATATATATTATAAATAAAATTATCATTCGTCATTGTATTGAAAAACTAAAGAATAATTATTTAATTTTATTTCATTCTAATCAACCAAATAATACATGAAAAAAAGTATAAAAATCATTTGTATTCATGTATATTTGGAAATGACTTTTTTTAGTTGTATCGAAAATTGTAAATTACTTAAATGTTTATTTTTTAATAACTTTTTAACTTTTTAATAATTTTTTAATTTCTTAATTATTTTAACGCACAAAAAGGGGGGCTAAGTAGTAAATACTATATGTAATTATTTCATTTTATTTCATTCTCTCTCTCTCTCTCTCTCTCTCTCTGTATCTCTCTCTTTGTTGTTGATGATGATGTGTTATTGTTGATGTTGATGCTCTCTCTCTTTCGGTGGGTGGGTTTGATTTTTGGTTTTGATTTTTAGGTTTGATTGGTAGTCTGTTGGCTGATTGATGATGTATCTCATCTTTCATTTTTCCTTTTTCTTCTTTGTAGACTGTTGGCCAATCAGAAGAAAAAAAAAATGATTTTGATTTTAGTTTTGTGATGGGTTTGATAGTTTTTAGAGAGAGAAAGTGGGTTTGCTTCAATTTTGTGATGGGTTTGGTAGTTTTTAGAGAAAGAAAGTGGAGGAAGAAGAAGATGAAGGAGATTTTAGTTTTGTATACATGTATATTTGGAAATGACTTTTTTTTTAGTTATATCGAAAATTGTAAATTACTTAAATGTTTATTTTTTTAACAACTTTTTAACTTTTTAATAATTTTTTAATTTCTTAATTATTTTAACACACAAAAAAGGAGGCTAAGTAGTAAATACTATATGTAGCTATGTAGCTTTTAGGTTGGGTAGTCAATTATAAACTTATTAATTACTTCAATCCTTGGTAGCTCGAGAAACACTTGGCCTGAATTGGCTCGAATATTCAAAGCGACGTCTTTTTGTGTGTTCTTTTTTTTTTCCTCGTTGACAACAGAGGAGGAAGAGAGAAGAGAGAAGAGAGAAGAGAAATAGAAAGAGAAAAAGAGAGAAGAGAGAGGAAGAGAGAAGATGAAGGGGAAAGAGAGAGAGCACCATCACCGGCATCGCTATCCTCTTTGTATACACAGATCTATCTCTCGGTGTATATCTCTCTCTCCCTCTCTGTTGTTGATGATGATGTGTTGTTGTTGATGTTGATGCTCTCTCTCTCTCGGTGGGTGGGTTTGATTTTTGGTTTTGATTTTTGGATTTGATTGGTAGACTATTGGCTGATTGATGATGTATCTCATCTTCTTTTCTTTCTTCTTCTTCTTTGTAGACTGTTTGCCAGCTAGAAGAAAAAAAAAATTTTGATTTTGATTTTAGTTTTGTGATGGGTTTGATAGTTTTTAGAGAGAGAAGGTGGGTTTGCTTCAATTTTGTGATGAGTTTGGTAGTTTTTAGAGAAAGAAAGTAGAGGAAGAAGAAAATGAAGGAGGTTTTGGGAATGAGGTTTTGTTTGGGAAAGAGGTTCTGTTTGGTTCACAAATGTTTGAGACAGAAAAGAGAGGAGGAAGGAAGAAGAAGACGGAAAAAAAAAAGAAAAAAAAAGAAAGACAAAACGACGTCGTTTTATATTTTCGAGCCATTCGGGTCAACTAGTTTCCAGTTACCCAGCAGAATTGTTAATTAATACATGTGTATTTGGAAATGAATTTTTTTAATTGTATCAAAAATTGTAAATTACTTAAATGTTTATTTTTTTAATAACTTTTAACTTTTTAATTTTTTTAACGCACAAAAAAAGGGAGCTAAGTAGTAAATACCATATGTAGCTATGTAGCTTTAGACTGGGTAGTCAATTATAACCTTATTAATTTATATCATGGTCCATAGGTTTAGTTGGTCCATCATACATGGACTACAACATAAAGTTAAGCGTCACGGCTAACTAATTTTTTTCTTTCTTCAAGTATTTTTTAGATTAACTACATTAATAATTCTTAAAATATTAGTTATATTTTAATTTTGTTAATTTGATACCAAACTACAAAAAATGAGTTAAATAATCCTCAAAGCACACATGGCCTTAATTTTTTAATAGAAACGACGTGCTTTTAAAAATTTATAAAAAATATATATGTATGTAACAAAATTAAAAGAGTGAGGTACTAAAATCAATCATATATGTAGATATATTAACAAAATATAAATATAAAAGTATTGTAAAAAAATAAAAATCAAATTTTAAACAAAAACTATAATATAAAAATTTATTATAAAAAATCTCACTTAAATTTGTCTGAATTATAGACTTCAAAAAAAAAGTTCCATCCTTTTAAATATATATGAAAAAAATTGTCACAACGAATTTACCGTCACCGAACTTTTTTTAATTTTTAAGTGAAGTTGAGCCCCACTAAATTTTGTGACCTAGCATTGCTAAAAAGAGAAATGTTAGAGATCATGAAAATTTTGTCATGAAAATGATCATGAAAAATTTGTGACCTTTAGATTACCTTGAGTAGTGTGTGGTGCTTTATTGTAAGTGTAATCCAAAGGTCACAAATCTTTCATGATCATTTTCATGAAATTTTTTTCATAATACCTAGCATTGCTAAATTAAAAATTATTCGGCATGTTTTCATGGTCCGTCGTTGAAGTGTTGATATATATAATGGAATGAACAACATGAAACAAACATCCTCACAAAAACAAACATAAGACATGGCATTGTCTCTTTCCACCACTACTACCACTACCGTCCCTATCGTATCAGTGATCCTTCTCCTCATCCTTCCTACCTATTACTGTTCTGAATTGATCCCTGACTCTGACACAGATGTTATGGAGTTCGCACTAAATTTAGAGTACTTGGAAGCAGAGTTCTTCTTATTTGGTGCCTTGGGACGTGGCTTGGATAGCATCGCTCCGAGTCTAGCCGCTGGCGGTCCACGGCCCATTGGCGGCAGACAGGCCAAACTAGACCCTTTCATGAAGGATGTCACCCTTCAATTTGGGTTGCAGGAAGTTGGGCACTTGAGGTTCATGATTTTCTTTCTTTCGATTTTTTTTTTTTTCCCAAGTAGTTTTCCTGGAAAATTTTACAAAGGGTGCTGATGATCCACTTTTGAATATATTTGCAGGGCAATTAAGAGCATTGTGAAGGGATTTCCGAGACCACTACTGAATATAAGTGCAGGAGTATTTGCAGAAGCGATGAACACTGTATTTGGAAGACGCTTGATGCCACCTTTCAATCCTTATGATAATGGGCTCAACTTCCTAATTGCCTCCTATGTTATTCCTTATGTTGGACTCACTGGAGGTGTTGGAGCTAATCCAAACCTACAAAGTGTCACTGCCAAAAGGGTATATGTGCCAATTTCATATTAATCTAAATATCGGTCGATATATATTGGTTTTTGTCCTTTTGATATTGATACATCCTCGTGTATTTGTTAACATGAAAATCATATGTGTATCAATTGACTCCTAAGTTGATTCACAACTGATATAATCGGTTCACAACCGGCTCAACGAGATAGATAGTTTTAAAAAATTCACAATCCCGACATTCAATTCTTGATAAATTCAAATCCTCTAAAGTGAAGTTGGGTGGTATTCTATAAAATAAGTTAGTAATTGGTTCAAACAGTTACGTATTAGACTATAATCCAATATTAAGTGTACATAAAATTAATAAAGAATGATAGTAGGACAAGTTTTGATTTTACCATTTTAAAGGGAAATATTTATCAAAGGTGACTTGTATTTTAAAAAAAAACCATCACCATTATTGTTGTCAAAGATTTTATATAGTAATAGTAATTATTTTGTATGATTATGATTTTTCATCTTATAATTATGCTTACTCATGTCAATAATTTATTTTCCAATAAAAAACGAACTGTACAAATTAATAACAAAGGAGTTGAGTTGGGGTCATTCAATCTCGATACGTATCCCTTCACACTCCCAACAATATTATTAGGCCATGACAGATACTAATACGTTTATGTATTATGCAGCTAGTGGCAGGGCTTTTGGGGGTGGAGGCAGGCCAAGATGCAGTTATCCGAACACTACTCTACAGCCGGGTGCAGGAGAAGGTGTACCCGTATGGGATCACTGTCGCTGAATTCACTGATCGCATCTCAAAGCTGAGGGATAGGCTTGCACGCGACGGCCTGAAAGACGAAGGGCTCATAGTTCCGCAAGCTGACGGAGCTGAGGGAAAGATTTCCGGCAACGTCCTCTCCGCTGACCAAAACTCTCTTTCCTACGCCAGAACTCCCGTCGAGATACTTCGGATGGCATATGCTACCGGAGATGAGCATGTCCCCGGTGGCTTCTACCCTACAGGAGCTGATGGTCGAATTGCCAAATCATATCTTCGAATCCCTGGTGCTTAATTTAATTTCACTGATGAATATTGCCAAGAATTGGCGTTAAGGAATAAGCTAGCTAGCTTACTTTGGTGTGTTTTTACTACTTTTCACCTTGGCTAATAATGGCTAGTCTACACAAATTTAAATAAATATATGCATGCATGGTTGTTCAATTTTACGTGCAAAAAAAATTAAATAAAGAAACATCTTACAAGATTTTAAAGTCTCTTTCCAGTTTATACCTATATTTTATTTAATATATCTTTATTATATAATTTTCATATTGACCATCGATGGTTACCTTACCTCAATGGTTGGCTCCAACATTAGTGGTAGACTTGAACCAAAAAAAAAAAAAAAAAAAAAAAAAAACTAGAAATTCTGGATCAGAATTAGACATGAAGACAAGTCTTGTAATTTATCTTTCTTATTTTTCAAAAATAATAAGCAAATTTAAGCAGTTAAAGTAAGAATTTAATAAATCAACCCCATATCAAGGGTGCTGTTGATGATGAGTGCTTGAAAGTGTGGAGTTGTTCGTTTATTTTAGGGAATTAATATACTTTTTATTATATTAATTCTCTTTATTTAAATAAAATTATAATTATAATTAATTATTTTTATTTTTGAAGTAATTTGTGACAATTAAATTCATGATCAAGGACACTTTAATTTTAGGAGAAATTGCAATTCAGTAAAAAATTAAAAAAAAAAATTAAATTGATGGCAAACTTTGTCAATTATAATAATTAAAATAAATTTTTTTTTATTTATAAATTTGTAAGTGTTTTATGAAAATCCTGATTTGCAATTTTTTATTAATTTATTTAATAAATGAGTGGGCCCGGATGTGGACACACGGCGGAGGAGAAGGGAGTACAGCACGGGGAATTGTTTTTTGTAGCCCTGTAAGTTTTGTTTGGAAAGTAGAAGTTAGAGTTTTTAAGTCATTTTAGTCAAAAAAAAAAAAAAAAAAAAAAAAAAAAAAAAGAAAAAAAAGAAAAAGAAAGGTAAAATTTAATAAGATAAAATATCACATCTAATTTATAATTATTATATTTTTTTCTTTTATAAAAAAGTCAAAAAAGCCTAAAACCCTTTATAAATTAGACTTTTTAACCCTAGACTAAAATAACAAAGAAAGTCAAAAAGTCAACCACTTTCCAGACGAACCCGTAATTCATCATAAAAGATGCGCTGTCACGTTAAACGCATTGTGCGAAACACTGATCTCGTCGGCAACATAAATCTAAAGGTTGGCTCTAAGTCAAGGAGTAAGATAGGGTAGGTGAAAGACTAGCTCATTTTTTTTTTCTTATAAATGTCCACTGAAAAAAGGGAGTAGTTGCCACTATTTCATGACTTTATTTTCCTCTTTTTTGTATATAAATTGAGGTGAGGAGGAAGGGGTGAGATAACAACAATAACAAAGTGTATGCAATTTAAGAGAGTAACTAAGACTATAGAGAGGAAGTGAGGTATGAGTGTTGTAAACTCCCTTTGAAAATTCTATAGTGAAAATCTATCTCCATGGACGTAGGCAATTACCGAACCATGTAAATCTTATATGTTATTACTTGTGATTGATTTCTGAGTGCGCCTAATCCTAACACGAAGGTCATAGTTGGGCTGGGGTAAAATTATCCCATTAATAATAATAGGGATGAAGAATGTGAAGAGATGATATTTTAAGAATATTGATAACTAAAACTTATGAGTAAATAATTTTGTTTAACTAGATCGGCATGTAAGTGCGCATTTTTTTTTTTGGAAAATTGCGACAGTAGTCTCTATATTTTGGTCCTAGTGTCATTTTGGTATCTGTAATTTTAATTGGCTCTATTTTAACCCTGAATTTATGATTTTATTTTAATTATGGCAAAGGTTATACCTCTTGAAGAGAAGATACTCTTAGTTAAACAAACCAAAAGGTAAACACTTTCAAGAGCTGAAATTCATGGTCAAGAATCTCAGCAAGAGGCCTCAAGTTTTTGGTGTAGGAAGTGTATGGATAGTGTATGTGTAATGCAGGAGAGAGAGGAAGTGTGTTGGACAAGATTTTAGTAAGCAAGACTCAACACAATTAGATAAACACCCAAACTATACATGGCTTTCAAGTTAAAAGTTAATTCAACTCAACTTCTAAGACATTTATTTCGAGTTACAACACAAACTTTACACTAGTATTACGGTGACTCACAAGATCCACCCTGAATGCAACCATGACTAGAACACCGAATCTGTGGTGTTAGGTATACTCTCTAGTTGTGTGCAAAATGCATACGTGTTGATAGAGAGCTCTGGTTCCCGCATTAAGGGAAACAAGGTCGGAGGCTATTGAAGAGCCTGGGAGGTACGCACTGTACCTTTAATTTTGGTTTGCTTCTTATGCTTTCTGCTTTTATATCTATCCATGCATTATGCTTTCTGCTTTGCATGTTCTGTCTTTATCATTGGTCACACCCTGTGTGCCTAGTCTATCTATTTCATGAACAAACTACAGCACGTTCTAGGAATGGAGCTCAAAAAGAGTGGTCGGAAAGGTGTTGTAGCGCTGGCTGTGATAAACTTGCCATGAAGTCAATAGAAGAGCGGAAGAAGGAAATCAATCGAACAGCTGAGATGGCAAATGTTTTCCTCAAAGCACTCAAAGAAGGCTCTTTTGCCATTTTGTCATTCCTTTTTCACTACATGAGAGCAGGATGTTACACTCATGCAATGATCTTCTTGTTCTCTTCAACTACTTATGAAATTCTATTCCCATGAGCTCTTACCTAGTTAACGGACCTCTCTAAATTTTCAAGTTTTCTTCATTAATGTATAATAAACATATAAATATTTGGAGTAATTATAAAAATTTTGTTAATTTAAATTATAATCTTTTAATTTATTTTCAATTTAAATCATTTGTTTACTTTCGTTAATCAAAATTAAAAAAAGAAAAAGAAAAAGTTTACAACAGGCACCACCAATTAGGTGTGGAAGCAATATAATATAATTTTCTGTTCATTATTATTTTTATTCTACCTTTAAAATTTATAAAATTATTTTAGCTGTTAAACTTGTATTATAGAAATTTCATTCATATTTAAATATTTATAAGTAGAACATAATATAATTTGTTGTTATTATTATTCTTATTCTAACTTAAAATTTTAAAAATCTATTTTTCCAATTATAATTTCAAATCACAGAGGTTTGTGTGACCCAAGACGTATCCTCTTCCTATTTGGTGATAGAGGCTTTTAAGCAATAATAATTGACTTTAAATACATTAGTGGAATTCCAATTTTTTTAAAGGATTACAAAATCTAAAAAGCTTTGGATTTAAACACAAATACTAAACCATTTATAATACTCATGAAGTCCTATATAAATAGACTCCCTCTCCTACTTTTTCAAGGATTATAAAATCTAAAAGGTTTTGGATTTAAATATAAGTAGTGAAGAGTTTATAATACTCCTGAAGTCCTCTATAAATAGACTCCCCCTCTCCTATTTTTCGTCATCAAAACACTGAAAACAAAGACTTCAGATCTTGTTTGCAATAGTTGTGCATTAATGGTGGATTTCACCGTTTTCAATATTCTCGTTCTCAAGACCACTACAAGAAAGAGTACATTTGACGACTAAATTTTTAGTCGTCAAAAGTCAATTTTTAAGTTTTTCCGACTAAATTTTTTAGTCGCTGGTTTGGTCGCTGGAAAACGGTCAGGAAAGGTATTGGCGACTAAAAAACTTTTAGTCGCCAAAACGCAAGTCTGTAGCGACTACAACTTTGGTCGCCAATAGTCAATTATATTTTTTAAATTATACATTTGGCGACTAAATTTTTAGTTGCCAATAGTCAATTATATTTTTTTAAATTATACATTTACCGACTAATGTTTTAGTCGCCAATGCTCAAGGAATCGGCGACCAAACGGATTTAGTCGCCAAAAGCTCATTCCGGAAAAAAAAATAAAATTACACCTTGCTCTTGTGGAGATTCAAACCTTCAACCTTCCACACCCTAAACTTTATACAACACACTCTTTCCACTACACCTCTATAACATCATATAATTATATATGCAACATATATCATTTATATTGTACTTAGACCCGTATTAATATAAAAGTATATATATATATATATATATATAAACATAAATATTTTTTATTGAACATAATTTATTTAAAATAAATTATTTAGTAGAAAAAAAAGGACACCACTTTTGGCGACTAAACATAATTTAGTCACCAATTCTATACTTTTGGCTACTAATTATTTTTTAGTCGTTAAAAAAAAATTTCCCGCTCTAAAATTATCACTTTTGGCGAGCAAACTTTTTTTTAGTTGCCAAAAAGCCTCACTTTTGGTTACTAAACATGTTTTTAGTCGCCGAATGCTTCACTTTTGGCTACTAATTTTTTTTTTAGTCGCCAAAGGGCCTTACTTTTGGCTACTAAAATTTTTTTAGTCACTAAAAGCCTCACTTTTGCCGACCAAACAGATTTTTAGTCGCCGAATGCCCCACTTTTGGCTTCTAAATTTTTTTTAGTCCCCAAAAGGCCTTACTTTTGGCTAATAAAATTTTTTTAGTCGCAAAAGCCATATATTGGCGACCAAACAGATTTTTAGTCGCCAAAACCTATGCTTTTGGCTACTAAATGTTTTTTGTCGCCAAAAATCTTTACTTTTGGCTACTAATGCATTTTTAGTAGCCAAATGCTACACTTTCAGCGACGAAATGTTATTTTTTAGTCACCAATAGTGATTTTTCTTTGTAGTGGATGTATGCATCTCTTCAAAAGCTACCTTCATACACCTTTCTCTTTGTTTTGATGTTATGATTTTCTAAACTGTTACTAAATCTCTTTGTTTTGATGTTTAGATTTTACAAATTGTTAGTAAATCTGTCATATTAGGATTACTCTTAATTTCTTTTGTCTTACATATTGTTTTGTCCTCAATTCTGTAAAGCCAACTCCAAAAAATATACCAACATTAATAATAACACAAAAACCAATAGTTTAAAAAAAAAAAAAAAAACTTTCCTATGTACATCGTTGAACATGATCATCATGGGGGTAAATTGGGTTGGGATCTATATATAAAAATAAAATAAAATAAAAATTTTACACTAACAATAATACATGTGAGGCAACAAAATAGTTAGGGAAATAAATAAATAAATAAAATCATTATTTGACCATTATAATAACAAAAATCTTGACTCTCACAACATGGGTGTTTAGCACAATATCAACTCCAATTTCCATTAATCCGTTTGATTAGTTGAATGAGTTTAGTTGGGAAAAAAAATACAATGGGTTTTATTACTAAAATAAAATTCAAGACAAAAATTATATGAATTGAATTGAAGTTTATAATATTTTATCTGTTTCAAAATCACTTTGTAAAATCAAATTTTAAAAGAAAAAAACTACACAGAAATAAAAATACTTAACACTTCAATTATATAACCTATAGCAATCATAATACAAACAAAAATATAATATGTCACTATCAAATATATATAAGTAAAACTATAGCAATCATATTAAACAAAATAAAATATAAGAATAAAACAAACAATTCCAAACTCTCTAAATTTTCAACTTTTCTTCATTCATGTATAATAAACATATAAATATTTGTAGTAATTATACAAATTTTGTTAATTTAAATTATAATCTTTTAATTTATTTTCAATTTAAATAATTTGTTTACTTTCATTAATCAAAATAATAATAAAAAAAAAATTTACAACAGGCACCACCAGTGGACGCAAGCCTCACACGTTGGTGGACCCACGACCACCTATCACCATAGTCTCTGTTTCAGAGGCATGGTGTCATGGGACTAAATTTTTCTTATCAAACACTTGTTCTTATATCAATGACTCCACAATTCTCCATATAGATTCACATCTCTATTTTTTGTATTATTACGTCACTAAATATAAATATACTTAGTCCTTATGTAAATCATATTTTTTTGTGTACACAGCTCACAATTGCAAAACATAAACACTGTTTATTCTGTAACTCAACTAAAATACGAGAAGAAAGAGCAAGCTTACCGAGTTTACCATCATAGATGATGATATTCCTGCTAACAGTACCGAAACTATGAAAGAGACAATCAATGAGGACTCATCCCAATTGCAAGGTAAAAAAAAAAAGAATTATTGTATTCAAAAATTCTTTCAACTTACAAATCAATGGCAATTCACAAAATCTGAAATTGTTTTGTAGGAGTAATGCAAGAAAATGAAATTGATTCAAAAGGTTTTATCCTTATCAATGAACTTCGACCTTTTGATAGAGATTGGACAATAAAAGCAATTGTTCTCAAAAGAGGGATCATTGAACATTATACCACTTCAAAAGGATCAGGAACAATGTGGAAAATTATATTGATGGACGAAGAGGTATATCATTTAATGATTTATACAAATATAACTTATTTCTCCTTCATTTGATATTTCTAATTTCTAATATCAATTCTAATTTTATGCACCTATTCATTTCATCATTTTATAATAAGGGTACAAAAATACAAGCAGTGACATTAAATGAAGTCATTGATATGCTTGGAGAGTCATTTAAAAAGAACAGTACATATTTCATTTCCAATGGATTTGTTAAACCTGTGAACCAAAAATTTGTGTCCACAAAAAAATTGAAATATCACTCTCTATTCAAACACAAGCACAATTGCCAAAATGATGATCAAGTTGAATACACTTACATATATATGACTTTGTTTCATTCTCTCAAATCAAACAACATCTACAAAACAACAATATTATTGGTATGTTTTAAACATTTTCTTATATATTATTATATATAACATACTGTCAAATAATAGTAAACCTTAAATTAATTTTTACTATTATGTCAGATGTATTTGGCTTAGTACACAATGTTGAACCTCTTTCATCGGTTATCAGAACAGGCGCAATTGGTAAATTATTGAAGAGGAATATCTATTTGATAGATTCAAGGTATGCATTATAATAACTCTTAAGTTACAAAATAAAAAATACAAAAAACTTAAAATACTAAAATTTTATATTTTTCATTGTCACAGCTCTCACACTATTCTTTGTACATTATGGGGGGATGTAGCCCAAAACGAAGGAACAATTCTAGAAGATATGGTAAAAGAAACACATGTAGTTGCAATGTCCAAAGTAAAAGTGTCAACATATGTAGGTATATTTAAACACTTAAAATTAAAATAATATTATATATGACATTATTATTATTGCCTTATAATGAAAATATATAAATCCCTAATTATATATATTCAGAATTTTACATTGTTTAATTTAATATATATATATATATATACTCACAATTTTCATTTCACACAGTTGTCATATCTATATCCATAATTTCAACAACTACAATTCAAATAAACCCGATAACACCTGAAGCTGATAATATTAGAGAATGGTATATTAAAAAATATATTGTTTCTATTTCCATATTTACAACTTTCATACAATATTGAAATTAACAAATATTATATGTAGTTGCAATTAAAAAACAATTGAAAGCAATTCAAGTACAACGTTATGGGCAACAAGTAAGCAAAGTCCCAAACGAGTGAAGATAGAAGATTTGATAGAACATTCATTATTTAATTTTTAGGTATGTAATTTATCATTCTAATAATAATTGTAAAAATTCCAAATATTATGACTTATCTTTTAATCACCAAATTAATATTAATATTAATACACCATGACTATAAATATCCAAATAGAATATACATTGTTCCTTCAAAGCGACAATCATTTGTATAGACAATTTAGACCAACCTTGGTATATTGCTTGCAAAGTATGCAATAAGAAAGTTTATCAAACTGAACAAGGAGCAGAATGCTGTAAATGCAAGAACTTGAATTTAGAGTATCATCCAAGGTATGTGATAGTTCTACATAATAACACAAATTAATGTTTTGCATTTATTAAATAACAAAATTACAACCTCATAATTTATTTACATTTGTCACATCAAATATCAGATATTTGATGAAGCATACAATGGGAGATGGAGAAAGACAACTACATGCCACATTATTTGAAGTGGCTGAGAAAATTATTGGATGTCCAGCAACTGAATTTATAGCATCCAAAGACAAGGCAAGTTTACCAAATGCATAAACAATGTCACATTAGTAACATACATGCATAGCAAAGAAAATAATTTAATTTAAAACTATACTATTGTTATTGTTGTTGCAGCAAGGTAAGAATAACAAATTCCATAATGCTTCTGAACATACATACATATTTATCACAAGGCTACACAAGATGAATGATAAAAATCGCATATCTGCGAACATTGTAGCAGAAGAAGTATAAAATGAAGAAGATCAATATGAAATGGAAAATACAAATACAACAAATTTTCAAAATCCCTCAAAGAGGATTAAACTAGAGAAGGAATGAATTTTAAAAAAAAAAAAAAAATTATCTTTCAATTTCCTTTACTTAATTTATTACAAAATTATAATAAAAATATTACAATATTAGTTGAATGTTTTATTTCTTCACCTTAAATAATAATAATATTACAATGTTAGTTGGGTGTTTTATTTGTTCATCTTTTAATTACAAAAAGGTTTCTACATACATACACATAACAAAAGTAAAACAACTTGGTGAATTATATATTTAATAGTAATAAGTCCAACCATATGATATGGACTGCAATTATTTTATGTGATTTTTTCAACTTACTTTCTAAATTTTAATACTTAAACAAAAATATAAATGCCCTCCCCCCCCCCCCCCCATACGCAAGAATTCATACATTATTTTCTTCATGAATTGACAAAAACATCCACATATGAAGGACATGGAGTCCGATTACACTCCTAATCCAACTTATCAAATTTCTACCAAACAATATCCATATTTTCAAACATAAACATTAAACATTAACAAAAAATAACAAAATGTTTCAAAAAGAAAACTACTATAAAAGGAGTACTTACTCTGTGGTGGACTCTGCTGCTATATATATGGAATGCTGTTTTGATCTGTCAACTAGTTTTGTTTTTGTTATTTCATTATTTTGTTGTTGTTTGGTAATTTTGGGTTGTTTGGTCTTGTCACGACCCAAACCCGCCCCTATGGGTTTAGCACCGTAACCGGCCAGTAACCCTAGGTTACCGAAGGCCTGCTTATACAGTAATACAATAATACAGAGTACAGGGGCTTGGTGAAAGCCAATACAGTAAATAAACAATGCCCAATGAGCTGTGACAGTTTGTATGCCAAAAGATTTTTCATACATTTATACAGAATGATACAAAACAGTATGCATATCATATACAAACAGTCAGAACAGGGACTGAATCCCCGATAAATAGTACAGTGCAAAACGTTCAGTCTATATAGTGTTACAAAACAGTATAGAGACAGACGGGGAAATAAAAACACCCCTAAGCCATAGTTTGGCAGGTTCGGAACCTCGCAGTGAGGCACATTGGTTGGCTTGACAAAACTGGAGTTTACCCCGACGCCTCTAGCTTTGATCCGGTGCCTGTACACCTACATATATATATGAGCAGTGAGTTAAAGCCCAGTGAATAACATAATGCGTAAAGAGGTTTAGAATGAATGTCCTTACAGTAATGAAAACAGTTCATTAAATCAGTACTTCAGTCTTTCAGTCAATCAGTCATATGTGGTACATCCATTAGCGTAACAGTAAACAGTAGGTCTTAAAGACCGAACAGTAATGATGGCCATCAATCAGTAAACAGTAGTGGTTCCACAAGGGAACCGACAGAGATCTCTGTAACAGTAACAGTAAACAGTAGGTGCTAAGGATGCCACAGTACAGTTCAGAAATAAAGGACATACATTCACTCAGTAAATAATACCAGTTCAGTAAACAGTTCAGTTCAGTATTCCAAAGATAATCATTTGAACATATCTTTACACAATTGTTACTCACAAGCTCTGGGCTACAGTGAACTAGAGCGTCTCCTCGGAATGCCAACCCTATACAGTTAACAGATTGAACACACACTAAGTTTCACAGTTGGGAAAGGATAATAACTTAATCCCTAATTTGCCTCGGTGTGTTCTACATCTATATCCTCTTTAAGATGCCTTAAATATGCCCTAGGAATGCCCTAGGAATGCCTAGGATGGAAAGAGGATGCAAAGATGCACTTTTGAACACTTTACAAAATTTGCTGAAAACAGGGGTCTCATTCGAGCGAGGATTCCTTCGCTCGAGCGGACATGCAGACAAAGGAGCTCCGCTCGAGCGTGAATTCCGTCGCTCGAGCGGACTGTGTGCTACAGTAAAAATACTGGATGCTCAGAATTTACGCTCGATGCTCGCTCAATGCTCGTTCGAGCGTGAGACACAGCTCTTCGCTCGAGTGTAGGTCCCTTCGCTCGAGCGTACGCCTGCGCGCACCAAGATTCTGAGAGCTTGCAATTTACGCTCGAGCCACCATTCCGTCGCTCGAGCGTAGCTCAGAGTAAATGGTGGTCGCTCGAGCGTAGAATCCTTCGCTCGAGCGTAGAAGCCAAATTCTGGAATTTCCAGATTTGCCTCCCAAGCTCAAACCAAGCATTCCTAAGCTCAAAACTCAACCTCTTGGGCCCAATTTCAGGAAAACACATCCAAACTCAATATACAACAAGTTTAAAAGCTCAATTTGTGAAATCAAAGCCCAAGGGTGAGTCAATTAAATCCAAATTCAAACCCATTTTCATGAACATGAAGAACATGCAAACATGCATGAATTCAAATCATTTCAAAGCTTCAATTTGATGCTCTAGTGAGCCAATTGTTCCAAAAACAAGTTGAAAACATGGACCATTGCAAAATTATGAACATGCATGTACCAAACCCCATGTAATCACCCTCAAAATGCAACAATGTAGACATGCATGCATGATATGAGCTTCAATTCAACATTATTAGACTAAGACATGACTTAGCTCTCTAGAGGCTCAAGAACCATGCATGAACAATCTTAAATACATCAATGAAAAGGTGACATCCTTACCTAAGTCTTGAATTATAAGGTGTAGGAGCTCAAATTCACAATTGTCTTCTAAATTCACCAAGTTCACAAGCAATTATCAAGGAGGAACTCACTTTCTCTCATTCTAACCCTCTTGGTCGGCAAGAACAAGGGGAATGGGCTGAGCAAATGTTTGATCTAGGTGTAATGAGACTCAAAAGTGGTCTTAGATAGTGGCCACTAGATGGCATGATTGTAAATAAGTCCATATCTTGTGTTTTATCACTATTAATCTAATTTAATCATACCAAATCGACTTTCAGATAAATATGTCATAAAATCACATAAATTCTACTAATCATGGAACATCAATCAATTTTGGGTTCGGCCGCCGATAAGGCCTTCAATTGACAGTTTAAACAAAACAAACTGAACAGATAATTAAACAGTCAAACAGATAAAATGCAATTCAAACAGATACAGGCAATCAATTCAGTTTCAGATTTCCGTCAGTCAGTTCAGTAATTCAGTCAGTTCAATTACTTTTCATATTCGATCTCAGTTTAGCAGTAATCGGTAATCAATCAGTCATTAATCGATAAACAGTACGAGGGTTGTTACAGGTCTGTATCAGGTTTGGATAGCTTTTTATTGGGTGAGGTTGTTTTTGGTGTTTGTGGTTGATTTCTCACCAACTCGTGAGGGTGTGCTAGCAAACGATTGAACGGTCTTATTGGTGCCAACCTAGTTGGGATTGATTAGGTTCGTTATGATACTTTTTGCACTCATCCTCTTTCTTTTACTGATGTAATAGTTTTCGGTTTCAACAATAAAGTTTCTTTTCTTTGCTGATAAAAAAAAAAAAGAAAACTAATATAAAACCTACAAACCAAAAAAAAAAAAAAAAAACTAAACATAATATAAGAAAAAACACCACGTGCAAAGCACGGGCACCTCCACTAGTTATTATAAAAGTGTGAAAAATTTATCATGTTTTTTATTTATTTTTTTAATTTTAATTTTACCTTATCAAATTTATTATATTTTCTAAAAGTCATGAAGAGTTCTATATAAATCAATGGTTCCTTTCTTATTTTCCTGTGTCTGCTTCTACATTGATATACATAACATTTACAATACAAATCACTGTGAATAATTTTAGTTAAATTTTAAAATTGTATGCATTCGTTCGAATTTAAACAGAAAAAAGTACATACATTTTTAAGATATAGATTTGTGTTGCATTTAAAAATTCATAAGTTATTTTCATATATTTTCTTTTTATTTAAATTATATTTTATGAATTGTGATATTTACATAGTACTTTAATAACCATGTATGGCGTCAAAATTTTAAACAAGAACCATTTTTGTTGGTTTTATTTTTTAAATCTGTTTTTCACTTTTTGAGTTTTCATATTTTCTCACTTTTAGTGATTAAAGATATTGGAATTTCTTCATATTTTATATTTAAATTATACTTTTACATGAAAATATAATATCTGTTAATTTAAATACAATTAAAAAGTAAAATATCAGTAAGAAATTTATAAATTCAAACATTTACTGGTTTTTTATTATTATATTTTTTTTGTTATTATTATTTAATATTAATAATTTTGTTCTAAAAAGAATATACAACAAATTATTTTGTAAGTGTATTTAGATTAAGTGAACCTAAATCTCAAAGTAAAATTAAAAAATAGAAAAAGTAGTAAATTAGTGAATCTAAAAAGATAATAAAATGGTTATTAAAAAAAATGTCAAAGACAAAAAATATGAAAATCAAAAAATTCAAAACAAAAGTTTGAAAAACAAATCAAACCAAACACTATAAATTTATATTTTTTAAAATTTTTATTCACTAATCTCTAATTTTACACAAATTATTCACAAATTCATTTTAAATTTTATGTGAATTTAATAATCTAATTAAAAAATAATGCATACACACAAAAATATAACACTAAACATCTACATTAACACCCAACTATTTAATTTATGAATTTAACTTCTCATTGTTACCTATATTGTATTGTTGTAAAGATTGCACATATTATTTTTGTAATATCTTATATATACATATATATATGTATATATATATATATATATATCAATGTCTACATATATAATACAAAAAAAAATATAATTATAAATTTATATATGTTACTGTATTCATACATTGTCAATCTGTAATACCATATTACTATTAGATACTTTAATTTTATAACATGTATCTAGTAATATAATTATATTTCCTAGGGAAAAATTGCGAAATTGTATATTGTTCTCCTATCAACTTATGTTTAATACATATATACATACATGTTATACAAACAAGTGTCCATACAATAAATACTTTCAATAACAAATAAAAACTTTACAAAACACCTCTATCACCACAATAATTATATCTTTTTTTCCCTCATGGAAAAAATCACATTATTGAGGAAAATGGATTTTGAAATTCATAACAATATGATATCGTTTCAAACTCTTAGTCATCAAAATATTTTTATTACAATGAGTTATAATTGTGAGTAAGAAGAAAAATAAAAAAATGGTGAAATAAAAACTGCAGAAGATCTATTGTAGCATACTCTCTAGGCAAAGTTAGACGAGCTGAAGTAAGAATTATCCTATTTATTGTGAAATTCAAGAAAAACATTGTACCTCATGCACACATTTTAGTCAAATTACAAGGAAAAAAAAAATTAAATGATGCTCAAACAATATCTCAACAACTCAATGATTAGAAAATAAGTACATCAAATAAAAAATTTTGATCAATTTTTGTCATTTGCTAATTACTTACAGGAGACAAAATAAATTATTGTACGAGCACAGAATAATTTTTTTGTATAATCATGTTGATCAAGTGTGCACTCCTCCAAACATCGTCGCTTTGCTACCTGAAAACACAAACGTGGGCTAGCTGGCGGGTGTGTGCCAGAAACCCCTCCGAGGCCTAAGTCAGCAACTAGACAATAGACAATAAGCTCTATGTATTTTAGAGTAAGAATTGTGATAACTCTACATAGATCCAGTCATGAGCTTTAATAGATTCTACCTAGCACAATTCTAGTAGGACTCTAACTCTCCTTAGCAGAGCTCTCCAAGGAATCACACTCCCAAAGATAATATCTATCCTGATAACACTCTACTCACTGTCAACCAAGTGAGATGGTGGCAACTTTTATCTCGACTGGAAGCACGCTCAGCCGAGCTTACACAGCACAATACTGCCGCTGTAATCCTAATTGTAAGGTGGCGCTTGCATAGCCAACCTTAGCTCATTTCTTCTTTATTGACACCTCGGTCTTCCACGCGGTCCAGACTAGGATAGCCCGGTTAGGCCCCAGTAGCCTATTTTTGACCGACTTGACGTTTAGATGACCTAAGACCGTGCTATCCCAATCTTACTTCAGCCCTACATCTTATAATGACCCAAAATTTTTTTTAAAAAAAAAAAATAGACTGCATAATTTAATTGAACAAATTTTCGGATTTGACTGCTGTGTAAATTCTGTGCGAAAACAGTTCGGTTTTGTATTTTTTAAAATAGTTTCCGATCTCAGAAAATTATGAAATTTTTATATGTTGTTCACATACGAGTCTAGCATGTTGGGTAAAATTTCAGAATTTATTGATGAGTATTTATTTTATGAAAATTTGCGGACTGATCGGTGTTCGGTCTAGTGTATAGCAGAATTTGAAAGTGAGTTTTGGGTGTTTGGTCCTTTTTAATTAGGTGATTGATAGTAACCACCTTAGGAGTTGTTATTATTTATTATATCGGATTATAATAAATATTTGATAGTTGATTTTATGGTGTATACCATATGGCGAAAAATTATATATTTTTATAAAGAATGAAAATGTATATATTTCGTAGTGATCAAAATATTATATTTTATGGTGAGAAAAAAATTATATCATTTTATAATTTATATTATAAAATTTTGAGGTATTATTACAAAAATTATATTTTTTGAAAAAAATCAAGCTTTAGGAGACACACCTATGTGGGTCGCCCCCATTTTTGTCTTGCCATCATTTCCCCTCCTTTTCTTTTTTTCCTTCTTCATTTTCCTCTTGGTTTTTGATGAGCAGAGAGCTCATCTCTTTCTTTCTTTCAAACCTCTCTCTCTCTCTCTCTCTCTCTCTCTCTCTCTCTCGCCATCTTTCTTTATTTTTCATGGTTACTCAAGCTTTGAGCTTAGAGTGAGAGTCTTTAGAGTGAGATTTTGCAAAAGTGTTGTAAATGAAAGTCGAAGAGCTCATCGTGATCTTCGTAATGGTAGTCTCGGATTCATGATCGGGCAAGATTTGCCTTCCAGATCTGCTCTTCTTCATTATTTGAGATAGAGACTTTCTTCATATTTTTACATTAAAGCTATGTTAGGGTTATATTTGAGAAAATATATCATTATAAGAAGTATTGCATATAGATATATTTTCAGATTTTTGTTTGATAATTTTTGGAAGAAAAATTATGTTGAAATATTAAGAATGTTGGTATTTTGAGATTGATTTTGGAAAAATCATTTTGTGTTATTAATTTTGTAAAAGAAATCCGAAAATAGAATTTAATCGTCATATGGATTATATCTACATCATATTATGGTTAGATAATTTATTTTGAGAAATTAATGTTGAAATATTTATCTCGTCCTTGAGTTTTGGAATTTATTTTTGAGAAAAATAAATTGATATTGAGGAATATTGTGTAAATTGTTAAGTAGAGATTTTTCCTATACTTCTTTATGTACTTTTGCTTGATTATATAGAGTTTAGAGTTATATATAATTTAATTAGAATTTTTGAAAAATTTGTGTTTTATTTGCTTAAAAGAGAAATTTTGAAAAAAATAAATAGTTGATACCCAAATTGCAAAAGTGTAAACTTGGAATATATTTGTAAGGTTATGAAAGAGTTATGTTTTAAATTTGAACAAAAACGGACTTCGATTCGATTGATTTTGAAATTTTTACCGGTTTGTGGCTAAAAAAGCATTTTTAAAGAAAACAAAGGAATTACGTTTAACTTTTGGGGCTTTCAATTAAAATAGGATGTCATAGTTGAATAATGCTTGGAGAATGAGTTTGGAAAGAAAATGATGTTTTCTTGGGCATTAACGACATTATTTTACTTAATGTATTTGTTGGAATAAAATCGACACGGTTAGAAATAGATCTTGAGAGGTTACCAGACGTGATTGTGATATGAAAATTAGCGTAATTGTTCATATTTGATAAAATGTGGAATATGATTTGTTTCTAAATGTTGGGAATCATGGGAGATTCCAAGTTATAGTTATATGTTGGATTGTATGTCCATGTTGTTATCCTTTAATTAATATGTTAGAGATAACTATTTTAGCTATCGGTGAAAATTTACCATGTTGCATTTAAATGAGGGATTTCTTGGAAGGATGAGAAATGATGGAACTTTGAAAGTTTGATATAATATGTTATAAATTTGTCTTGAAATGACTAAATTGGGAATGTTGATTAACATGTGGAGACTATATGAATATGGATATGGTTGTATTATCTCTTGGAATTATACTAGAAATTATATTGAAATGAGAAATGAGAATTTTGATTAAAATGGTAATATTTAATAAGTAGGGATTTTCTACACTCTAATATTGTTTTTAACTTAGTTATTTGTTATTGTGTATAGATGATGAAATTTGGTTGTGGTTTGGACAAATCTAAGATTTTTGTGTGAAATGAAAATAGGGGTTTTTGATGTATAAGAAATAAATGAGTGTGGGGTTTGAATATAAGATCTTAGATTACCAAAATAGTTGATTCTTGGTGTTTGGGTCGATAATGGAAAAATAGGGATTTTTGCCCTAATTTGATAAAATGATTATTTTGTATAAATAATTGGAATTAACATTGAATATGTTAAATTGAATGGTTATTGATATAGATGGTGATATTGGATATGTATTATCTCACTTACGGAAGTTTTGAATAAACTATTTATTCTGATATTGAACATAAATTGGAAATAAATGTATTGGGCTATCGGTGGAGGATAGCTATGATTGTTGTAGAAATTGTATGAGGATTAGGCGATATAATGCTAATCTATTGTTGGTTGTCATTGAATATGACCATGTTATAAATACATTGCATATGTATGTTTATTAAGAGGAGAAAGCGGATGTACTCCGTATATGACCATGTTATAAATACATTGTATATGTATGTTTATTTGGGAGGAGAAATGGGATGTACTCCATATATGATTATGTTTATAAATACATTGCATATGTATATGTATTTGGGAGGAGAAATGAGATGGACTCTATTTAAAGCAAGTTGGCCGGAGTGTCCTGTGTGAAAGACCCGAAAATCTATATATAAATGGTGCCCGTTCCTTCGAACGAAATATCCGTAAAATGGCAAAGTTTGAAGTGTTTATGTGTGTTGTACATAATTGGAAAATCATTGAGTTATAGTCTCATTTCGGTTGTTGAATTTGGTTTGTTTTTCAGAAAAATTTTTAGGAAAAATTCTCTACAAACAAATTTTCAAGAGTAATCAAACCAAACAAATTTTTTCAAAAAAAATCTCAAAATTTTGTTTGGTTACCTACTTTCCAAAATCACACACTCTCTCTCATACACATCAAATCAATCACTTTTTTTAAAACTCTCTTCCCAAAACAATTTTCCAAAACAATTTCTGAAAAAAAACAAATCAAACAAGTTTTCGTACTTTTTATCTCAAAAACTACTTTACAAACACAAACCAAACATACCCAATGAATTTAACTCATGAATTGAGTAGCATATATGAACTGGATATGAATTGAAGGAAAATGGAATAAGATTGGTCTTAGTGACATATGAATATGCAGGCCTTGGATATAAGAGATTATGTAATAAAATCATATGGTTTTGACATGATATGATTTCATGTATATGTATAAGTATCTTTGTCCCCGCATATCTTTCAATGTTTTAATATGAGATTATTCGGTGGGCTTTGCTCACCCCCTGCCTGTACATGTGTACAGGGAATGCTTTTCGGATTTGAAGATCAAACAATAGGTTTTATCATTTCCTAAGTGTAATGTAGTGATGGATTGTACTACTTCATTTGTTGTTTGGCCAAGTGCTAAGCAATAGCGTGGATGGACTTTCGGAAAGCAAGAGCTTCTTAATTATGTTTTGTTGTGTGTATGTGGGTATTTGTAAAGCCAAGGGCTTAAGATGTAATGAGCGAGACTCAATTTGTGTAACCAAGCAATGACTTGGAAAGATGTAAGCCTACATGGTATTTAACTGGTTGTTAAACAGTAGACTCTGATGTATGAAAGTATGTTATTTCCCATATTGATTCCGTATATGAGTTATCTTTATTGTATTATTTTGGGGGTCTTACACATCCGTTGCCAAATGCTCTTAGCTCGGCCCATAAAAATTACCCTCTCAATTATGTAACTTGACAGTTTCATGAAAGTGATCTTACAAACACTTATAAGTATTTATCTATAAATATCATGAAAACAATTATGAAATTCATATATCGATCTACATATTAAGCTCTAATATCATTCCATTTAAAAAAAAAAAATTAGTTCACATTTTCTACATAAATGAAAGTATACTAATGACTAATGTTATATTTTTCAACATGCAAGATATTCGTGGTACTGGAAACTAGACTCAATAACTCTTGATGTATAGAAATATGTTATATATTGATATTAATGCATTCATACACTAATAGTATGCAAATAATATGCAATTGTGGGTTCAATGAATTTATATTATAAGATGAACTATTTAACAAAATTTTGTAATTGTGCAATTAATTTCATACATTCAATTATATTACAGGTATGAATTATGAAAAATTGAAGTGAAAAATTGATAAAAAAATATTTGTGTAATTGTGATCTCAACAATCTAACTATACATTAGTATTTATGTTTATAAAATTTTTCATTTATCATTTAAATTCTTCAACCAAGTATGTATTCATTTCTTATTTAGTTGTATTTTGGATATAAATTAATTTATCTATACAAGTCTCCATACTTTATATACATATCACATACCAATTTAAGAGATACACATAATTACAGTACTAACAGTTATTGAAAAATTATGTGCCACATGCAACACACGTACCCAACTACTAAAAAAACAAAGACCATTGTGTACGCTGGCGTGTAGTTGTTCCTTCCGTTTGATTGAGAGATTGGAAAAGAAATTTGAGAGGAGGAAAAAAATAAGTAAAATATATATAAATAAAATATATTTATATTTTTTTTAGTTTTACATATATTTTTTTTTCTTTCTAAATTTCTTCTTAAATTTTTTAACCAAACACAGTATTATGGTGCAATAAAAAAATATTAAGAGTGTGAGTTGATGAATTAGTGACGGTCTTTTTAAGAGGTGCACTTTTGTACATTAATTTTATTAACAAATTTAACTATACTTAGAATGTTCACAAAAAAATATTAATTTTTCATTTTTAGTTAATTTTTAAAAAAAATCTATTTTCACAAATTTTTAATTTTTAATTCCATCTAGCCAAAAAAAATTAGAATAATTTTTAAAAAAAATTAAAAAAGTTCAATAAAGTTTTTTTTTTCTTTGGTGATGTTTTTTATTTTTTGTTATTTGACTTTTGAAATCTATCAAATTTAATAGGACTTTAAAAGTGAAAACTTTTGAAAAAATTACTAAAAATGAACCCAAAAAAAATTAGTAAAAAAACAAGAGTAATGTTATTCAAGTCTAAAAATTAAACTCAATTATGTGGCAATATATTAAAATATTTAAGGTAAATATCTCTCTTATTACTACAAAAAAATTGCTTTTTTGCAACGGCAAAATGTCGTTGCAAATACCCAAAACGCCGTCTCAAAAACTTTTTTGCGACGGCAATTGGCTTTTAGCGACGGCAAGTGGGGGGTCGCAACAAAGGGGGTTGCTAAAGGGTTTTAGCGACGGTATAACGCCGTCGTCTCTTTTTTGCAACGGCAAAATGCTGTCGGCATTAATGCGTGAAAATCTAAATTTTTTGAGATAGTACTGTGTTGTCGTCGCTAAAAGGGTTATTTGCGACGGCAAAAATACCGTTGCTAAATGGTTATTTGAGACCGTAAACATGCTGTCTCTAAAAATATTATTTGCGACGGTAAAGAATACCATTGCTAAAGGCCTTTTGTTTCAACTAATGCCAATATCTTTTGCGACGGCTATACTACCGTCGCAAAAAACCTGGTTCTAATTTTTTTTGAGACAGTATGGTGCCATCTAAAAAAAAAAAAAAAACTGCAATAAAATTATTAAAAATATGAAAATTACTTATATTAAATGAAAAATAACTAAAAAAGAAACCGATAATTACATAATAATATGAAAATTTCAGTATATAAATAAAAATTCATCCATAATTAAAATATTCTTCCATTCATAACAACACATCAACAAAATTATCCCATCACATAATGTTGCATAATACATACATAATGCTGTTCACAAATCTAAATAACGTAAATCAAAAATAAAAGCTTTCGTCATGATTCGTCTGTGGGTTACAAAAACAAAAGTTAGTCGCAATCTTTACATGCCTGCATTCCACAAAAAGCAAACTGCTACTCAGGAAATATCTGAAAATAAAAAATAAAAATAATTAATGACAATATAATTATGTGTTAATATTTTAATTACAAAAAAATATAAAAAATTAACTACTATATAATTACAAAGATAGTTAAGTAAATAATTTTGGCTAGACAGAAATTCGGTCCTAACTTCCAAACCGGGAACCCGATTCGAGCCCCGTCTTCTCCCACAAGTCTCTCGTGCCTAGGCGGTCGTGTGTGCCAAGTTTCGTGCTAAACCGACCCCGTTTGGTGATTTTGGGACGTCAACACCTCGAATTCAAGTTTCTTAAGGAACTAGTTTGCCTAGACCGAAATACGGCTCTAACTCCCAAACCGGGAATCCGATTGGAGTCCCGTCTTCTCCCACAAATCTCTCGTGCCTAGGCGGTCGTGTGTGCCAAGTTTCGTCCTAAACGGACGACGTTTGGTGATTTTGGGTTATCAACACCTTGAATTCAAATTTCTTAAGGAACTAATTTGCCTAGAGTGATATCCGATTTTAACTCCCAAACCGGGAACCCGATTCTAGCCCTGTCTTCTCTCACAAGTCTCTCATGCCTAGGCAGTCATGTGTGCCAAGTTTCGTGCCAATCTAACCCCGTTTGGTGATTTTGGGGCGTCAACACCTCGAATTCAAGTTTCTTAAGGAACTAGTTTGCCCAGAGTGATATCTAACTCTAACTCCCAAATTGGGAACCCGATTCGAGTCCCGTCTTCTCCCACAAGTCTCTCGTGCCTAGGCGGTTGTGTGTGCCAAGTTTCGTGCTAAACCGACCCCGTTTGGTGATTTTGGGGCGTCAACACCTCGAATTCAAGTTTCTTAAGGAACTAGTTTGCCTGGACTGAAATACGGGTTGAACTCCCAAACTGGGAACCCAATCGGGGTCCTGTCTTCTCTCACAAGTCTCTCATGCCTAGGCGGTCGTGTGTGCCAAGTTTCGTGCTAAACCGACGTCGTTTGGTAATTTTGGCACGTCAACAGCTCGAACTCAAGTTTTTTAAGGAACTAGTTTGCCTAGACTGAAATACGGCTCTAACTCCCAAACTGGGAAACCGATTGGAGTCCCATCTTCTCCCACAAGTCTCTCGTGCCTAGGCAGTCGTGTGTGCCAAGTTTCGTGCTAAACCGACGCTGTTTAGTGATTTTTGGGCGTCAACACCTCGAATTCAAGTTTCTTAAGGAACTAGTTTGTCTAGAGTGATATCCGACTCTAACTCCCAAACCGGGAACCCGATTCTAGCCTCGTTTTCTCCCACAAGTCTCTCGTGCCGAGGCGGTCGTGTGTGCCAAGTTTCGTGCTAAACCGACCCCGTTTGGTGATTTTGGGGCGTCAACACCTCGAATTCAAGTTTCTTAAGGAACTAGTTTGCCTAGACCGAAATACGGCTCTAACTCCCAAACCGGGAACCCGATTGGAATCTCGTCTTCTTCCACAAGTCTCTCGTGCCTAGGCGGTCGTGTGTGCCAAGTTTCGTGCTAAACTGACGCCGTTTGGTGATTTTGGGGAGTCAACACCTTGAATTCAAGTTTCTTAAGGAACTAGTTTGCCTAGAGTGATATCCGACTCTAACTCGCAAACCGGGAACCCAATTCGAGCCCCGTCTTCTCCCACAAGTCTCTCATGCCTAGGCAGTCGTGTGTGCCAAGTTTCATGCCAAGTGATAAGTAAATTTAATTCCAGCTCCATTTTTTTCATAGCCATCTCTGAAAGAACATGAAGTACATTAAAAGATTAATTTCTCATTAGAGTTTTGTAAAAACTTAAGGTGAAAAATTTACCTGTTTCTATGCATTTTCTCTCGGCAGATTCCAATGTATTACATAGCTTTTCCTTTTCCTTGATATGGCCTTCTTCAACTTCTTGAAACCACTTTAAACAGAGAGCTTAAGTTTTCTTATGTGGTCATTCATTTGTTCCATTTTCCCTTATCAATTCAGAACACATATAACAATATAACAAAGATAAAAAAACAAACAAACAGTAACAAGAAAGCACAAAAGGACTTGCAATTGATAGTCAGTGGCCATATCTATTAATAAAATTGTTCACAATGTTAGTTTTTATTTTTTCAAAATATAACTTAATTTAAAAAGTCAGAGAGATATACCAAATTGATGAGTGACTCATACCAAGCCCATTGCAAGTAAGTATCATCCCTTTAAATCTGGTTAGATACTCCTGTATTGAAGTGGAAAGATATCCCAAATAATTAGGATGCATCACAGAAGAATCACACAACCAAAGTGAATTAAAGCAGGTTGACAAATCTAAGCCAGATAATACAATGGAAATTCTTAGTTGCAAAGTGTACTTATCAATCTCATAGTTTCCAGTTATATCATAGTCAAGTCGCTTGGCAGGATCACTTAACACTGCAAAAGAACCATACGCCATCAAAACTATGTTAGAGTTATCAACATCAGCATGTGACTGTGAGGATGTGTTGAACAAGTCAAGTTTGTTTTGTTTTAGATATGCCTCTGTTCAGTTTTTTAATAAGTTAGGAATTGTCCTAGTCTTAGGGAGGTTGTTGCAGCATGTTGTTGCACATGTTATCTTTCTGTTCCTATTTTTTAGTAAGTTTCTGTTGATGGTTTTGCCTATAAAAGGCTTGTGTCAGGTGAAGTATAATTATCATCACATCAAAAAAGTATTTCTTTCCTCCTCTGTTTGCCTCAGTTATAGATTCTATTCTACATTTGGTATCAGAGCCAGGTTGAAGAGGGAGTGTTGAGAGTGTGTAAGAGTAAAACACGTGAGGAAAAGAGAGAGTAAGATGAGTGATCTTCAAGTCATTGGCGGAATCAAAAAGCTCAACAACCAAAATTACAATACTTGGTCAACATGCATGATGTCGTACATGCAAGGCCAAGACTTGTGGAAGGTTGTGAACGGAAGCGAAATGAATCAACCGGAGGCTGAGGATGCGAATGGTACACTGCGGAAATGGAAGATCAAGGCGGGCAAAGCGATGTTTGCTTTGAAAACAACGGTCAAAGAAGATGTGCTAGAGCACGTTCGAGATGCCAAAATCCCCCACGAAGCTTGGAGTACATTTGCTGAGTTGTTCTCAAAGAAGAATGACACAAGGCTCCAACTTCTAGAGAGCGAGTTGCTGTCGGTAGCACAGCGTGACTTGACGATCGCTCAGTACTTTCACAAGGTGAAGTTGTTATGTCGGGAAATTTCCGAGTTGGATCCAAAAGCTCAAATCGGTGAAACCAGGGTGAAGAGAATAATCATTCATGGTTTGAGACTAGAATTCAGAGGCTTTGTTGCTGCAGTACAGGGATGGCAAAAACAACCATCACTTGTTGAGTTTGAGAATTTGCTTGCTGGTCAGGAAGCTTTGGCTAAACAAATGGAAGGGGTTTCACTTAAGGGTAAAGAAGAAGCGCTTTATGCTTATAAAGACAGGTGGAATTCAAAGCAGTACACCGTCAGCAGAACTAAAAAGAATGTGGACAAGGCAAAAAGTAATCAAGGTGAAAGGAGCACCCATGTTGAGGGAGATTCGAAGAATCCTGACACCAAGAAAAAATTTGAAGGGAAGTGTTATAATTGCAGGAAGAAGGGTCACATGGCAAAAGATTGTTGGTCGAAAAAAAGGCTTGTGGAAAGTAATGCTGCTACTTCCAAAAGCGAAGATGAGTGGGACGCTCAGGCATCTTTTGCTGCAATAGAAGAATCAGCTTTTACAGCAACAACGTCTGAACATATTGATTATGAGAAAGATTGGATCATTGACTCAGGCTGCTCAAATCATATGACGGGTGATAAAGAAAAGCTGCAGGATTTGTCGGAGTACAAGGGAAGACATGTGGTGGTCACAGCGAATAACTCAAAGCTACCGATAGCTCACATTGGTAATACGGTAATCTCTCCCCAATATAATACTAATGATGTGTCGCTTCAAAATGTCTATCACGTTCCAGGTATGAAGAAGAATCTTCTCTCGGTAGCACAATTAACATCTTCAGGTCATCTTGTTCTGTTTGGTCCTCAAGATGTGAAAGTTTATCGTGACCTTGAGATTATGGAAGAGCCGGTGATAAAAGGACGAAAACTAGAGTCAGTCTATGTGATGTCTGCAGAAACTGCATATGTAAACAAGACCAGAAAGAATAAGACAGTAGATTTATGGCATATGCGATTAAGTCACGTTAGTTACTCCAAACTAACTGTGATGATGAAAAAGTTAATGCTGAAGGGACTTCCACAACTTGAAGTAAGAAAAGATACAATTTGCTCAAGATGTCAGTACGGCAAAGCGCATCAGTTGCCATATGAAGAGTCAAAATGGAAAGCAAAGGGGCAGTTAGAGCTAATTCCTTCTGATGTGTTTGGACCTGTTAAGCAAACCTCGCTCAATGGGATGAAGTACATGGTGACCTTTACTGATGATTTTTCCAAGTACGTGTGGGTGTATTTTATGAAAGAAAAATCTGAAACTTTCTCAAAGTTTAAAGAATTCAAGGAAATGACGGAAGCAGAGGTTGATAAAAGAATCTGTTGCCTGCGTACTAACAATGGAGGAGAGTATACCTCAGATGAGTTTCTTTACTTTCTCCGAGAATGCTGAGTACGCCATCAGTTCACATGTGCCAACACTCCACAGCAAAACGGCGTAGCAGAAAGAAAGAATAGGCACCTAGCAGAAATCTGTCGAAGTATGCTTCATACAAAGAATGTTCCAGGACGGTTTTGGGCAGAAGCAATGAAGACTGCAACGTTCGTAATCAATAGGCTTCCTCAACAAAGGTTAAGTTTTTCATCACCCTTTGAAAAATTGTGGAACATAAAGCCTACAGTTAGCTATTTTTGAGTCTTTGGCTGTGTTTGCTATGTCTTTGTACCTAGTCATTTACGCAGCAAAATGGATAAGAAGGCTGTCAGATGTATTTTTGTAGGATACGATAGTCAACGAAAAGGGTGGAGATGCTGCGATCTTACAACTGGAAAGTGTTACACATCCCGAAATGTGGTGTTTGATGAATCATCTTCATGGCGGTCCCCAGAAAAGGAGATATTACCAGATTCAGATGTTTTTAAGGATGAGTTGCAATCTACTCAAATCCAATTAAGCTTAGGTCAAACTAAAAATGCAGCTGATGGTGATATCGGAGATGTTGAAACTCAAAGTCCTTGGCAAACTGGTGTGCATGGACAACCAAGCGAAGAAGGTGAGCCTAGTGAAGCTGAAGCACCAATTCCACTCAGAAGATCAGCAAGAACCAAGAAGCCAAATCCCAAATATGCCAATGCTGCCATAGTAGAAGATGCAAACGCAAAAGAACTAGAGACATTTGAAGAAGCATTTCAGAATCTAGACTGGAATAAAGCTATGGAAGAGGAAATTGCAGCATTAAAACAAAATCACACTTGGGAGCTCATGCCAAAGCCAAGAGATGTAGAACCTATTTCATGCAAATGGGTTTATAAGATAAAGCGTCGCACAGATGGATCAATTGAAAGGCACAAGGCTCGTTTGGTAGCTCGAGGATTCTCTCAACAATATGGACTAGACTACGATGAAACGTTTAGTCCAGTTGCAAAGCTTACAACTGTACGAGTCTTACTTGCACTTTGTAGATGTCCCCGAACGTCCCGAGAGGGAATCCCGTTTTGTTCATTGGGCTCACTACAGTTCAGGACTCAATGTCACGGTCCTGTATCTAATCTCGCAGAGTGCAATGCAAAACTGATGAATCATCAAAGAGTCCAAATCTGGCAAATTATTTTTTGAAAAATTGATTTTTAGAAAGAAGTGCCAAACATGGACTACTTTGCCAGATATAGAGTCGCCACCTAAATATTTATTTTGGGAGAATTTAGGAAACCCTGACTCGTGCCTAAGGCCACGTGTTCGTCATCACCAAAGTTGCCTCGGCTCAGGAACTTGGGTACGATTGGGGAAGGTCACTTCGTGAGCACCCCCGCTCGCCCGATCAAAGATCGGCCTCTACTAACCATGATATCAAGTTTTGAAAGCATTATGTGCTTTTATTCCGGTTTATTAACCTAGAATTACTATGTGATGCGCGCAGCATACAAGTATAGACTGGATCGCCTGAGTTGGAACAAAACATTTCATGTTTGTTTTTTAAAGCGGTTTGCTACTCGCAAGTAGACTAAAATGCAGATTTTGCCACTCTCAAGTGGGCTTAGAAAACATGGTGATTTGCCACTATCTAGTGGGCTTGAAACTTGCAATCAATGAATTGTTCCAATTCAGATAATCCAACCTTCACCCACAGGCATTCAGGCAGTTATATCACATAAGCAGTTAGCTTCATGGTAAACATGCTATCATGGCAGTCACTCACACACATGCAAGGATGCTAAAGCATAAACACCTACCGAGTACTCCAAGCCAAAACAGAAGCTATGTTAGAAATCCATGCATGATCCTAACTATGCTGAAATGCCTAATGCAACACATACAGGAATGCGACTATCATAGGCTCGGCTATTCTAAGATGGCATGTGAAATGCTACAACTAACAAGTATTCAACTCGGAATTGAAATACAATGCAGTTAGTATGATGCGCCGAACCCGGTGCATGCAATACAGATGAATGATGCAGACATGCAATCATAAGTGTGCTAATTGAAACATGCCCTAATCTAACCATCATAAGTTGGTAAATAAAAGGGAGAAAGACGTGGGGTTGGAAGACATACATCACACACACGCACACTTATTACAATTTTGCCCTCGCTCGGAGGGTCCGAATAAATAATACAGTCCGAATAATTACAAAACCCTAATTAATTAACAAATTAATCTAGGAAAGCAAGTAAATTAGCATGCAAGCCATGGACCGCCTCAGCTCTGTTCCGAATGATGAATGATGCATGCTTGAGTTGCTTGGCGCGGAAATCCATCGCGATGCCCCGATTTGCCTCTGTTTGCAATTAATCCTGGAATGTTGTGCAAGGCTTTAGAAAGCTGCTGATTTCTGATTTGCTGCAACAGAGAGCAAGAAAGGGGCATGGCAAAGTATTTTCACATATGTATGCACACCTCGATCCTCGTGCCACCAATCACGCATCTCAATGCATGATGGCCGAGGAGTCGAATTGCACGACTCAATGTAAAATGAATGCACATATAAACACAACAAGGCCTAAACTTCATCATGGGTAATCCGGAGTGTCGGCGACCGGGAATTGAGACACGTTCCGTCACTTGGAGTACGAAACGTCCCTCGTTTCCCGTGCTTGGGCTAACTCCTATCCCAAACACAATGCAAATGAGATGGCATACACAATGCGACTAACATACAACCTAACATATGCAATGCTATGAAATGGCATACACAATGCTCGATGTAACATGGCATACACAATGCTCTAATATGCAACCTAGCATACGCAATGCTATGGACCGAAATGGCATACACAATGCATGATGGACTTACACCAACATGAGTGGACCTCAGCCAGACTCACATCAGTGGCCATTAGATGAAAATGAGACAACCGAAATGCGCGCACACATGCACGAATGCCAAGGACCGAACCTAAGGCATCAAATGCCATTCTACCAAAGCAAGGCAAGGGATGAAAGATGGCATACAAACATGCAATTTTCAGCACTGAAATATGATGCGCAATGGTCCCGAATCAGGAAAATATGGCACCCTATGCTTGAAAGAGGCCTCGAAACTCAAAACTAAGCAAATGCATTAAACTATAATCATGTAAAGCAAGCATTATTTGATTATGAAGTACAAAAATAGAGCCAAGGCAGTCCCAAAATATGCACAATATTAGTTCAAAGCATGGCCAAAAAGTGCTAACATGAAGGGCTAAAACAACATGCAACCTAGGCTAGTAAGCATGGTTTACATGGCATGTATATGAAGCATAAGAGAGGTCACCAAACCAGCCCAAAATAGTAACATGGCATGTCAAATAAACCCCAAATAACTACTGAAATGCATCCAATGCATGCAAAAATGATGAGCTCCTTTAGAGGGCCATGCAAGGGGTTACTCAACACATACAACAAGAACACTTAACATGGCAAAACCAACTCTGGAAATCAATTATGACAGCCCTAAAACTCACCAAAAAGGCCCTGAAATGGGTCAAGGAAGCATACAATGAAAGGTCCTCTTAAAAGGCCTTGAGGAGGATTGTTCCACACATGCACGAGGGACACAAAATATGGTCAAAGAGACTCCAGACAGAGCTAAGTCAGACCATGAAACTCACGAAATGGGGCCTAAAAAGTGACTTCACAACATGCAAGTAAGGGGCCCTTTGGAAGGCCAAAAGGGCCAACAAACAAGACAAGGAAAGAGGGGGTCACCCCCCCCTCTGATTTTAGCTTTCAAAAACACATCTAAGCCACTGAAAATCCACTGGATTTCATTAGCTAAGAGGCCAAACCAAGGCCAATGCGAATGCTCTAATACATAGCCCTAATCATGAGTAAATGAAGCATGCCAAGATGAAGATGACCCCAAACAGAAAATTCCCTTAATCAAACTTCAAGAGGGGCTCAAACTAACACTTTTTTTAGTTCATGGAAAATCTCGAAAATGCTTGAAAGTAAGGCTAAGATATATGCAAAATAAGCCCTAAAAGAGAGATGAAGCATACAAGGATGTAGGAGACCTCAAACAGAAAAGTATCCCTAATCAAACTTCAAGAGGAGCTCAAAATAAGACACTTTACAGTTTATAACAAAACCCAGAAATGCTTGCAAATAGGGCTAAGCTATGGAGCAAAATAATGCAAGAAAAGGAGAAATTGAGACTTACCCTTGTAACACAGCAATGCAGCAACTTCTGGACCAAGTTGGTGAACCTTCAACCTCTGTAAATCAATCCCAAGGTGCTGGAATGGATGGTGGAGGTGGTAGGCTATGAGGTGTAGTGTAAATGACCAAGGACAAGGGTGTTTTGAGCTTGGATGAGAGAGATATGGAGAGTTGTATGTATATGTCTCAGCTGGTTTTTTCTAACCCTTGCAAATGGAGATGGAGAGTTGGTTTTATAGAGGAGAAGAGCCAAGGCTTCTTGGAGAAGCCTTAAGAGGGGTGCAAAGCTTCTCAAAGAAGCTTAACCAAAAGGGTCAAGCTTCTTGAGGAAGCTAGACCAAAAGGGTCAAGCTTCCTCAAGAAGCTTGACAAAAGAGTCAAGCTTCTCCAAGAAGCTAAGCAAGGGGGTCAAAACCAATTAAAAAAGATCAAAAAGAGGGCTAAAAACTCGGACAGTGGGTCAAATGCTTTACAGCTGGCACAGCTGTGAAGCACTTGGGAAGGCCAAAAAGCAGAAGATAGGCCGACCAGTTCAAGTGGTTGGCCGGCCACATGCCCTGGTCAGCCAACCAGGGTTCAAAAGGGTCAAGGTGAATTTCTGGTCGGCCATACTAGAAAGGTGGCCTTCTAGATGAGTAGAATACAGCTACAGGGTGAAAAACCAGAAAAAGTGACCCATGAGAGGGAAAACCAGCTTTTTAGCAAGGTTCAAAAGGGGCAAGAAGAAATACCGGTCGGCCTACCCATATTGGTGGCCTCCCAGGTGTACACAACACAATGGTGGCATGAAAAACCAGAAATTGCAGCTCAAAAGTAAGAAAAACCAACTTTCTGTCAGAAAAACTGAAGGAGAGAGAAAATGGTTTTCAAAAGAATTGCTGGTCTCCCACCATCCTACCACCTTCCTAGCAATGAAACAAAGGTCCATACCAAAAATGAACCCAAACCGATGCAAAACGAGGGTTCGGGGCCAAAACGCGCCCGGGGCCCCGAAAACAGGCTGTTAAGCACCGGAGGTGGCGTATGACCACGAAGGTGGTCTCCCGGGCCACAGTGTCCCTCTAAGGAGAGGAAACAAGGTGTGTGCCAAAAATCGGAGCAAACGGAGGTAGTTAGGCGGTCCCGAACCGAGGCGCACGGCCGACGGCTCGAAAATCGAAACTGGCCTCCAAACGGGAAAAATGGCCTACGACCACGAAACGTAGCCTACGGCCACTGAGAGATGGTCTACGAGACCTCTCCCTCCCTTCGGGAAGAGAAAATAGAGAAAACAGGACCTGGTTCGCAAACCGAGGCAAAGCACAAAAGAGCCCCGAAGTCCGGAGGCAAGGCTCGCAGCCGAGACTCTGAAACTCCAGAACGAGCACAATATGCAACATCACCGAGCGCTCAGTTGGTGACGTCTGAGTCTTAAGGTCGGTCAAAAATGGGGTGTCTACAGTTGCCCCTCTTTGACAGAACTCGAAAGTCATACGTGACGGGAGTGAATGTCAAAGCCCAGAGACGACCCATTTTTGACAAGGCCGAAGACTTAGACAAACATGCGAGATAAACAAAGATGTGCCCGCAGGCATGCCCGTAGGCAGGGGGCAAGATGCAAAACGATATGCACAAAGCCGGACGTAACTCATGATCATGCAAAGAAGCAAGCTGTAATGAAGCGCACACGCAACAGTTTTAAGCAAGAATGCAAAGCAACAACTACATTTCATGCAGTTAAGAATGCGGAGAATCACAACTCTCGCTGCGTCTCACACGGAGAAGATACAATACCTGCGCGATTCGTCTGGTCGCACCAGCTTCAAATGAACCGTACATACAATATCGTGCCTGCAAAAGAGAGAAACTTAACAAGCACAACATAGTTAGCAACACATGTTCAACGCTATATCGAACGCAAACAAACATGGTGCCGATGGGAAAGTGCATCGCAATGCGAGAAGAAATGTGCGCGACAACGCAAGTTAAGCGTGAGGGTATGACAATACCCGTGAAACGTGCACAACAATGCAAGTGATGTGCATAATAATGCAGGATAAGTGTAAACTCGAATGCATGTTTGATACGAAACAATGATCAAAGAAATGCAAGTTTCGACGAGTGCGACTCAATCGCGACCTCCGGTTTACCTCCCGGAAGGGTCACAACATATTCACAAAGGATACACCTCGCTCTTGACGAGTGACGATGAAACACGCATCGAAAGTTGGAGTTGAAGTTCCCGCGGAGGGATTTCGCGACGAAAAGTGCACTTTCTTTGTACTTTCTCGAGTGCCGGGGACTCCGATCACTACCAAAATTTGCAGAGACCTTGGAGACCACCTTGGGAACACCACCGACCAGGTTTGGAGTCCACTGGAGGCCACCGACCAGGTTTGGTGAAGAGGGGTGGTCGGCCTACCAGAAAAGGTGGTCGGCCGACCACCTAGCCCAAATCCGGGGCATTTTGGTACTTTCATGCTCATTTCTTTAAATATACAAAGCCAAACACTTTTTGCTCATAACTCCAAGTCCGAAATCAGTCCCTCTCCCTTCCTAGAGCATTTTCTCTCTCAGATCTGCGCTCTATACGCGTTTTCCAACGCCCCACGCAAAGTTGTTTCGCGAAAACTTTCAGTTCTCTTCACTTTGAACCGATTAAATTTTGATTTCGGTGCTTCTTTTCTCATTTTCACCACTTGAGGTAAGTTTGTCTCAATATTTGGAAGATTTTCTCGGGAGTTGACTTTTGTTGACTTTTTCATTTCCCGAGAGTTGACTTTTGTTGACTTTTTCTAATTTTGGCTCATTTCGCTCATTTTTGCTCCTTTTTGCAGATTTCTTGAGATGGCGGGTCATGTTCCCCATGGCGGAGGTTCTCCAGGCGCTGAGGGTGAGCCGAACATCATGGCTTTACCTCTGAGGGTTCGGCCATTCATTCTCGAGAGGTATGACCCTCCGACACGTCCTCTCTCGGGCAGTTTTCTATCATTTTACCGACTTTGATGCTCGAGCACCTGTGGATCTGATATTGCGGGAGCCAGAGTCCCACCTCTCTCATCAGGCACGAGAGGTATGTATTTCACTTTTTACATTTCCTGCCTTATATTCTGCATTTTCCGTGCATGTCATGCTATGTACGCTTATCTGCTCATTCTAGCACACAGCTTGTTCTGAACACTTAGTTTATAACGCAATATTCTGTTCGCATTTTGAACACACAGCTCAAACACTTGAATTTCTGAACCCGCAGTCCATGTATTAATTGTGAACACGCAGCACACACTTGTTGAAAGTTGAACACGCAGCCCAAACTTTGATGATGAACACGCAGCCCATATTTGATTGTGAACACGCAGCACACACTTGTTGAAAGTTGAACACGCAGCCCAAACTTTGATGATGAACACGCAACCCATATTTGATTGTGAACACGCAGCACACACTTGTTGAAAGTTGAACACGCAGCCCAAACTTTGATGATGAACACGCACCCATATTTGATTGTGAACACGCAGCACACACTTGTTGGAAGTTGAACATGTAGCTCAAACTTTGATGATGAACACGCAGTTCGTCATACAACACTGCTTAATCTGAACACACGGCTCATAACACAGCACTTGGTTTGCACACAGCTCATACATTTCATTCGCACGCAGCTTATTCATTTCATTCGCACGTAGCTTACTCATTTATTTGCACGCAGCTTATTCATTTCATTCTGAAACTGAATACATGTGTTCATTATGAATGCAGGTGTCTTCCCGCATTACACGAGGATACGGCTCCATTGTTGCGAGGGAGTGGTATATAGAGCTCCCGGAGGCTGTTCGTGATTGGGTTGACCAGGCAGGGTTCAGACCCTTCTGCATTGAGATTTCTCGCTATCCTGCTAGCAGGACGTTGATGAGCGCCCTTGTAGAGAGATGGTGGGACACCACCAACTCCTTCCATTTCTCCACTACCGGGGACATGACTATGACCCCGTTTGACTTTGCTGTGCTGACAGGCCTTGACGTGGGAGGCTGGGCGATCCCTTATGACGAGGACATGGGCGAGTGGGAGGTCGCCTGGATTTATCTGTTGGGAGCTCGCCCACCAGTTGACAGATCCTCAAGCAGAGTCCGGTATACCTGGTTTTCTTCATATTTCAGACAGAGGGTGCCCGAGACTCCCGAGGAGATAGCACAGTACACTCGAGGGTTTTTGATGTTCCTCTTCGGGACCACTCTGTTCACCGATAGGGGGAACACCGTTGGACTATATCTGCTGAGTGCCCTGGTAGACCTCTCGCAGATCAGTCAGTATGACTGGGGTGGTGCCGGCTTGGCTACCCTTTATTGCTACATGAGCGCGACCTCCCGCGGACGGGGGAACATAGTCGGCGGCTACTGGAGAGCCTGGGAGGTACTTTCTGCTCTCTTGATTTACATTTCTGTTTTTTTCATTATCTGTACATTGCACACACGGCATACTTTACATTCTGTACTCACATTCTGCACTCAGCATTCTGTATTCAGATTCTGCACTCAGCATTCTGTATTCTGATGGCTTTTGCCCTATTTTCCACAGTTATGGGTTTTTGCGTATTTCCCAACGCTAGCCCCAGAGCTCGAGGTGGAGGTGCCCCTCATGACCCCCTATTCACTCATTATTGAGGGCCAGTACCGGCCGCGACCTCGGGAGACTCTCTCCTACCTGCGATAGTTCTTCGACACAGTGCGGCCGACAGAGGTAATTCAGAACTCTCAGTTCTCTATGTTTTCAATATTTGATTTATCTTGCGCATCTGCAATTTCTAATCGGCTTATGTAATTTGGTTATCCGCAGATCATATGGCAGCCCTGGGTGCCTTTGGATGGAGAGCTCCGATTTCAGTTTGCCGGAGAATGGGCTACCTCCCAATACAGGATCTTGTTTGAGGGGCCAGCTGGCAGGGCCTGGTTCCTGGGGGACCGCTTCCTGCGCCAGACTATGGGCTTCCCCGAGCAGAGTGTTCCCTCAACACCTCCAGATGATATGCGATCTGCTGATAGGCTCACTCCTCAGGACGTCGACAGCGCCATGCTGGGCACCGACGTATTGCTACACTTGGAGGACGGGGAGTACGCGACCTACCGTCACACATACCTGATGCCTCCATTGGCAGGTGTCTATACTTCTGCGAGGAGGTCTGCCAGCATGCCATCCTCGAGTCGCACCCGAGTTAGCGACATTCCTTCGACCAGTAGAGCTGGCACATCGAGGGGTGGGGCTAGACTGGTCCCCCCGATTCCCCCGACTTATCATCACCCTGGATGGCCAGATATTCCGACTGAGTTGACGGGATGGCGATACGAGACTTCCTACCCAATTCCGATAGAGCCTCATATGCCTGATCACCCATACGTCAGTGATCCTGACTCACCGCCGGTATGTTCCACTGTTTTTCATTTATCACTCAGATACTTAGGCACTCATTTATTCATTGATGATTTGAGCTTGTATCTGCAGCCACCCAGAGAGTACATGGAGGGGATGATCGGATTGGTAGCCTCACTTGAGGGCATGGTCTTGCGGAGAGAGGCGCAGCTGTCCATCATCGGTGTTTCGGTACTTTTTAGTTTTCTTGCATTTATCATACTTCTGATGACATGCTAAACTTGAACATTTCACTGCATTGATTGACTGTATGTGTAGAGTACATCTGACACACACCACATTCATGTACTGTATCTGCACACACTCACTCTATGTAGTTTTCTTGCATCTGCATCTGATATACATATTTTGGCTGATGTATTCAAATTGCGCTCTTCCTTTTCAGATGCCTTCGATATATACCGGGCCACAGGCCAGGCCACTTGGGCCTTCCCGAGGAGCTGGGCCATCTAGGCCTTCTCGAGGAGCCGGGAGAGGGGAGTCGTCTCGCAGACGAGGTGGACGCAGAGCGCATGTCATAGAGGAGGAGTCCAGTGAGGAGGAGGAGTCCGCGCATCCTCAGTCAGAGACATCTGCAGGCAGAGAGGAGGACTCTGAGTCCGGTTCTGAGGAGGGAGGTGATGCCGAGGGGGGTTCCGAGGATAGCAGCTCCGATTCAGATGATGGTGCTGGTGGAGATGGTGCAGGGACTTCTCAGCCGAAGAGGACAAAGAGGGCCTCTTATTCTTGCACTTGAGCATCGATGCGGATGTTCCTACTTTATTTGCCTTTTTTACTAGTAGTTATAGCACATTGTACATTATCAGGCAGTTTTATTTTCTGTAAAACTTGTACCCTTATTGTAAAATGTTGTAACAAAGGAAACATGATGGAATGAAACAGCTTTTGTTCAAAAAGTGTTGTATTTTATGTTCTTAGCATCGCATCGCATCATTTTGCACAAAAATGAGATTGAATGGAATTGTGCATTGAAAATTGCCAAGTCAGGTAGTGAACTGACGCAACAAACTAAACGACTCAACTTACTAAAAACAACGGAACCTTAGCAAGTTTACAACTCGATAAGCAAGACACAACAAAATTGATTAAACTTACAACTCGATAAGCAAGACACAACAATGTTGATTAAACAAAGAGTAACAACTCGATACACAAAACTCGTCAACTCGACAAAACTTAACAACTTGGTAAGCTTAACAACTCGGTAAGCAAAGTAACAACTCGATAAGAAAAAACAACAACTCAATAAGCAGGACTCAACAACAACTCGATAAACAAATGTATTTCGGACGATCGGAGTGACGGAATGCATCGGAAACAGAGGAACACTCGCACCTTCAACACCCCCAATGCATGGAAATGCTAGGAAATTTCTTCTAGAAGCTAGAACAAGACCAAAGCCACCCTCCTCTTCATAGTCGACCACCTAAGGGAGCTGGCCGACCAGCTTTTTTGCATTGGGGGGAGAGGGGTGGTCGGCCTACCAGAAAAGGTGGTCGGCCGACCACCTAGCTTGGCAGCCACCAAATTTTCGACACGTGTCCCCCGAACAGTGCCTTATCCTCTTTAAAAGCTCCAGCCTTGTGGTTCATTCATTTCATCTCAGTTTTGCATCAAAATGGAGGAGTTCCTCATCCAAAATCTCATAGCTTGGATTGCTTCTCTAGATGGTTCGGAAAAGTTGAACTTCCGGGGCTTCGGTTTGAATGCACTATTCACGCTGGGCCGTACTCCGCTGCATCTTCCTTTTCTCCATGCCGCGGCACAGTTTTGGAATCTGGTAACACACATCTTTAGCTTCAGCGGGCAAGAGATGTGTCCTACTTTTGAAGATTTCCAAGCTTTGATGGAGTCCGAGCGTAACGAGGAAATCTTGCCTCAACTCCGATTTGGCCACGTCCAAGCCCTAGGGCAAATGTGTGGCCTCACTTTGCATGACGCTCGATCATTGATTTATGACGGGGAGTTAGACATCCCAAGCTTGGTTTACCGGTTTTCTGATGCTGGAGACCGCGGCGACCATCATTGGCAGGGCTATCGGCGACACGCGCTTTGCCTATGCTTGCTATCTCATTTCTTGCTTGTCCCGGGCTCCAGTGGATTCAGTGTCCAGTTGATTGAGGTTGCCCAAGGTTTGAAGGAGGGCAAGAGCTGCATTGCTATGACATTGGTTGAAACATTGATGGGCTTAGACGCATTTCATCGTCGGGAGACGGCTAGGCTTGCGGGGAGCCCACTACTGTTGCAGGTAATGTTTCTCACCCAATCTCACATATGTATTGCTCACATCACTCGGCCCTCAGGCTCGGTTTTTCTCACAAAACCCTTTTTCTTACTTTTCTCTCATCGTACATCTCTCTATTCTTTATTCTCTCATTTTTCATCCCTCCCCAGGTGTGGTTGATGGACAAGTTACAGATTGTGGAGTCTTGCCCCGCATACTCTCGCGGCTACTTTTTCGACAACAACGCTGGTCGATGCCCTGGATGAGGGGTGGTGGTACAACTGGATGTGCAGTTTGTCTGCAAACCGCATCGCTTGGCGCTGCCCTTGGCTCAATCTGCCGGCAATGAGTTACAACATGACACACTGTGTCTTCTATTTTCCGTTCCGGTTCCAGTGCCAATTCGGACATGATCAGACTTGCCCGCCAGAGGGGATAGAGTACCCTGCTGCATTCCCGGTCCGAGGTGCGCAGCTTGCTCGGTATGCCACAACATGGAGGACTAGAGAGCTCCTGGCCCCTGCTCCCACTTTCAGTTGCACTTTGTCTAATGAGTGCTTGGATTGGCTCAATGAAGAGGCACAGGAAGGGCCCACTTTGGCATCAGAAGCTTCGACTAGCTCTGGGAGGGGGTGCAGGAACACCTGACTTATCTATGCCTTGGATTTATTGCTTTATTAGTACTTTCAAGTTTTCTTTATGATTGTAATAAAAAACAACTTCAATTGTATGCAAGAGCAGGAGAACCCTGTATTGAAATCAATGAAATTGAAGGTTGTGGGTACTGAAAATTTTCCGCTTTGGTCCAAAAATGGTCTAAGTTGTAAAAAGATTAATTTTGAACACAGTCAACTTTTATTAAAACTTTTCAAAACCATTTTCGATATGGATCAGAACTGGACACGCCTGAAATCTGTCACTGAGATGCACAACCCCGGATCCCAGCAACTGGAAAGTTGCCCCTAGTCTGAATAGTACCGCGGCACTGCACAGCAACGGAAAGTTGCCCCTAGTCTGAAAAGCACTGCACCGGAGATCATAACCGAACTCTTGAATGCTGAATAGACAAAGATGACCGAGATGATCAAATGGACAAAGTTGATCGGGGAAAAGTTTATGGCTGAACTTCAGGATGAAGTTGCCTACGTATCCCAAAGATGGGAATCAAGCCTTACGTAGTTCAGGCTCGGGTTCACTCGAGTATTTTCACTCTCCTTTTACGCTCTAACTTTTGCCAAGGCCGCCCTTTGCGGGTTTTCAACCTTGCGAGCTCAGTTTTTATCATTTCAAATTTTTTGTGCTCTAACTTTTGCCTAGGTCGCCCTTTCGGGTTTTCAGCCTAGCGAGCCCTCAGGGATAATATTTTTTTGTTTCAACTTTCCATATTGATCGTTGGGAGAACTCTAGGCCATCTAGTCTATCAGAACCACAGCTCCACTGACCAGATTAGACTTAATGATGGTAGGACCAGTCCAATTGGGTCTGAACTTCCCCTAGGGTCGTGATGGAGGCTCAGTTGTCCTTGAGCACCAAATCTTCCTTCCTTTAGATTCTGGACTTAACTTTCTTGTTAAAGCCCTGGCAATTCTGCCGCTGATAACCTTGAACATGGTACAGTGCTTTCAGTCTGCGCATCGTCAAGAGCATGAGTTCTTCAAATCTGCTCTGTTGCCAATCTGCTTCGGCTATTTGACACTCAGCCAGCACTCTCAAAGACGGAACTTCAATCTCGATAGGTAGAACGGCCTCCATCCCATAAACTAATGAATACGGAGTTGCCCCAGTAGACGTTCTAATTGAAGTCCGGTAGCCCCACAGAGCAAACGGCAGCTTGTCTGGCCATCCCGATAGGTTTCCACCATCTTCTGTAATATGTTTTTGATTATTCTTGTTGGTGGCCTCACTGCTCCGTTGGTCTGGCGGCCGATAGGTGGCATGACTTATGAAAAGTACACATTGTATTTTCCACAAATCAATCACTTCCTTCTTGAAGTGGGAACCGTTATCTGAAATGACCTCGTTTGGGACCCCATAACACAGATGATGTTGTTTCTGATAAACTTCGCAACGTGAAGCCTTCAACACCGCATAGGATTGGGCCCAACCCACTTTGTGAAATAATCTATCGCGACCAGGATAAACTCATGCCCATTCGACCCCTTCGGAGTGACAGCCCCGATCACATCGATTCCCCAAACTGAAAATGGCCATGGCGAAGTCATATTGTATAGCTTCGACGGCGGGATGTTCATGCGGTTGGCATGGATCTGACATTTGTGGCATCGCCGAACAAAGCCGATACAATCCTCCTCCATGGTGGACCAGTAGTAACCTGTCTGAGGATCTTCCGCTAGCTAACATTACCCCGTTCATATGCGCACCGCATTCCCTCCATGGATGGCCTCCATCAGGCGTTTTGATTCTTCAGCTTCAACGCACAGCTTATGCATTCCCAGATGACCTCTCTTATACAATTTACCTCCGCAGATGATGAATTGAACGGCCATTCTTCTGATTGCCCTTTTGTCCTTGGCATTTACCCCTGGTCGATATGCTTCATTCTCCAAGAAATTCCAAATGTCGTAATACCAGGGGTTCTCATCTTGAACCTTATCTATAATAGCAATCGACTCGTAAGCCGGCACAATTTTTTGGTTGATAATGACTGGACGCATCCGAACTCCAAAAGGGATGTCTATCATGGAAGATAGAGTTGCTAGTGAATCTGCGAAGCTGTTGTTCTCTCTTAACAGATGAGTAAAATTTAATTTCTCAAACCGAGGAATTAACAAATCCAAGGTCTGGTGATACATAATCATCTTTTCTTCTTTGACTTTCCAATCTCCTTTTGCTTGAGATACAACAAGGTTCGAGTCCCCGATGACGTCCAACCGTTTTGCCCCTAGTTCCAGGGCTGCTTCTAGACCGGCAATGCATGCCTCATATTCTGCTTCGTTGTTCGAGACTTTGAACCGGAGTTTGAAGGCTAGAGGGATACGGGAATTGTCGGGTGCTATCAGCAACACTCCTATCCCATACCCATACTGGTTTGACGCTCCGTCAAAGTACATCGTCCAAAACTCGTCGTCGATATGCAAAATGGCCTCATCTGGGAATAAGTACTCAACTGCTTCACCTCCTTCCACTGGATGATCGGCTAAGAATTCTGCTACTGCTCTTCCCTTGACTGACTTGCGCGTCACATATTTCAGATCGAATTCGGAAAGCAACAGCAACCAACGAGCTAGCCTACCCGTAAGTGCCGGTTTCTCGAAGAGATATTTGATGGGATCTAATCTGAAACCAACATTACAGAGTGAGCTAACAGGTAGTGCCGCAGCTTCCTGGTAGCCCATACCAAGGCTAAGCAAGCCTTTTCCAACGGTGTGTAGCGAGTCTCATACTCCAGCATCTTCTTGCTCAGGTAGTAGATGGCTCTCTCCACTTTGTCCTCTGATTCTTGCGAGCATGCAGCCCATTGTAGTCTCAGTTACTGAAAGATACAAAATCAACGGTCTCCCCGGCTCTGGCGGTGACAACACGGGCGGGTTCTGTAAGTATTCCTTGATCTGTTCAAAAGCAGCTTGGCATCGGCCGTCCCATTGGAATTTCTTTCCTTTCTTCAGGAGGCCAAAAAGTGGTTCACAAGTCAAGGTTAATTTTGAGATAAACCGTCTTATGAATTGCACTTTACCCAGAAAGCCTCGCAGCTCCTTTTCAGTCCTTGGTGGTGGCATTTCTAAGATGGCCTTGATTTTGGAAGGGTCGACTTCGATGCCTCTCTGTGTAATCAGAAACCCCAGCATTTTTCCCGCTGTAACACCAAACGTACACTTCTGAGGATTCAGCCGCCACCGAAATTCTCTGATCCTTTGGAAGAACTTTTGCAAGGTGGTGTAGTGGCCCTTTCTTTCTTTGGACTTGACAATCATGTCGTCCACGTACACCTCAACCTCTTTGTGGATCATGTTATGCAATATCGTGGTCGCGGTCCGTTGATATGTAGCTCCAGCGTTCTTCAACCCAAATGGCATCACTCTGTAGCAGTATGTCCCCCACGGGGTGGTGAAAGCAGTCTTCTCCCGGTCTTCAGGTGCCATCACTATCTGATTATAGCCTGAGAAGCCATCCATGAACGAAAGCAAAGCATGCCCCGCTGTGAAGTCCACTAACTCATCAATATGCGGCAAGGGAAAGTCGTCCTTCGGACTGGCTCTGTTCAAATCCCTGAAATCCACGCATACCCGGATCCTGCCATCCTTCTTTGGCACTGGAACAATGTTGGCCAACCAAGTCGGGTATTCGGATACCAGCAGGAACCCTGCATCAATTTGCTTGGTGACCTCTTCTTAATCTTGAGGGCCCAGTCCGGGCGGATCCTTCTGAGTTTTTGTTTAACGGGTCGGGCCTCGGGGTCAAGAGGGATCCGGTGCTGTACAATCTCAGGATCGATTCCAGGCATGTCTTCGTAGGACCACGCGAAAACATCTTTGAAATCTTTTAATAAAGCGACTAAGCGCTCGCGTTCCTCTGAAGACAACGTGGACCCGATCTGGACCAGCCGCGGGTCCTCCTCAGTACCAATATTCACAATAGTGATTTCATCCATTAAGGGTTTAACAAATCTTTCCTGCTCTTGTTCAATTAAGCGTTGCAAAACCGGAGGAATTTCTTCCTCGTCGTTTTCATCAAAATTTTGAAAGTCTGAGTTAATGCAATAAATCAAGGGCACAGAAAAGTACTCAGAAACCACAGCCACATCATTCTCATTAAGCACATCCAAATCGTCCGATTCTTCGGTTACAACAGACTCAAAAGAGAAAGAAAAAGACGACCTGGACAGGACTGTGGTATCCGGGTTATCACCCCCTGGAATACCGGACTCAGACTCAGTCGAGCTGGAACCTGATTCCGACTCAACAGATTCGGAGGAATCAGATTCCGGCTCACTACCTGACCCGGTGCTGCTTGACAAAAATCCCTCTTCATACTGCCAAATGAGAGAGGGTGCGATAGATGCATCCAAAATGTTTACTGGTAGGCCCGCAGCCGTTTCATTCCAGATCACGCATACCGAGAAATTATCCCCCAAGCACTTCTGTTCGATCGGAGGATCTGAAAGTAGACATGCTAGCACTACCCCCATTTCACTTTCGGCGTCCTCAGACTCCACTTTCTTGCTCTGCTCAACCTCAGCCAATGGGTCCGTCTGCTCTTCGGCAACGTCATCCCCGGATAACTATAGGTCAAAGAAAATCTCAAAACCTGGCACGCGCTTCCTCTCCGCGTTCAGCTACGGCTCTGGGAAGCCACAAAACGGAAAGTCCTCCCCCTCCCGAACGAAGCGTCCGTTTAGGGTACCCTGAATGGGCCGGTGCATTAAGTCAAAAGGCTTCCTGTAGACGTCCCCCGAACGCCCCGGGAGGGTTAGGTCCCGTTCTGTTCATATTGGGGTCACTACAATTCAAGGACTCAAATGTCACGGTTCTTAATCTTGAACCAAAGAGTCCAAATCTGGCAAATCGTTTTTGAGAAAAACAGATTTTTTGAAAGAAGTGCCAAACATGGACTGCTTTGCCAGATAACAGAGTCGCCACCTAAATATTTTTTAAATGGGAAATTTAGGAAACCCTGACTCGGTGCCAAAGGCCACGTGTCCGTCATCACCAAAGTTGGCTCGGGAACTTGGGTACGATTGGGGAAGGTCACTTCGTGAGCACCCCCGCTCGCCCGGTCGAAGACCGGCCTCTACTAACCATGATATCTGTTTTTGAAAACCTTGTATGCTCTTATACCGGTTATTAGCCTAGGTTACTATGTGATGCTCGCAGCAAACAAGTATAGACTGGGTCGCCTGAATTGGAACGAAACATTTCATGTTTGTTGTTTGAAAATGGTTTGATGGTGCTACCCGCAGGTAGGCTAAGACGCGGATTTGCCACCCTCAGGTGGGCTTAGAAAACATGATTTTGCCACTATCTAGTGGGCTTAAAACAAACACTCAACGCATTGTCCCAATTCAAATAACTCAACCTCCACCCACAGGCACAGGCAGTAATAATATCACATAAGCACATAGCCTCATGGCAAGCATGCTATTCATGGCAATCACTCACACACATGCAAGGATGCTAAAGCATAACAACTCACCGAGTACTCCAAGCCAAAACAGGAAGCTAATTAGAAATCATGCATGATCCTAATTATGCTGAAATGCCTAATGCAACACATGCAAAATGCAACTATAACAGGCTCGGCTATTCTAAAGATGGCATGTGAAATGCTACAACTATCATGTACTCAATTTGGAATTGAAATACAGATGCAGTTTGTATGATGCGCCGAGCCCGGTGCATGCAAAACAGATGAATGATGCAAACATGCTGTCATACTGTATGCTAATTGAAATATGCCCTATATCTAACCATCGTAGCAGCGGGTAAATAAAAGGGAGAAAGAAATGGGGGTTGGAAGACATACATCGCACTCACACACCCTTATTACAATTATGCCCTCGCGCAGAGGGTCCGAATAAATATACAGTCCGAATGAAAGAATAATACAGTCCGAAATAATACAGTCCGAATAATATACAAATTTCTAATTAATTAACAAATTAATTACAGAAAAGTAAAACTGGCATGCAAGCCAGGGACTGCCTTGCTTCTGATATATGATGTATGTTGGGCTGCCTGGCGCGAAAATCCACTGGGATGCCCCGATTAGCCTCTGTGTGCACTGTTTCTTGAAATGCGTGCCGGACTCTGAAAAGTTGCCGATTCTGGATTTTGCTGCAACAGAGAGCAGGAAAGGGGCATAGCAATGTATTTTACAAATATATGCATGCCTCGATCCTCGTGCCACCAATCACGCATACCGATGCATGATGGCCGAGGAACCGAATTGCACAATTCAATATAGGATGAATGCAAATGAATGCTACAACAAAACCTAGCCCCATCATGGATAATCCGGAGTGTCGGTGACTGGGGAATTGAGACATGTTCCGGTACGCGGAGTACGAAATGTGCCTCGTTTCCCGTGCAATATGCATGATATGCATGAAATGCAACTAACATACAACCTAGCATGCACGATGCTATGAGAATGAGATGCCTCGAAATGCGTGCCCACTGGCACGCGAACCGAGGTGATGACATAAAGGCACGAAATGCAATGATGGGCTTACACCAACATGAGAAGGCCTCAGCCACACTCATACATACGGGATGCCGGAATGATAAAAATGAGGTGCCTCGAAGTGCGTACTCACGGGCACGCAAACTGAGACGATGATGAAATGCAAATCGGATAAAACAGAGGGCCTCGAAATACGTGCCCACGGGCACGCAAACCGAGGCAGAGGCATACGCAATGCAAACCGGATAAAACAGAATGTCTCGAAATGCGTGCACACGGGCACGCAAACCGAGGCGGAGGCATACCCAATGCCAATCGGATAAAACAGAATGTCTCGAAATGCGTGCACACGGGCACGCAAACCGAGGCGGAGGCATACGCAATGCCAATCGGATAAAACAGAATGTCTCGAAATACGTGCACACGGGCACGCAAACCGAGGTAGAGGCATACGCAATGCCAAGCGGATAAAACAAAGTGCCTCGAAATGCGTGCACACGGGCACGCGAACCGAGGCGGAGGCATACGCAATGCCAAGCAGATAAAACCAAATGTCTCGAAATGCGTGCACACGGGCACGCAAACCGAGGCGGAGGCATATGCAATGCCAATCGGATAAAACAGAATGTCTCAAAATGCGTGCACACGGGCACGCAAACCGAGGCAGAGGCATACGCAATGCCAATCGGATAAAACAGAATGTCTCGAAATACGTGCACACGGGCACGCAAACCGAGGTAGAGGCATACGCAATGCCAAGCGGATAAAACAAAGTGCCTCAAAATGCGTGCACACGGGCACGCGAACCGAGGCGGAGGCATACGCAATGCCAAGCAGATAAAACCAAATGTCTCGAAATGCGTGCACACGGGCACGTAAACCGAGGCGAAGGCATACGCAATGCCAATCGGATAAAACAGAATGTCTCGAAATGTGTGCACACGGGCACGCAAACCGAGGCAGAGACATGCAAAACGGATAAAACCGAAGTGCCTCAAAATGCATGCACACGGGCACGCAAACCGAGGCGATGGTATGAAAATGCAAATCGGATAAAACCGAAGTGCCTCAAAATGCGTGCACACGGGCACGCAAACCGAGGCGATGGCATACAAAGCATGAAAATGCAAATTGGGCTTACGCCAACATGAGAGGGCCTCAACCACACTCACATAGGCTGCCGTGAGATGAAAATGAAGTGCCTCGAAATGCGCGCACACGGGCACGCAAACCGAGGCAGTGACATACAGGCATGAAATGGCATGAAAATGTAGATTGGGCTTACGCCAACATGAGAGGGCCTCAATCGCACTCACATAGGCTGCCGTGAGATGAAAATGAAGTGCCTCGAAATGCGCGCACACGGGCACGCAAACCGAGGCAGTGACATACAGGCATGAAATGGCATGAAAATGTAGATTGGGCTTACGCCAACATGAGAGGGCCTCAACCGCACTCACATAGGCTGCCGATGAATGAAAATGGAGTGCCTCGAAGTGCGTGCCCATGGGCACGCAAACCGAGACAATGCATAAGGCATGAAATGACATGGGAAATGATATGCAAGCATGCAAATCAAATTTCAGCAGCTATATGAAGGGGAAAACAGTCCCGAAATGATACGAAATGACAATCAATGCATGAAATCATCCCGAAATGCTATAATAACCCCCCGAAATGGCCTACAGCTATGCTATACATGCAAATCGACTCATGGCAGTAAAAACAGTAGAAGGCAGTCCCAAATATGGCATTTTTCAGTAACAAACATGGCCAAAATGTAAGCATAGATATGGCAACATTATCATGCAAGATTAGTGGCCAAAAGAGGAATATAATGAGAGGTAGTATATAGAAAATTCAAATGGACAAACTTTCTTCTACAACATTGAAGAGGGCCTAAAAATAAGCACTTTTGAAGAGGGATGGCAGCCTCGAAATCATAATACAAACATGCTAGAAATTCTATGCAAAATAAGCTCCAAATAGGCTATATCATGAGACATGCAATCTATACACCAAATGACCAAACCTTCTTCATGAAACATGTAAAGGGGGTCAAAATAAGACCCTATTAGCTCTGACCAAGAGCCAAAACCATAAGCACAAAAGGCTACAAAACATGCAAGAATACGGTAATTTTGAGGAATTACAAAGCAAGTACCAAAAACATTAACCAAATGGCTTAAGGCCCTCAATATAACATGAAAAGGAGACCAAAACAAGGCTATTTCTAAGCCTGATGGAGGCTAAAAACAGTAGCTAAGCAAGTCAACAAAACATGCAAGAATTAGGGCCTAAAGTGGATTTCAAAGGGAGGTGGTATATAGAATGGCCAAATGAGGTTGAGCCTTTCTACAATGTTGTAGAGGGGCTCAAAATAGGCCCAAAACCAGTAGGGGTCGGAGCCCCAAAAACAAAGGCAAATAGGTCAAAAATAGCATGCAAAAATGGGACATACTTGATGAATATTGAAGCAACTAGTATATACAAACACCAAACATGGTTGAGCCCTTCTACAATGTTGTAGAGGGGCTCAAAATGAGCACAAAATCAGTAGGGGTCGGAGCCCAAATTCTCAAGAAATTAGAGTAGAAAAATGAATCAAGAAAGTGCTCAAAAAGATGGATTTGGAGTCTTACCCTTGAAGACCTTTCTTTCTTTGCTTCTTGACTTGAATTTGTAGCTTCTTGACCTTTGAAAAACCCTTCCTTGCTGCTGGAATGGTAGTGGAGATGGTGAGGCTTGGTGTTGGTGAAGAAATAATGCAAGACTTGAAGAAGTTTGGAGCTTTTTTGCTATGAAAATGGAGGTTTAAGCTTAAGTGTTCTTGAAGGATTTTTTTCTCCTCCCAAAATGAGGTTCGGCCAGCTGCTGGAATGGACAAGAGAGAGGGCTTAAAAGGAGGGCCAAAAGGGTTGAAATATCTTGCCTCAAATATCTAGATATTTTGAGGGCAAATATCTAGATATTTTGAGGGCAAAAAGAAAAGATTTTGTTCGGCCACGAAGTGGGCATCTGAGACCGCAGTGTTCTTCGGAATGATGAAACAGAGGTACCTGCCAAAATTGAACAAAAACTAATGAGAAATGAACGCTCGGGGCCAAAACCGAGCCATTCGGGATCCCGAAAATGGGCTGCGGGTGCCGGAAGTGGTGTTCGGCAGCGAAGTGGGTTTCTGAGCCCCCAGTGTCCCTTAAATGGGAGTATGAGATGCATGCCAAAAACCGGAGAAATCGGAGATGGTTGGGCGGTCCCGAACCGAGGCACACGGCCTAACGGCTCCGAAAACCGGAACCGGGCTCCGAAATGGGAAAAATGGCCTACGGCCACGAAAGTAGCGCACGGCCACCGAGAGATGGTCTACAGGACCACTCCCTTCCTCAGAAAAGAAAACAGAGAAAACCGAGTCTGGTTCGCAAACCGAAACAAGGCACAGAAGAGGATTCGGAAGTCCGGAGGCAGGGCGCACCGGCCGCGACTCTGAAACTTCTGAACGAGCACGATATGCAACATCACGAGCGCTCAATCGGTGACGTCTGAGTCTTAAGGTCGGTCAAAAATGGGGTCTACAGTTGCCCCTCTTTGACAGAACTCGGAAGTCATAACAATGACGGAGTGAATGTCAAAGCCCAGAGACGACCCATTTTTGACAAGGCCGAAGACTTAGACAATCAAACAGGATAAACAGAGATATGTGTGCCCGCAGGCATGCTCGCAGGCAGGGGCAAAATGCAAATGATATGCAGAAAGATTTCGATAATTGGACTTATACGCTACGCGAAGCCGGTTTGAAGATTGGACTTATACGCTACGCGAAGCCGGTTTGAAGATTGGACTTACACGCTACGCGAAGCCGGTTTGAAAATTGAGGATTCATGCAATGCACTGTAATGAAACAAATATGCGAAATAAATGCAACATTTTAAGCGAATGCTAGGCAAGCAAGTAAACTCGAGCCAAACTACATCTCGTGCAGAAAGGATGTAAGAAAAAAATGCAATTCTCATTGCGTCTCACGCAGAGAAGGCTAAAAGTGACTACCGAGAGTACCCGGAGTCTCACACACAACATCTCTCTGCGTATCACACACAGGAGGAAAGAGGTAAACCTCTCAGCGTATCACACGCAGAGAGGAAAGGTAACTTTCTCAGCGTATCACACGCAAGAGAAGAAAGGTAAATTTCTCAACGTATCACACGTAAGAGAAAAACCTCTCAGCATATCACATGCAAGAGAGGAAAGGGTAGATCTCTCAACGTATCACACGCAAGAGAAGGGGAAGATCATCTCTCAACGTATCACACGCAAGAGAGGAATCAACGTATCACACGCAAGAGAGGAAAAGGTAGATTTCTCAACGTATCACACGTAAGAGAAAACCTCTCAGCATATCACATACAAGAGAGGAAAGGTAACTTTCTCAGCGTATCACACGCAAGAGAAGAAAGGAAGCATCTCTCAGCATATCACATGCAAGAGAGGAAAGGGTAGATTTCTCAACGTATCACACGTAAGAGAAAACCTCTCAGCATATCACATACAAGAGAGGAAAGGTAACTTTCTCAGCGTATCACACGCAAGAGAAGAAAGGAAGCATCTCTCAGCATATCACATGCAAGAGAGGAAAGGTGAATTTCTCAGCGTATCACACGCAAGAGAAAAAGGAAGCATCTCTCAGCGTATCACACGCAGGAGAGGAAAGGTAGAATTTCTCAACGTATCACACGCAAGAGAAAACAGGAAGCATCTCTCAGCGTATCACACGCAGGAGAGGAAAGGTAGAATTTCTCAACGTATCACACGCAGCATAAGAAGGAAGGCAGACCTCTCAGCATATCACATGCAAGAGAGGAAATGAAGCATCTCTCAGCGTATCACACGCAAGAGAGGAAAGGTAAATTTCTCAGCGTATCACACGCAAGAGAAAACAGGAAGCATCTCTCAGCATATCACACGCAAGAGAGGAAAGATCAACAATGCGAGTGAAAAAGGTGCATAACAATGCAGGTAAAGTGTGCATAACAATGCAACGAATGGGCATAACAATGCTATGGATGTGCATAAACAATGCAAGGGAAAAAGGTGCATAACAATGCTAGATAGATGTGTATAACAATGTAACGAATGGGCATAACAATGCTAGATAGATGTGCATAACAATGCAACGAATGAGCATAGTGTGATTGATACACGAAGTGAGCAGAGTATGATAGATATACTAAAGGTGAACACAAAGCGTGATAGATGCACTATGTGAACAAGTGTGATTGATACACTAAAGGTGTGTGATGGATACACAAAAAGAATATGTGCGTGATAGATACACAAAATGGATGAAGTGTGATTGATACACTAAAGTGAAGAGAGTGTGAGTGACACACTAAGTGAAAATGTGTGTGATAGATACACGAAATGAATGAAGTGTGATTGATACACTAAAGTGAAGAGAGTGTGAGTGACACACTAAGTGAAAATGTGTGTGATAGATACACAAAATGAATAAAGTGTTGATACACTAAAGCAAATGAAGTGTGTTAGATACACTGAGTGAAGCAAATAAAGTGTGATTGATACACTAAAGAATGATCTTAAACGGAACTTCTTTGAATGAACCGTACATACAATATCGTGCTGACTGAGAAAGAAACTTGACAGGTACAATGCATTACAATGCATGATGCTTAAGGAAAGCAATAAATGGACAAAGTGGCGCTTTAGAAAGCACCTCATGAGGTGAGTGGCGGTGAACCGCTCTACTCTGATGGGGATCTCCCCTCATGCTCTTCGAACACTTTACCTTGAACACACAGCACAAAGGCTCTGGAATGCTAACAAGTAACAACATCTGCATATGGGAGCCACGGCTGCCGCTTGTCTTCCTGATCATACTCGCAACTTTCCCTATTCTCCAACGGGGTGCAGACTAGGTTGGTTCAGTATCCAGAATTGAGGTGCACACATGCTATCTCAACCTATGGGGCTTCCATACAGATTTCAAGCCGAGGGCGCGCCTCTGGGTATTTAAACCAGACTTTAGTCTCGAAATCCCGAACCTTTGCTTCTAGGCCACGGCCATTCGAACTCTAATTTCCACCGTCGCAGTTGGTCTCCTAGGAACTCATCGCAAACACGGCCAAGATGCCTCTGGCAGGGAATGGTACTCAAGAGAGCACTCCTGATCGCCATTCTGGCTTGAAGTAGACTTGATTTTGAGCTTGAGGTAGAGGCACACTCATACGTCGGAACATTGGCAAGACCTGAAGAGGTACACACGGGATGCATTCTCGGAACTTACTGAAGTTGGAACAAACTTAGATGCCGACATCTTCCTCTTTTGCTTTGCAGCCCGAAACTCATAGCTTCAGATAGGTCCTGGTTTTACTGTTCTCACATGACCTGGGTTGAGCCCTGCGGTTTTATGAAAGAACAAATTCTGTTTTGCACAAATGTGGAGAACGGCACGGCACTCGGAGCACAAAATGATTTTTATTTTTTTTGAAAATGAGAAAAGGATTCTCAACCGGGTATTGAGCCTACAACTGACCACAGCCAAAACAACTCAACACAGAAAAACAAAAGGTAAACGACCTAAATACAACGAGACACGCGGGATGACTTAAAACAAGAAATGAGACAAACGAAAAGACAAGACACTCAGACGTGCACAGGGAGCCTGTTTCACCGGATGTGTTTCCCACCCTTTCTATTTATGATTCTCACATCACTCGGCCCTCAAGCTCTATTTTTCTGTCAAAACCCTTTTGCTCACTTTTTCTCATCGCACGCCTCTCTATTGTTCAATCTCTCATTTTTCAATCCCTCCCTGGGTGGTTGATAGATAAACAGCAAGTTGTGGGCTCGTGCCCCTAGCATTCTGCTAGATTCTTCTTCTTGTTCAAACAGTGAGTTTCTTCCGCAGAGGGCTGCGCTACAACTGGCGGGTAGCAAATCTGCAGCTGACATCGGTTGACGATGCTCTGCTGGGGAGTTTGGACGTGATCAGATATGTCAGATGAGGAAGTGGAATATCTTGCCCATTCCAGTTCGTGCTTCGCACGTGGCTTGATACCTCATTGCTTGGAGGTGAGAGAGCTTTCAGCCCTTTGTTGTTAGCTTCAGCTGTGCCTTTTTCTGGCAAGTAGAGCGCCTTTTCCGGCAAGTATGTTGATAAAGGGAAAAAGACAGAGAACCTAACTCAACTGTGCCCTCTAGTTCATCATTTTGACCATGTTTTGTTTTTTTTGCTTCCACTAAAACAGTTTTGACCAAAATGAGAGTTAGATCAACATGCTTGTTCGATTTTGATTTGAAATCATGCAAGTTAGGCTATGAGCACTGAAAATTTTCCTTTTTTGGGTCCATGAAAAGGTCCAATTTTAGAAAAATGGGATAATTTTCGAGAGAATTAGTCAACCTCGTAAAAATTCTCAAAAACTAACTTTTTGCAAACGGCCACTTGCTCAACGAGCATGAACCTGCTCCTGAGATGCGCAACCTCGGATCCAAGGGAAAACTGCCCCGTGCTTGAAGAGAGCTGCATGGCAACGGAAAGTTGCCCCTTGTTTGAACGGCACCACAGCGCATTGAATGGCAACGGAAAGTTGCCCCTTGTTTGAATGGCGCCGCAGCACACTGAATGGCAACGAAGAGTTGCCCTTTGTTGACTGGCGCCGCAGCACACTGAATGGCAACGAAGATTGTTGCCCCTTGTTTGACTGGCGCCGCAGCACACTGAATGGCAACGAGAGTTGCCCCTTGTTTGAATGGTACTGCAGCGCATTGTAGTCAGTCCTCAGAGCGAAGATTGCAACCGTACTCTCGGATACAGAGAAGAGGATGGTCAAAAAACCATTACATGGACACAATTGAATTTGAATTGTTTACGGCTGGACTTCAGAATGAAGTTGCCTACGATCCCAAAAATGGGAATCAAGCCTCACGTAGTTCGGGGTAAGGTACACTCGGTTTTAACCTCTCCTTTTTATGCTCTAACTTTTGCCAAGGCGCCTGTTGCAGGTTTTCGACCTTGCGAGCTTTGTTTTTCTTTTCTTTTCATTTCTTTTCTTCTTTTTTCTTTTTTTCTTTTTTCTTTTTTTGCATTTTTTTTTCTTTTGCATTTTTTCTTTTTCTTTTTTCTTCTTTTCTTTGCTCTAACTTTTGCCTGGGTCGCCCTTAGGTTTTCGGCCCAGCGAGCCTCTCAAAGGGTAAAAGTGTAACAAGTCCATGCCAAATGGTTTTGAGATTGAAGCCCTCTATCCAGGAGAGTGGCTGTTGTATTGACTTGCAGAAAGATCCACCTTTGGCTCTTCGAGCACATCGGATTTTTTTGCCCCTAGTTCGAGGGGTGCTTCTGCTCTAGCTTTGCAAGCTTCTTTTGATGAGGTCTGATCTTCTTGATCTGACTTTGGTGCCTCTTGTTCGAGGGCTGCTTCAAATCTGGCCACACAGGCCTCACATCGTAGTTGACCGTTGAACCTTCTGAATTCAAGTTCAAGGTTTGAAGCAAAGGGGGGGTCGAGTCTCGAGGCTGAGAGCGATCCTAAGCTGCACAATCTCAAGAGCGATTCCACACATGTCTTTGCAGGACCGCGCAAAACATTTTTTGAAAGTTTTTAAGAAAGCGACAAATCGCTCGCGCTGAAGACAGTGTAGGATCAATCTGGATCAAAGCAGGGTCCTTCTCAGTACTCACACTAACAAGCATGATTTCATTCATTAAGGGCTTAGCATGTCTCTCTTTCTCTCAAATCAAAGTTTTGCAAATCCCGAGGAATTCCTCCCTCTTTGTTTTCACCGCAGTGTTCAAAAAGGTTTTGAAAAACTTAGGTCAATACAATGGCCTCAAGGCACAGGAGAGCAGGTGGAATGCACTGCCATTTCATTCAAATCCCGGCACAACTAACACACGGCAGAAGCAGATGCGAGAGCATGGAAATTACTGCTGTTTCATTCAAAGTCTGGCGGCATAACTGGCTCCCTAGCAGAAACAGACTCAAAACAAAGCAAAAGGACAAACAGAAAACAAAACAGTGATGTCCGAGGTAACACCCCCCCCACGGAATCATCTGACTCCTATACAACAGGACTGACTCGACACAACAAGACAGACCCAAAATAAAAGAGACTGACTCAAAACAAAAGGACAGACTCAAAATAAAACAACAAAAAAAACTGACCCAATACCCAAGTCAGAAAGCACAAAAACTGATATTCACGAGTGCTCAAAACAGTGCATGCCATCCACCACAGCTGGAGTAATTTGGGTGCCGCCCGCAAATGGTTCATCCCCCCAATCACATCACATTATCCCCCACAAGTTCACTGATCAAGTGCCGATAGACTTTGCGGGACCCGGTGCGGGGATGACTCTGTTGTCGATCAGATCTTGTATTTCGTGGCGAAGACGAAAGCACATGTCAGTGTCATGGCCAGCTCGCTGATGGAAGGCACAGTAGTCGGCTGGGTTGTGTGAGAGAGGGAGGTTCTTTGGTAGTGGCTGCGGCTCCAGGGGCTTCAGATGCCCTTTCTTGGTCAAAACTCCAAAGCTTTGGATAGGGGCATGTATAGTGGAGTAAACACCCTTTGGCCCTGAGGTGGGTTTTTGGCTATTTGTGAGCTAGCTCCGGACGCACTGGTGAATGAGGTGGCGGTTTTTTGTGTGGTGGTGGTAACCATGCCCACGTCTAAAGCTCGGGCATTATCAGCACTGCTTACGCCTGTATTTACATTGCGGTTGAAGGTCCTCCTAGGTTGCTCCCTATCACTGTCAATCAAGCCCTGTTTCATAGCATCCTCAATTTGTACCCCCATCTCATGCAAATCAGAAAAGGTAGGGAAGGGGAGCACGATCATTTTCTGCATTAGCTTGGGCTGGAGGTTGCGCACAACCATCCGTATTTGATCCTTATCCGTTGGCCTAATGGTCATCATTGAGGCCTTGGCCCTCCAGCGGGCCACGAATTCTGAGAAGCTCTCCTTAGGCTCCTGCCTCGTCGTCTCAAGATCACGGGTCGTAACCTCGATTTGGGTATTGTATGAATATTGTGCGACGAAGGCCTCGGCCATCTCCTCCCAGCTTCGTTTCACTGAATCCTCCAATTTGGCGTACCAGATGGCCGCGATACCCGACAGGGTCCTGCCAAAAAGGGAGAGCTTCTGTAATCTTGTCAGGCCCATCGGGCGCAGAACATCTGAAAACAAACTCAAGTGGACCATGGGATCTCCTGACCCGTCAAAACGGTCGATGTGAGGCATCTTGAACCTGTCCGGCAATGTCACCACCGAATCAGTATACCCATCTCCAATGTCCGGGATAGAGTTGACTCCCTGAGATTTCTTGAACAACTTCTCAAGCTTGCTCAATTTCAACGCTGTAGGGTCGACCTCGAACTCGAAGGGAGAGTCCGGCAGATTGGTAGGTGCTTTGGATAGCTGGGGTAAAATTGGGGGCGGAGTAGGCCCTACTGGAATGTCCGTATCTTCCTGGACATTTGGCATCTCCCCAGGTACTGGAGCTCCTACTGGGGGAGGAACTTGTTGTGAAGCAGACGCGCCGCTTTGCTGTTGCAGCCTGGTGATGAGCTCAGCCTGCTGAGCCATGATTGCAGCCTGCTGCTTGGAAAATTCTGCTTGGCGGACAGCGTCCTCTTGCATGAGCTTCATATTTTCTCGCATCTGACGCATCATTGCCTCCATCCCTGACGTGTTCTGCGGATCCATCTAACTGACCGGTATCTATCCCTGCAGTAGAAACTAAGACCTCAGCCTGACTGTTCACTGGTGGAGTGGATAAGGGCCACTGATCTGGTAACTACTGAACTGGTGATCTGTGCCTGACTGGCCCTCTTCACCCTGCCTTTGGTAAAGGAACACTGATTGCCCTTGAACTGAATCTCTGACCCGACAAAGTATATCAGCACAAGTTCGGTGTACCCGGGGGATATCGGAGCCTTCTGAAGCTATAGTTCCCAGACTACCTAGCAAAAGAGAAAATGGACAGCATCTCAGCCTAATTTCACCTGAACAGATACGACAAGCTGAATGAGTGTGCTCTCTACTGAATTCTGCCCCAAAATTCTGCCTGTAACTGATACCCTCAGGTAAACTGAATCACCAAATACTAATGCCCGCAGGCCTGATACCCAAAATACTGAATTGGTGCCCGCAGGCCTGATGCTCAAACTCGCAAACTGATACATGCATTCCCTGTAGAGACGCACTCTAACAAGCACATAACAGATAAGTGAGAGCCAAAACACCCCTATGTTGGGGTAGGGTTTCCCTGTCCTATTTTGTCAGGACTAGGGTTTCACTACGCACGCAGCGGCTTCAAACAACCTATAAACGGGTAAGCAACCTGTCCTAGTTTGGAATGGTCACTATGGATCCGAATATGCACTAGGTCGAATGGTCAAAAAGGGTGCCCCGGTAAAACCGGGGTTTGTGTTCCCATGCTGTCAGAGCCCAGAGCCGATCAGCCTTACGGACATGACTTGACAAGACAAGCCTCCGGCAAATCGTTCGGGAATGGCATATGGCAAACACGGTGTCCTAGGCGCACCAATGCAAATGCAATGCAAAGAAACACACAAGTGTAGTCAAAAACAGATATCATGAGTTCGAGTCAAGTTCTCTAAATCCCCAGCAGAGTCGCCAGAAACTGTAGACGTCCCCGAACGCCCCGGGAGGGTTAGGTCCCGTTCTGTTCATATTGGGGTCACTAATTCAAGGACTCAAATGTCACGGTTCTTAATCTTGAACCAAAGAGTCCAAATCCGGCAAATCGTTTTGAGAAAAACAGATTTTTGAAAGAAGTGCCAAACATGGACTGCTTTGCCAGATAACAGAGTCGCCACCTAAATATTTTTTAAATGGGAAATTTAGGAAACCCTGACTCGGTGCCAAAGGCCACGTGTCCGTCATCACCAAAGTTGGCTCGGGAACTTGGGTACGATTGGGGAAGGTCACATCGTGAGCACCCCCGCTCGCCCGGTCAAAGACCGGCCTCTACTAACCATGATATCTGTTTTTGAAAACTTGTATCTTATTCCGTTATTAGCCTAGGTTACTATGTGATGCTCGCAGCAAACAAGTATAGACTGGGCCGCCTGAATTGGAACAAAACATTTCATGTTTGTTTGTTTGAAAATGGTTTGATGGTGCTACCCGCAGGTAGGCTAAGACGCGGATTTGCCACCCTCAGGTGGGCTTAGAAAACATGATGTTGCCACTATCTAGTGGGCTTAAAACAAACATCAATGCATTGCCCAATTCAATAACTCAACCTCCACCCACAGGCATTCAAGGCAGTTATATCACATAAGCACATAGCCTCATGGCAAGCATGCTATCATGGCAACACTCACACGCATGCAAGGATGCTAAAGCATAAAACTCACGAGTACTCCAAGCCAAAACAGAAGCATTAGAAATCATGCATGATCCTAATATGCAAATGCCTAATGCAACACATGCAAAATGCAACTATACAGGCTCGGCTATTCTAAAGATGGCATGTGAAATGCTACAACTATCATGTACTCAATTTGGAATTGAAATACAGATGCAGTTTGTATGATGCGCCGAGCCCGGTGCATGCAAAACAGATGAATGATGCAAACATGCTGTCATACTGTATGCTAATTGAAATATGCCCTATATCTAACCATCGTAAGGGTAAATAAAAGGGAGAAAGAAATGGGGGTTGGAAGACATACATCACACTCACCACCCTTATTACAATTATGCCCTCGCGCAGAGGGTCCGAATAAATATACAGTCCGAATGAAAGAATAATACAGTCCGAAATAATACAGTCCGAATAATATACAAATTTCTAATTAATTAACAAATTAATTACAGAAAAGTAAAACTGGCATGCAAGCCAGGGACTGCCTTGCTTCTGATATATGATGTATGTTGGGCTGCCTGGCGCGAAAATCCACTGGGATGCCCCGATTAGCCTCTGTGTGCACTGTTTCTTGAAATGCGTGCCGGACTCTGAAAAGTTGCCGATTCTGGATTTTGCTGCAACAGAGAGCAGGAAAGGGCATAGCAATGTATTTACAAATATATGCATGCCTCGATCCTCGTGCCACCAATCACGCATACCGATGCATGATGGCCGAGGAACCGAATTGCACAATTCAATATAGGATGAATGCAAATGAATGCTACAACAAAACCTAACTCCATCATGGATAATCCGGAGTGTCGGTGACTGGGAATTGAGACGTTCCGTTACTCGGAGTACGAAACGTGCCTCGTTTCCCGTGCAATATGCATGATATGCATGAAATGCAACTAACATACAACCTAGCATGCACGATGCTATGAGAATGAGATGCCTCGAAATGCGTGCCCACTGGCACGCGAACCGAGGTGATGACATAAAGGCACGAAATGCAATGATGGGCTTACACCAACATGAGAAGGCCTCAGCCACACTCATACGGGATGCCGGAATGATAAAAATGAGGTGCCTCGAAGTGCGTGCTCACGGGCACGCAAACTGAGACGATGATGAAATGCAAATCGATAAAACAGAGGGCCTCGAAATACGTGCCCACGGGCACGCAAACCGAGGCAGAGGCATACGCAATGCAAACCGGATAAAACAGAATGTCTCGAAATGCGTGCACACGGGCACGCCAACCGAGGCGGAGGCATACGCAATGCCAATCGGATAAAACAGAATGTCTCGAAATGCGTGCACACGGGCACGCAAACCGAGGCGGAGGCATACGCAATGCCAATCGGATAAAACAGAATGTCTCGAAATGCGTGCACACGGGCACGCAAACCGAGGGAGGCATACGCAATGCCAATCGGATAAAACAGAGTGCCTCGAAATGCGTGCACACGGGCACGCAAACCGAGGCGGAGGCATACGCAATGCCAATCGGATAAAACAGAAGTGCCTCGAAATGCGTGCACACGGGCACGCAAACCGAGGCGAGGATACGCAATGCCAATCGGATAAAACGAAGTCTCGAAATGCGTGCACACGGGCACGCAAACCGAGGCAGAACATGCAAAACGGATAAAACCGAAGTGCCTCAAAATGCATGCACACGGCACGCAAACCGAGGCGATGGTATGAAAATGCAAATCGGATAAAACCGAAGTGCCTCAAAATGCGTGCACACGGGCACGCAAACCGAGGCGATGGCATACAAAGCATGAAAATGCAAATTGGGCTTACGCCAACATGAGAGGGCCTCAACCACACTCACATAGGCTGCCGTGAGATGAAAATGAAGTGCCTCGAAATGCGCGCACACGGGCACGCAAACCGAGGCAGTGACATACAGGCATGAAATGGCATGAAATGTAGATTGGGCTTACGCCAACATGAGAGGGCCTCAATCGCACTCACATAGGCTGCCGTGAGATGAAAATGAAGTGCCTCGAAATGCGCGCACACGGGCACGCAAACCGAGGCAGTGACATACAGGCATGAAATGGCATGAAAATGTAGATTGGGCTTACGCCAATGAGAGGGCCTCAACCGCACTCACATAGGCTGCCGATGAATGAAAATGGAGTGCCTCGAAGTGCGTGCCCATGGGCACGCAAACCGAGGCAATGCATTAAGGCATGAAATGACATGGGAAATGATATGCAAGCATGCAAATCAAATTTCAGCAGCTATATGAAGGGGAAAACAGTCCCGAAATGATACGAAAATGACAATCAATGCATGAAATCATCCCGAAATGCTATAATAACCCCCCGAAATGGCCTACAGCTATGCTATACATGCAAAATCGACTCATGGCAGTAAAAAAAGTAGAAAGGCAGTCCCAAATATGGCATTTTTCAGTAACAAACATGGCCAAAATGTAAGCATAGATATGGCAACATTATCATGCAAGATTAGTGGCCAAAAGAGGAATATAATGAGAGGTAGTATATAGAAAATTCAAATGGACAAACTTTCTTCTACAACATTGAAGAGGGCCTAAAAATAAGCACTTTTGCAGAGGATGGCAGCCTCGAAATCATAATACAAACATGCTAGAAATTCTATGCAAAATAAGCTCCAAATAGGCTATATCATGAGACATGCAATCTATACACCAAATGACCAAACCTTCTTCATGAAACATGTAAAGGGGGTCAAATAAGACCCCTATTAGCTCTGACCAAGAGCCAAAACCATAAGCACAAAAGGCTACAAAACATGCAAGAATACGGTAATTTTGAGGAATTACAAAGCAAGTACCAAAAACATTAACCAAATGGCTTAAGGCCCTCAACATAACATGAAAAGGAGACCAAAACAAGGCTATTTCTAAGCCTGATGGAGGCTCAAAACAGTAGCTAAGCAAGTCAAACAAAACATGCAAGAATTAGGGCCTAAAGTGGATTTCAAAGGGAGGTGGTATATAGAATGGCCAAATGAGGTTGAGCCTTTCTACAATGTTGTAGAGGGGCTCAAAATAGGCCCAAAACCAGTAGGGGTCGGAGCCCCAAAAACAAAGGCAAATAGGTCAAAATAGCATGCAAAAATGGGACATACTTGATGAATATTGAAGCAACTAGTATATACAAACACCAAACATGGTTGAGCCCTTCTACAATGTTGTAGAGGGGCTCAAAATGAGCACAAAATCAGTAGGGGTCGGAGCCCAAATTCTCAAGAAATTAGAGTAGAAAAATGAATCAAGAAAGTGCTCAAAAAGATGGATTTGGAGTCTTACCCTTGAAGACCTTTCTTTCTTTGCTTCTTGACTTGAATTTGTAGCTTCTTGACCTTTGAAAAACCCTTCCTTGCTGCTGGAATGGTAGTGGAGATGGTGAGGCTTGGTGTTGGTGAAGAAATAATGCAAGACTTGAAGAAGTTTGGAGCTTTTTTGCTATGAAAATGGAGGTTTAAGCTTAAGTGTTCTTGAAGGATTTTTTTCTCCTCCCAAATGAGGTTCGGGCGCAGCTGCTGGAATGGACAAGAGAGAGGGCTTAAAAGGAGGGCCAAAAGGGTTGAAATATCTTGCCTCAAATCATCTAGATATTTTGAGGGCAAAATATCTAGATATTTTGAGGGCAAAAAGAAAAGATTTTGTTCGGCCACGAAGTGGGCATCTGAGACCGCAATGTTCTTCGGAATGATGAAACAGAGGTACCTGCCAAAATTGAACAAAAACTAATGAGAAATGAACGCTCGGGGCCAAAACCGAGCCATTCGGGATCCCGAAAATGGGCTGCGGGTGCCGGAAGTGGTGTTCGGCAGCGAAGTGGGTTTCTGAGCCCCCAGTGTCCCTTAAATGGGAGTAAATGAGATGCATGCCAAAAACCGGAGAAATCGGAGATGGTTGGGCGGTCCCGAACCGAGGCACACGGCCTAACGGCTCCGAAAACCGGGAACCGGGCTCCGAAATGGGAAAAATGGCCTACGGCCACGAAAAGTAGCGCACGGCCACCGAGAGATGGTCTACAGGACCACTCCCTTCCCTCAGAAAAGAAAACAGAGAAAACCGAGTCTGGTTCGCAAACCGAAACAAGGCACAGAAGAGGATTCGGAAGTCCGGAGGCAGGGCGCACGGCCGCGACTCTGAAACTTCTGAACGAGCACGATATGCAACATCACCGAGCGCTCAATCGGTGACGTCTGAGTCTTAAGGTCGGTCAAAAATGGGGTGTCTACACTTCCCCGCCTTCTTCGCTCTGGCTCTCCCAGCCATCTCCTTACCCTTCCTTATCCAATCCTCTTTGGTGGGCAAATAACCCAAGCCAAAGGTATGTGGGTTGTGTGGCACTTCAGCCAATGCTGCGACGCCCTTCCGGCCGCTCTTTCCTAATCCCATTCCGGGGATGTGTTGAAGCTTATTCATGAGGTATACTGATTGAGCACTGACATACAACCCCTCATTAACAGCCATGATGTTCTGCACGACCCGGGCCTCAGCCAGGGTAAAACCCGACATAAACACATCCTCCATACCGTGCTCAATTTCCAAAACTGGCGTAGATACTTCCGGTGGTGGATGGATCGATGAATTCCCAAAAACAATGGCTACTCCCCTCCCATGGGGGTATTTCACCATCTGATGCAAGGTGGACGAAACTACTTTCACCTGGTGCAGCCACGGCCGCCCCAAGAGCATATTGAAAGTTGCAGGAACTTCTAAGACGTGGAAGTCTATTTCATGCTGTCCCGGTCCAACCTTGGTCTGAATTTTCACTGTCCCCATAACTTCTCTGCTCGTGTTGTCATATGCCCGAATCACCTGGGCTGTCAGCGCAGAGTCCGCGGTCTTTAAACTGATTGCATACGCTGTCCTTGCCGGGCAGACGTTGATGGCGGACCCTGTGTCGACAAGTACCACGGGTATCCATTTGTTTCTACACTCCACGGAGATGTAGAGTGGCTTGTTATGGTTCGCACCCTCAGGTGGCAATTCTTTGTCGAAAAAAGTCAACATCGGGGTAGCCCCTCCCGGAAAAACTAAGCCCACCAGCTATTCGAGCGTGGTGTCTATTGAGAGCTTGGCCTTGTCCATGGTCGATAAGACAGCTTGTCGATGCACTCGCGATGCCATAAGCAGTCCCTAGATGGAGATATCTGCCTGTATCTTTTTCAACTGCTTTAGTACAGCTTCTTCTTCGAGTTGCTTATCTCTCTGTTTCTCTGCCTCCTTATCTTTCCCAGACGCCTCTGGCTGATCTAGATGTGGGGGTTTGAAATACCGCCCGCTTCAAGTCATATGATCGACTTCGCCGATGTACCAGGTATCATCTGGCTGGTTGCTCCCCCAATCCTCATCCGTGTAGGCAAGACATAAATCATCGTCCTCCCACCACATTCCGTCGGCAGCCAACAGACACCTGTCTGGCTCTGGTACAATTGTACTCGCAGTACTCTCCGTCCACATGCTCGCAGCATTCTCTATCTTCGTGCACACAGCACTTTCAGTCCCCTCAAGGCCCTTAGTTTTCCTGATTCTCTCAGAAGCCTCAAACCTTTCTTACTCTAACTGTGTCAGCACAGCTGGCTGTTCAATATTTCCTGCATCCACAATGCCCAAGTCCTGAGCAAAATTCTTAGCACCGGCGCTCTCCGGCGATTCATTCTGATTTTCGGCCCTTCCGGCCACAACTGATATTCCTGCCCCTGCCGGGCCCCATTCCAACTGAGCTTCGTCGGCAACATCTGGTAGGTCATCAAGCCACCCGATTACCTCTGCTGACTCCTCAAAATTTGACCAGTTGACCACCATGTCCTCTGGGTCTTGTTCATTGAAAAATTGGAGGTTAGCAAAGTCCTCTTCCATGGCTGCCAGGTCATCTATCCTCTGACCAGATTCATCCCCATGTATCATACAAAGCTCTGCCCCTGCCGGCAATTCAAAGTTCGGCCCAACCTGGCCCACTGATAGAATGTAGTCACTCGGACTGTATACCTTCTTAGCAAAACTTCTAGATTCCTCAGACTTTGATTCAGCAATCCTATTCTCCCCTAAAATGTCCCCTGTAGTCACCACCAATGGTTCGGGTTGGGTTCTGGAGATGTCGAACATGCACAAGTCAGTGCAATCAGGAAGGAGCACCTCCGGCTTGGGTAGGTGAGAAAGAGTGGTATAGATGCTAGGATCGTAAGACATGACCCCAGTCTGGATAAAGTTGATTCTTTTGGGAGGTGGAGCTTGGTTGTGCGGTGGGAGAGGGTTTGTTGTGACATTAGGTTTCTCTGGGGGCACAATCACCTGCTTGTCAACGAGATCCTAAATCTCGTGACGCAATCGAAAACATTGGTCAGTGTCGTGACCATGTTGTTGGTGATATGCGCAGTATTTTGTAGGGTTGTGAGAGGGAGGGAGTGGATTTGGCAATGGCCTCGGCTCCAGGGGCTTTAAGTGCCCTTTCCTGATTAATACCCCTAGAGCCTTGGACAGGGGCATATATAAAGGCGTGAAGGTTCTTTGGCCTCTAGGTTGGAATCTGGTGGTTTATGTGTTGCTTCCGGACGCGCCGGAGAAAGGTGTAGCTGCCATGGGTTTTGGAGAGGGGATGGTGGTGACCATGCTTACCTCCGCAGCTCTAGCATTTGCGGCATTGCTGGTGCCTGTGTTGTTGTTGCGGTTGAAGGTTCTTCGGGGTTGCTCTCTGTCTTGGTGAATCAGACCTTGTTTCATAGCATCTTCAATTTGTACCCCCATCTCGTGCAAATCTGAAAAGGTAGGGAAGGGGAGCACTATCATTTTCTGCATCAGTTTTGGCTGGAGGTTGCGCACAATCATCCAAATTTGATCTTTGTCTATAGGCCTCAGGATCATCATTGAGGCCTTCGCCCTCCACCGTTCTACAAAATCCGAGAAGCTCTCCTTAGGCTCCTGCCTTGTTGTCTCAAGATCACGGGTTGTAATCTCGATTTGAGTGTTATAGGAGTACTGCGCAATAAAGGCCTCGGCCATTTCGTCCCAGTTCCGCTTAACATCATCTTCCAACTTTGCATACCAGATAGTGGCCACACCTGACAAGGTTCGGCCGAATAATGAAAGCTTCTGCGGTCTGGTGAGGCCCATCGGTCGCAGTATATCTGAGAACAAACGAAGATGGACCATGGGATCGCCGGATCCGTCGAAGCGGTCAATTTGTGGCATTTTGAACCTATCTGGCAGCGTCACAGCCACATCGGTATATCCGTCCTCGATGTCTGGGATGGACTTTACCCCTTAGGATTTCTTGAACAGCTTCTCAAGCTTGCTCAACTTTAATGTTGTATGGTCCACCTCAAACTCAAAGGGAGAGTCCGGTTGATTGACAGGCGTAGGTGCCTTAGATAGTTGTGGTAGAATCAGGGGCGGAGCCGGCCCCGTTGGGATGTCCGTATCTGCCTGGACATTTGGTGCCTCTTCGGGCGCTGGAATTCCTGTGGTGGGGGAGGGACTTGTTGTGAAGCAGATGCCTCAGTTTGTTGTTGCAGCCTGGCAATTAACTCTGCCTGCTGGGCCATTATCTCGGCCTGTTGTTTGGCAAACTCATCTCGGCAAACAACGTCCTGCTGCATGGCTCTTATGGTTTCCTGCATCTGACGCATCATTTCCTCAACTCCTGGCGTTCCTGCCATACTGCCCTGATCTGTCTGAACTATCGGTAGATCTATCTCTATGGCAACAATTGGGATCTCAACCCGACTGTCCACTGATGGGGTAATCCACTGCTCTGGCAACCTCTGCCCGGATACACTACGTCTTCTCGACCTCCGTCTGATAACCGGGGGTAGGGAATGATACACTGGTTGTCCGTCAACCAGATCCTCAGATCGATGGAGTCGGCGACCTCTTGTCCAGAGTGCTTGGGGAATATCTGCTTGGTTTGAAGCAATTGTGCTAAACTATCCCCTAGCAAAAAGATAAATAAAGCAATAATAAGGAAATAAACGAGCAGATAAACGGATAGCATAACAGCGTAAATAAACACAACACACAGTCGAGTATAATCAACACGCAGTTGATAAGCTGAAATACACTGTTCTCAAAGACTGATCATTATTCCCAAATCACTGTCCCCAAAGCTGAATCTGATACCCGCAAATAACTGATTCCGAAAATACTGAACTGGTGCCCGTAGGCCTGATACCTAAAATACTGAACTGGTGCCCGTAGGCCTGATACTCAAACTTTGTAAACTGATACATGCATTCCTATAGAGACGCACTCTAAAAGCACATAGCGGACAAGTGAGAGCCAAAAAAAACACCCCTTGTTGGGGTAAGGTTTCCCTATCCTATTTTGTCAGGAGCTAGGGTTTCACTATGCACGCAGCGGTTTCAAACAACCTATAAACGGGTAAGCAACCTGTCCTAGTTTGGAATGGTCACTATGGATTCCGAATATGCACTAGGTCGAATGGTCAAAAAGGGTGCCTCGGTAAAATCGAGGTTTGTGTTCCCATCGTGGCAGAGCCCGCAACCGATCAGCCTTATGGCACGCTTCTCGAAACGAGCCTCCGGCAAACCGTTCAGGAATAGCATACGGCAAACACGGTGTCCTAGGCGCACCAATGTAAATGCAATGCAAAGAAACACACAAATGTAGTCAAAACCAGATATCATGAGTTCGAGTCAAGTTCTCTAAATCCCCAGCAGAGTCGCAAGAAACTATAGACGTCCCCGAACGTCCCGGGAGGGAATCCCGTTTTGTTCATTGGGCTCACTGCAGTTCAGGACTCAATGTCACGGTCCTGTATCTAATCTCGCAGAGTGCAATGCAAGACCGATGAATCATCAAAGAGTCCAAATCTGGCAAATCGTTTTTTGAAAAACTGATTTTTAGAAGGAAGTGCCAAACATGGACTGCTTTGCCAGATACAGAGTCGCCACCTAAATATTTATTTTGGGAGAATTTAGGAAACCCTTACTCGTGCCTAAGGCCATGTGTCGGTCATCACCAAAGTTGCCTCGGCTCGGGAACTTGGGTACGATTGGGGAAGGTCACTTCGTGAGCACCCCCGCTCGCCCGATCAAAGATTGGCCTCTACTAACCATGATATTGAGTTTTGAAAGCATTATGTGCTCTTATTCCGGTTTATTAACCTAGAATTACTATGTGATGCGCACAGCATACAAGTATAGACTGGATCGCCTGAGTTAGAACAAAACATTTCATATTTGTTTTTTAAAGCGGTTTGCTACTCGCAAGTAGGCTAAAATGCGGATTTTGCCACCCTCAAGTGGGCTTAGAAAACATGGTGATTTGCCACTATCTAGTGGGCTTGAAACTTGCAATCAATGAATTGTTCCAATTCAGATAGTCCAACCTTCACCCACAGGCATTCAGGCAGTTATATCACATAAGCAGTTAGCCACATGGTAAACATGCTATCATGGCAGTCACTCACACACATGCAAGGATGCTAAAGCATAAACACCTACCGAGTACTAAGTCAAAACAGAAGCTATGTTAGAAATCCATGCATGATCCTAACTATGCCGAAATGCCTAATGCAACACATGCATGAATGCGACTATAATAGGCTCGGCTATTCTAAGATGGCATGTGAAATGCTACAACTAACAAGTATTCAACTCGGAATTGAAATACAATGCAGTTAGTATGATACGCCGAGCCCGGTGCATGCAATATAGATGAATGATGCAAACATGCAATCATAAGTATGCTAATTGAAACCTGCCCTAATCTAACCATCATAAGCTGGTAAATAAAAGGGAGAAAGACGTGGGGTTGTAAGACATACATCACACACACGCACACTTATTACAATTTTGCCCTCGCTCGGAGGGTCCGAATGAATAATACAGTCCGAATAAATAATACAGTCTGAATAATTACAAAACCCTAATTAATTAACAAATTAATCTAGGAAAGCAAGTAAATTAGCATGCAAGACATGGACCGCCTCAGCTATGTTCCGAATGATGAATGACACATGCTTGAGTTGCTTGGCGCGGAAATCCATCGCGATGCCCCGATTTGTCTCTGTTTGCAATTAATCCCGGAATGCTGTGCAAGGCTTTAGAAAGCTGTTGATTTCTGATTTGCTGCAACAGAGAGCAAGAAAGGGGCATGGCAAAGTATATTCACATATGTATGCACACCTCGATCCTCGTGCCACCAATCACGCATCTCGATGCATGATGGCCGAGGAGTCAAATTGCACAACTCAATGTAAAATGAATGTACATATAAACACAACAAGGCCTAAACTCCATCATGGGTAATCCGGAGTGTCGGCGACCGGGAATTGAGACACGTTCCGTCACTCGGAGTACGAAACATCCCTCGTTTCCCGTGCTTGAGCTAACTCCTATCCCAAACACAATGCAAATGAGATGGCATACACAATGCGACTAACATACAACCTAGCATATGCAATGCTATGAAATGGCATACACAATGCTCGATGTAACATGGCATACACAATGCTCTAATATGCAACCTGGTATACGCAATGCTATGGACCGAAATGGCATACACAATGCACGATGGACTTACACCAACATGAGTGGACCACAGCCAAACTCACATCAGTGGCCATTAGATGAAAATGAGACAACCGAAACGTGCGCACACATGCACGAATGCCAAGGACCGAACCTAAGGCATCAAATGCCCTTACCAAAGCAGGCAAGGGATGAAAGATGCATACAAACATGCAATTTCCAGCACTAAAATATGATGCGCAATGGTCCCGAATCATGAAATATGGCACCCAATGCATGAAAGAGGCCCCGAAACTCAAAACTAGGCAAATGCATTGAACTATAATCATGAAAGCAAGCATTATTTGATATGAAGTACAAAAACAGAGCCAAGGCAGTCCCAAAATATGCACAATATTAGTTCAAAGCATGGCCAAAAAGTGCTAACATGAAGGGCTAAAACAACATGCAACCTAGGCTAGTAAGCATGGTTTACATGGCATGTATATGAAGCATAAGAGAGGTCACCAAACCAGCCCAAAACAATAACATGACATATCAAATAAACCCCAAATAACCACTGAAATGCATCCAATGCATGCAAAAATGATGAGCTCCTTTGGAGGGCCATGCAAGGGGTTACTCAACACATACAACAAGAACACTTAATATGGCAAAACCAACTCTGGAAATCAATTATGACAGCCCTAAAACTCACCAAAAAGGCCCTGAAATTGGTCAAGGAAGCATACAATGAAAGGTCCTCTTGAAAGGCCTTGAGGAGGATTGTTCCACACATGCATGAGAGACACAAAATATGGTCAAAGAGGCTCCGGATAGAGCTAAGGCAGACCTTGAAACTCACCAAATTGGGCCTAAAAAATGACTTCACAACATGCAAGTAAGGGGCCCTTTGGAAGGCCAAAAGGGCCAACAAACAAGACAAGGAGAGGGGTCTGATTTTAGCTTTCAAAAACACATGGCCAATGCAAATGCTCTAATGCATAGCCCTAATCATGAGTAAATGAAGCATGCCAAGAGGAAGATGACCCCAAACAGAAAAATGTCCCTAATCAAACTTCAAGAGGGGCTCAAAATAAGACTTTTTTTAGTTCATGAAAAATCTCGAAAATGCTTGAAAGTAAGGCTAAGATATCATGCAAAATAAGCCCTAAAAGAGAGATGAAGCATACAAGGATGTAGGAGACCTCAAACAGAAAAGTATCCTTAATCAAACTTCAAGAGGAGCTCAAAATAAGACACTTTACAGTTTATAACAAATCCCAAAAATTCTTGCAAATAGGGCTAAGCTATGGAGGAAAATAATACAAGAAAAGGGGAAATTGAGACTTACCCTTGTAGCACAGCAATGCAGCAACTTCTGGACCAAGTTGGTAAACCTTCAACCTCTGTAAATCAGTCCCAAGATGCTGGAATGGATGGTGGAGGTGGTAGGCTATGAGGTGTAGTGTAAATGACCAAGGACAAGGGTGTTTTGAGCTTGGATGAGAGAGATATGGAGAGTTGTATGTATATGTCTCAGCTGGTTTTTTCTAACCCTTGCAAATGGAGATGGAGAGTTGGTTTAATAGAGGAGAAGAGCCAAGGCTTCTTGGAGAAGCCTTAAGAGGGGTGTAAAGCTTCTTAAAGAAGCTTAACCAAAAGGGTCAAGCTTCTTGAGGAAGCTAGAACAAAAGGGTCAAGCTTCCTCAAGAAGCTTGACAAAAGAGTCAAGCTTCTCCAAGAAGCTAAGCAAGGGGGTCAAAACCAATTAAAAAAGATCAAAAAGAGGGCTAAAAACTCGGACAGTGGGTCAAATGCTTCACAGGTGGCACAGCTGTGAAGCACTTGGGAAGGCCAAAAAGCAGAAGATAGGCCGACCAGTTCAAGTGGTCGGCCGGCCACATGCCCTGGTCGTCCGAATAGGGTTCAAAAGGGTCAAGGTGAATTTCTGGTCGGCCATACCAGAAAGGTGGCCTTCCAGATGAGTAGAATACAGCTGCAGGGTGAAAAACCAGAAAAAGTGACCCATGAGAGGGAAAAACCAACTTTTTAGCAAGGTTTAAAAGGGGCAAGAAGAAATAATGGTTGGCCTACCCATATTGGTGGCCTCCCAGGTGTACACAACACAATGGTGGTATGAAAAACCAGAAATTGCAGCTCAAAAGTAAGAAAAACCAGCTTTCTGTTAGAAAAATCGGCTAGAGGAGAGAGAAAATGGTTTTCAAAAGAATTGCTGGTCTCCCACCATCCTACTACCTTCCTAGCAATGAAACAAAGGTCCATACCAAGAATGAACCCAAACCGATGCAAAATGAGGGTTCGGGGGCCAAAATGCGCAGCCTGGGGCCCCGAAAACAAGTTGTTAAGCACCGAAGGTGGCGTACGACCACGAAGGGGGTCTCCCAGGCCCCAGTGTCCCTCTAAGGAGAGGGAATAAGGTGTGTGCCAAAAACCGGAGCAAACGAAGGTAGTTAAGCGGTCCCGAACCGAGGCACACGGCCAACGGCTCCAAAAACCGAAAACTGGCCTCCAAACGGAAAAAATGGCCTACGACCACGAAACGTAGCCTACGGCCACTGAGAGATGGTCTACGAGACCTCTCCCTCCCTTCGGGAAGAGAAAACAGAGAAAACAGGACCTGGTTCGCAAACCGAGGCAAAGCACAAAAAAGCCCCGAAGTCCGGAGGCAAGGCTCGCAACCGAGACTCTAAAATTCTAGAACGAGCACAATATGCAACATCACCGAGCGCTCAGTTGGTGACGTCTGAGTCTTAAGGTCGGTCAAAAATGGGGTGTCTACACACTTGCAGCTAACAAAGATTGGAACTTGTGGCAGATGGATATGAAGAATGCATTCTTACATGGAGAGTTGGATCAGGAGATCTATATGAATCAACCGATGGGCTTTCAGAGTCAAGGTCATCCTGAATATGTGTGTAAGTTGCGGAATGCACTCTATGGATTGAAACAAGCACCCAGGGCATGGTATGGTAAGATTGCTGAATTTCTAATTCAAAGTGAGTATTCAGTAACACTTGCAGATTCCAGCTTGTTTGTTAAAGCTAATGGAGGAAAGTTAGCTATTGTACTTGTATACGTAGATGATCTAATCATCACTGGAGATGATGTTGAGGAAATTTGCCGAACGAAGGAGAACTTGTCAGTTCGTTTCCAGATGAAAGAACTTGGACAACTTAAGTACTTTCTGTTGTACAAGAAAGGTGAAGATTGCAAGCTAATTGGCTACTGTGATGCTGATTATGCAGGAGATCACGACACCCGTAGATCAACTACCGGGTATGTGTTTATGCTTGGATCATGAGCAATTTCATGGTGTAGCAAGAGACAACCGACAGTATCTCTGTCAACAACGGAGGCAGAGTACCGAGCAGCAGCAATGGCAGCTCAAGAGAGTACTTGGCTAATACGGCTGATGAACGATCTACATCAACTAGTGGACTATGCCATTCCATTGTACTGTGACAACCAGTCGGCAGTTCGTTTGGCGGAGAATCCAGTCTTTCATGCAAGAACAAAACATGTGGAAGTGCATTATCATTTTATCAGGGAAAAGGTTCTGGAAGAAGAGATTGAGATGAGGCAAATTAAATCAGAAGACCAAGTCGCAGACTTATTCACAAAAGGTCTGAGTGGCAGCAAGTTTGAAAGCTTTTGTCATCAGCTCGGCTTGATAAAGAGTTTGGAAGCTGATGTTGAGGGAGAGTGTTAGAGTTATCAACATCAGCATGTGACTGTGAGGATGTGTTGAACAAGTCAAGTTTGTTTTGTTTTAGATATGCCTTTGTTCAGTTTTTTAATAAGTTAGGAATTGTCCTAGTCTTAGGGAGGTTGTTGCAGCATGTTGCTGCACATGTTATCTTTCTGTTCCTATTTTTTAGTAAGTTTCTGTTGATGGTTTTGCCTATAAAAGGCTTGTGTCAAGTGAAGTATAATTATCATCACATCAATAAAAGTATTTCTTTCCTCCTCTATTTGCCTCAGTTATAGATTCTGTTCTACAAACTATAAATATTAGTACAAAATCTACATGAAGGGAAATAAAGAAGCTCTAAACAAAAAAGAAACAATGATTGTGAAAGGGTTAGTTTCGGTTTATGGTAATTAGTCTGAATTAAATTTTAGCAGCTTATTAATCTGAATTATCAGAATTCAAATTCTGCTTTTAGGGACTAGTAGCTTCCACTGTGGCCCAAAATATGCTTCACCCATAAATATAACGAGCATTCAATTTATAAAACTGAAGTTAGATGTCAATAACTCAACATACCAATACAAAAAAATAAAAATAAAAACTTGAAATCCAAATACCAAATGGGCAAGGACTGTCAATTCTAGATACATGAACCAATCTTTAAAATCTTAATGTCCATTCACCAAGCCACACGTCTGAGAGAACTAAAAAATATTGAACTCTGAAGTGTTTATATTCCATAACCTAGCCACCAACTGAACATGGGGATTGACATAATTATAGTAAGGCCATATGCATGGCGTAAAACAGGGAATCTAGACCTTTGTGCTTTTGAAACACTACAAAAGAATTACTTATATTAATAGAATATAAAATTAAACAAATATAAAAAAAAATGGACAAGAATTACCAGTGTAAGCCTCGTTGATCTGTTGAAATTTTGCAGTAACAGCATTATCACCCTTGTGTTTGTCAGGATGCCATTTCTGTTACATAAAAATAGAATGCAAGACCATGTAAATTTCCAATAATGTACTATAATTTAAATCAAGAAAAGTAGAAGTGCTATTAGAATATGCCATCAGTTACCAAGAAAAGATGGAAAACTAATCAGTGCCAGTTTCCTGTAATTCAACTTAATCTTCTCATCAGTTGCATCATAATCTACCTCCAAAACTTTGTAATAATCCTTCAAATGAATAAGAATTTCCCCTCAGATATCCATCAAAGCAAACCTAATAATCAAATAAAATAAATCCTACTAACCCAGGAAAAAAAAAAAAAAAACGATTGAGCTAAAACCCAGGGTTTAGGACACAATATGCCATTAATATAACCAAATAACATGTATGGAAATCCTGTAACAGTAAATCTCACTTACATACAACATGTGCTATCATAAATGGGTTCTGCCAAGAGATCTTGTAAGCAACCAAATAACTTTACGTATGTTGTTTTTAATAAAATTATTAAAAATATGAAAATCATTTTTTTTTTCAAGGCCATCACTGTGCACAATTTCTGAAGACGATGTCATCAAGGTGGAGAAACCAGAAGGCTCTGCCAAATTATGCAACAAACCGAAGGGAGGAGATATACTATCAAAGGCCAATTTGAGAATGATCACCTCTAGGCACAGTTTCAAACCAATGACACCCCCAAACAACAATGGAGAAAAAAATATATTCAAAAAAATGAAAGGGCTTTGGATGTAATTAGAGAGAGAGAGAGAGAGGGCATACAGTCGTCACTCGCCGTCGCCGTCGTCACTCGCTGCTTGTCGTTGCCATCGTCACTCGCTGCTGCTCGTCATCGTCGTTGATGACCATCGTCAGTCGCTGTTCCCTCGCTGCTAGCCATTGTCGATCACCATCGTTGAATTTTGGCTCAAGGGTTTTGGGGATTTTGCTTCAAAATGGTTTTGGGGATTTTGGTTTTAGAAAGACTAGGGATTTTGGGGAAACACATGATCGCAAATAGGCTAAAATGAGCGAGATAGAAAAAATTTCATTACTTTTTGCGACGGCGTACTTAAACCGTCACAAATGATGAATCCTAATAAATAAAAGGACGCCGTTTTAACAAGACTTTTGCAACGGTAAATGCTCCCGTCTCAAAAAAAAAAAATTTGTGACGGTACATTAGGCGTCGCAAATGTTTTATGTTTTTTTTGTGATATATTCATTAGCAACGGGGTCACCACCATCGCAAAAGACCATTTTTTGAGACGGTTTGAACACGCCGTCGCAAAAGACCATTTTTTGTGACGGTACCTATACCGTCGCAAAAAGTTCCATGTTATTTGGACTGTTTTCTTGTAGTGTATCTTCTCTAATCATTCACAATCATTTCATTTACACATCATTCAATCCAGAAATTGGATTTACAAAGTAGATTTATATATCATTTTGCAAAAAAACAATTGCCAAACCCATTCTATTTTGGTGTTTCCCAATGCTGTGTCTAACTCTCTTATTACATTTCGGGGTGTTTGTTTAGACGGATTGGAGGGTAGGAGATAGGACCCCATAGCTATTCTATGTAATAGTTTGATATTTGGTTCAAAAAATGTGAGCTGGACTAATAGTCTAATCGGACTGTCAATATCTTATTTGTGGAATTATTGTGTCCCATGAGGTGTGTGAGATACAAAATAGTAGGATAACTTCTTTGGATTAGAGGGTAAAATCACATTTTTGGCCCTCTGGATTATTGTACTTAGGGTTGGTTTGGGATGTTCTAAAAAAGTGTACTTTTTGACTTATTGGCTTATATGGGTTGAGTTTGGGTTGGGTTTGATGTAATGTGTTAGAGAGGTGATGTGATTTAAATAAGATGATGTGATTTAAATAGGATAGTGACTTTTTGAATTTTTGTATTATTTAGTATACCAAACTTGGCCTAAGATAAAATAAAATATAAAATATAAAATTTATAACTTAGATTTAGTATTCCGAATATTTAATAACAAAAGAGCAAAATAGTCTTTTGAACATTTATCCTTCTTCATAGTATTCCAAATAAACCTAGGATTCAATAAAATAATTTTTTTTTTTTTTTCTTCCAATGATTAAATAAACACGGTATACATATCATTTCCAATCAAATAGTCCAAAGACTATGTATGTGTCTTAGGATTAACAGTCTGATGGATTATAATCCCTCCTTATTCAGCCCATCTAAACAAATGTTTACAGAATATTTTTTAATCAATATATTTCTTTTATTTATTTATAATTATTATTAAGGTTAGGTTAACAAATTCCTTTTACAATAAGGAGACAGTAAACCACCACACCCTATTGGTTTGGTGATGGTTGAAAAGTGTATACAAAATTTATTAAAATATTAAAATATATAAAAATAAATAAATATTTATTGAAGTGCTTAAGTTTTTTTTTTTTGTCTTTATTAACTCTTAGGTCTCGTTTGGTAATTCACTGTTTTAGTCTAAAAATTAAAAAATCACTAATAAAATTAAAAAATCAACAACCTATATCAAAAAGTTAAATATTTCTTTCCTTTTTTTTTTTTACTTTTTGCACATTTTTCTTAAAAAAATTAAGAATCGTCAAATATACTAATTTTTTTATCCATATTTTAACTAAAAAAATTAAAAAATTACTAAAATAATATATTCCCAAAAATGCCTTAACCAACATCGTAAGAGCAATGGTTAGCAATTCCCTTGTAATAAATACATGTGAGTAGTGATTGTGCAACTCATCCATTCTTATATTGTTTTTAATTAATAAAAAATTGTATTCTTTTGCGTGAAACTTTAAATCTTCTTTGTTGTGAAATCCCGATAAATTCTTTGTAAGTATTCTATGACTTATTAATGATTTTTATTGTTAAATTATTTTAATTGATTGATTTAATTATTTTTATTTAAAAAATGTTATATAAAATTCTTTGTTATAGTAGTGTGTGGGTCTTGGCTGGGCTGTGGGAGTGTAGCAGCATGTGGGTCTTGGCTGGGCATTGGGAGTGTAGCAGCATGGTGAATAGAATATTTGGAATAGTAGTGTGTGGTCTGTTGATTTGGTGTTGGTTTTGGGTTTTGGATTGTGTGGGTTAATTTTGTGGGGATTCATGAATTTTATTTTTCTAGTTAAGTCCTTTTTAACTTTTGTTTTTAAAAAAAAAAAAACGTGAGGCCAAGGGATTGGTTGTATGGATGCAAGTAGCAATAGTAGGGATAATTTGTACTTTCCGAATCTCTTTCGATGCATGTCATCTTTCTGTACTTTTAATTTCATGTTGTTAATGAAATTTTTTTTTGCTGATAAAAAATATATATATATAAAATTGTCAGCTTCTCAAAATTTTGACCAGTGTGGCTTCTCAATTTTTTTGACTGGACACCTACACAAATTGCAAGATATATATACATATACATATTAGAGATAGACTCACATTAGTTATGTAATTTGTAATTGAATCTGATAATTATGACAGATATTTAAGGCAATTGAAAAAAAATTGAAACAATTTAATTTACTCAAGTTTTGAAGACATTTCCGAAAAAGAGTTTTCGTGAGATGAACCTCCGCTTCATATATTAATATATGGATATATGAGAAAGAGCTGAACTTGTCTTTAATTCCGTCTGATCCTTGTTGCATCAGTTTTTTTTTTTTTTTTTTTGTTTATGTGTAATTTAATGATTTATATTATATCCACATACTTACAAAATTAATATTAGATTTAAATAAAAAAATCCAACTCAATATTCACAAAATTTATACCGAGAGGACATTGTAAGAATGGTTTTGAAAAAATAGTTTTTTCTTCAACTTTGATATATTTTTTAAGTGGAATCCATGCGCCGATGTTGGCGGATATTGGTCGTAATGCGTTTTATGCAACGTTGTGATTCACGTAGTATATTTGGTTATTCAAAACTATTATCGGGTGAATGAAAAATTAAAGCCAAAATAAGCTCCATGAAAATAGTATTTTGGTGGATTTTCCAAATTGAAGGAAGAAAAACTTGTCCCACATTGCTTGGTTAGGCTAACATTGTATGGGTTTATAAGTTTTGAGTTTGGATGTTGGGATAGGCCCCAAGGGAGCACTCAAGTTTTGTAGAGGGGAGGTTATGGGCTAGACCCATTGTACCCAAAACAAACACGCGTGGCGCTACCGTCCGGTCGGGCTGGTTGGGCTTGGGGGCGGGTGCAGTGTGAGCTTGGGTTGGACTTGTTCAACCCAATGCTTATCTTTTTTGATCAAAAGCATTTGAATTTTATTTTTTCTAAAATTGAATTCTTACCGTTTGGAATTTGAATTTCATTTTGAAATTCAAACTTAATTTTGAAATGACCCCAACGTTTCTGAACGTTGGCAGTTTGGTCCCTTGCACCTCTTTAGTATTTTCCTCCAACCCAAACAGATTTGTACCTGTTCATATCCAACCCGAACAGGTTTTTTACCTATTCAAGTTTGTCCTGAAAAGCCACAAATTCTCTTATAAATAGACAAGTTCTCCATTTAGTTTTGTACTCAATTTTTTCGTTATTGCTTCTGTTACATTTTGTTGCATTTATTTTCTGTGAAAAAGAGTATATACACAAATGTGTTCACTGGACATTTAGTTTGTAGTGCTGTTACTAAGGCCTCGTTTGGGAACAGACTAATTTAATAACTTTTTGACTATTTGGCTAAAAAGATAGGTAAAAAAAACTTGTATGTTTGGGATGACTTTTTGGCTAATTACGAAAAGATGTGCAAAAAGTAGAGAGAAAAGAGAATCTTTGACTTTTTGGTATGAGTTGTTGGCTTTTTGACTAATTTAGTAACTTTTTGGCTAATTGGCTAAAAAAGTAAGTCCCCAAACGAGGCCTAAATGTCAACAATCATTTTACCCTGGGAGATAGACGTCCACATTCTAAAAACACCTAAGAGAGGATAAATCTGTTTTAAGAAGACAGTATTGAACATTGGACTTAATCTAAATATCTGAGAAAATAATACTGTAAGTGATTAGTTTACTTTTCTGTTTTTATTAATTTTTCTTTTTCAGATTATGTTTTGTTTCTGTAACAAAATAAGAATTTGTTTTATTGGTTTTTTTTTTTTTTTTTTTATACATTTTGTTTTGTTTTTTTTTTTTTTTTGTAAACAAACAGACTCTCTATTTTCCTAATCCATTCTCCGAATGCAGGGAAGATTGACTAACAGACACAACACAATTTGGAAGGCCAGATTATTTTCTCTGGTCATACGTTAGTGCTAACGAGAAAGAAGTCATTTTTGTATAAAAAATATTACATGCACTGCATTTTCTTATCTACTATCTATATACTAGTAAGTCTGATATATATATATATTAATATAAGTCTCAAAAAATCACTATTTTATCTCTAATCGTTAGAAAAATAAGATGAAAAAAGACGATAATTGTTGCATAAGTTCTCTAAATATTATATGCTCAGAAAATATGAAGTAGGTCAAAATTTGAATCCATTTTCAAATGAATTATTGTAGACGTTTTGATAGACCAATAAACAGGCTGTCAAAACTAACTTGTATTGAATTAGTTACTTTAAATATTTGTGAAGTCTTTGCGGGAACCAAGCATACAAAATGAAATGACGCATGCAACTATGCACACGTTTTTCCTCCTATCGGTGAGGCCGGCCGCCGGTTCGGCACGAAGTAAAGTTTAGAAAAATCTAAAAAGTCAAAAAGTTATCAAAAAAAATTAAAAAGTTATTGCTTGTTTTTACTTTTCAAAAAACACTTTTCAGAAAATTCTACTTTCTTATTTTCGTGTTTTTTTTTGTTTTTATTGAATTTTTTTAATATTTTAAGCAATTTTTTTACTTTTTAGACACACCTAACATAAATACACCTAAAAAGTAAAAAAATTGTAAAAAAAATCTTTTAAAAATTCACTAAATACCAAAAATATAAAAAAAAATACAAGAATTCAGTACATTTTTGTATTTTTATGTATTTATTAATTTTTTAAAATATTTTTTCACAATTTTTTTACTTTTTAGATACATCTAAGTAATGTGCATCTAAAAAAAGTAAAAAAAATGTTTAAAATTTAAAAAATATTCACTAAAAAAAAAACACGAAAACCAAAAAAATCAATTTTCAAAAAACCTAATCCAAAAAACTCAAACCAAAAACACTAATTACTATTCACAAAAAAAAATATAAAAAAAATTAATATACAAATATACATATACAAATCAACTTTTTGCCCATCAACCGTACTAACGTCAAACCCATTGCAGTGAAAGAAAAAAAAATTACATGCTTACATTCATAAGTTGGATAGTAAAGTTGGACCCGTGCATGGGTCCCGTTTTGATAATCCGAACTGTACAATATGTAAAACTCGTCTAGTATTATATACCTGTAAAAAATCACGTCTATCGGATATCGCAAACTACATGATCAAATTAGTTTTGTATAAAAAATGGATGGTGTTATAGTTAACAGTTGATAAAAAAACTAACATAATCAAATAACTATCAATATCCAATCAATGTGATTTTTTATAAGCATATGGTACTCGATGAGTTCTACACATTCAACGGTTCCGATTAAAAAAATGGGACCCGTGGTGGGCCCCTACGGGTTGAACAACACTTTCTAATCAAAACCCAAAAAGGAGGTAATATTTTCTCATGTATTCATCCAGCCGACTGCACTGCCATTCCGTACGCCTACTACACACTTTTCTCCTACACACTTATTTATATAATTTTTTAATACACATTTTTTTTATAAAAAGTCAAAAAATTAACCCAAATATTCATATTTTTTTTCTCAATTTTTTAATCCAAAAAAATAAAAAATACACTTATTTAAAACACCTCCAACAATTCCCAAGTCAAGCCAAGTGTGAGATTTTAGGTGGAGGTTGGTTTTTTTAAGCCTTTTGGAGGAAGAGTGGTTTATAAGTTAATTTTTTAATTTATTTAAGTTATGAGCAGTGATTCGTAGCTCGAATCACTAGTTGAATTTGGCTCGAATTTGTCGTCGGAGGAGGAGGAGGGAGGAGGGAGGAGGAGGAGGGGAGGGGAGGGGCCATAAAAATGGCTGGAGGAGGAGTCAGGGCCGGAGGGACGGCTGCGCGGGGCTGCGAGCTGCGGCGTGCTGCGACGATCGGAGCTTCTGCGACGATCGGCGGCGTGCTGCGACGGGGACGGCGGGCGGAGGCGGCGGAGGCGACGAGCTCCTTGCGACGACGACGGCGGCCGGACCTCCCTCTCTCCTCTGGTTTCACCTGGTTTCAACGGAGAAGAAGAAGGAAAGAAAAGGAAGAAAAAGAGAAGAAAAAGAAAAGAAAAAAAAAATCCAAAACGACGTCGTTTTATAAATTCGAGCCAAAATCGGGCCGGAGTTTTCGAGCTACCAGGAATTACAAATCAATGATAAATTTTACAAATACTAATAATTAAAAGTATAATTTTTTTATATATAAATCTGTAATTATTTTTTAAAAGATACATTGATTTGTAATTTTTTCTTTTTTTAAGTTTTTTTTTTTTCACTTATAAGTCTCATTAGACTGGCCCCTATTTTTTCTTTTTATTTGATTCAAAACCCAATGAATTACCATCATAGTAATAAAAATAAAATACAAATTTTATAAAGAAATTCCCAAAGTGAGAAAGACCCAATTAATACACTTCTAATAAGGTGTAGGAGTCCAAATCAAACTAGTAATTCGGTTGATTCGGTCTTTCTTTCAAATAACCCACTAATTTTTTTTATTTTTTATTTTTTATTTTTTTAAAAAAATGAGTTTAAAAAGACAAGTGAATGTATGCCTCATCATTTGTAATTTTTATTATTAGTGATTTTTTTTTTTAACACCACCATACAAAAATATTATATACTCAAAAAATATTTAAAATTTGAATCTATTGTATGAATTTAAATTTGATATCGTGTATAAACTAAGAACTTTTCTTAAGTGTGCAACTTACACCTTACACTTATGTCTTTCTGTTTGCTGTCCTGTTTTATGTTTACACCTTCCACTTATACTTTTTGTGTTGGTTGCATATGGTGTGCAACCTTAAGGATTGCACACCATAACAGGACCCATAAACTAATTCGCATATTTTGAATTTGTAACATTTTCACACCATCTAAATTCTCTAATATCAAGTTGTGCGATTTTTTTGTAAGATTAGTAATTGATCACTATTTATATAATAATTCAATAAACTAATATCCATGGATCTCTTCTCTCATTTCAAATCTTACGCTTACCTATTTACTTTCGCAATGTATTTGCCAATCAATAATTACTTTAAGGCGTTGGCTTATGTCCAGTTCTTAATCGGATTGGACCGTGTTGTTGGGCCCGTAGGGGTTTACCACGGGTCCCGTTTTGATAATCTGAACCGTTTAATGTGTAGAACTCGTCGAATACTATAAGCCTGTAAAAAATCACGTTAATCGGATATAGGTAACTATGTAATCAAATCAGATTTTTGTCAACCATTAATTTATTCACCGTCTATTTTTTTTATACAAAACTGATTCGATCACATAGCTACCGATATCCGATTAACGTGATTTTTTACAAGCTTATAGTACTCGACGAGTTCTACACATTGAACGGTTCAGATTATCAAAACAGGACCCGTGGTGGGCCTCCACGGGCCCAACAGCACGGTCCAGTTCGATTAAGGACTGGACAGAAGCCAAGCCCTTACTTTAATTATCGGGGGCATACCCACCTATATGAATAATCTAAACAACTAAGGAGCAGGATTCTTTTCAGTCGGAATTAAACTGGAGCATGTTGTTGGGTTTGTGGGTGTCCATCACGAGTCTGTTTTGATAATCTGAATAATTTAATGTATAGAACTCGTCGAATAGTTTATCCCTGCAAAAAATTACGTTGATTGGATATCAGTAGTTACCTGATTAGATCAAATTTCTATCAACGATAAATATAATTTTAAAAATAAATTGTTGACAAAAATCTGATTCGATCAACGTGATTTTTTTATACCACTACAAGGAAAAGCAGTTTTGGCGACTAAAAACCAAATTTTTGTCGCTGAAAGTAGCACAATTGGCAACTAAAATGGAATTAGTAGCCAAAAGTGAAGACTTTTGTGAAGACTTTTGGCGACTAAAAGAGTTTAGTAGCCAAATGTATAGTTATTGGCGACTAAAAACAGATTTAGTCACTGAATGTATGGGTTTTAGCGACGAAAGGTTTTTTAGTAGCCAAAAGTATAGGTTTTGGCCACTAAAAAACAGTTTGGTCGTAAAGTGAAGCTTTTTGGCTACTAAAAAAAATTTAGTAGCTAAAAATAGGCAATTGGCGACTAAAATTCAATTTAGTAGCCAAAAGGGGACGTTTTTGGCGACTAAAAACAGGTTTAGTCGCCAAAAATGCTACTTTCAGCCGGAACTTATTTTTTTAGCGACTAAAAAATATTTTAGTAGCCTAAAATTACATTATTGGCGACTAAATATTTAGTCGCCAAAAGTGGCTTCAATTTTTTTTTAGTAAATAATTTATTTTTTACATAAATTATATTGCATAAAAATAATTATATTTATATATATAGTTTTATATTAATACGGGTCAATATAGTATATAAATAATATATATTGCATATATATTCATGTGATGTAGTGGCATAGTGGAAGGAGTGTGTTGCTAAAGGTTTAGAAGGTTGGTGGTTTGAATCTCAGAAAAAGCAAAAAAGTTAGCTTTTTTTTTTTCCCACCGAACAACCTTTGGCGACTAAACTATTGGTCGCCAAAAGTATTTGTTTTGGCGACTAAACAGTTTGGTCGGCGTTCCATCAACTATTGGCGACTAAAAGATTAGTCGCCAAATGTATAATTTTAAATAGTGGAATTGAGTATTGGCGACCAAAACTTTGGTCGTTAAAGACCTGTCTTTTTGCGACTAAAACCTTTTTAGTCGCCAAAACCTTCTGTGACCATTTATTCGCGACAAAACCGGCGACTAAAAAATTTAGTCGGAGAAGGTAAAAAGACGACTTTTGGCGACTAAAAATGAACCTTTGGTGACTAAAAATTTTGTCGCCAAAGGTGATTTTTCTTGTAGTGTACGGATAAAGGACTCGACAAGTTTTACATATTGAACATTTGGATTATCGAAATAAGACCCGTGATAGACCCCACGGGCCCAATGTGGACTGGAGACAAGCCTAACCCAAATATAATATACAAGTCAGTTTTGTAGATTTATTTCTAAATTTAATGATGTGTAAATGAGATAATTAAAGAATGATTAGAGAAGATATGAGAGAAAGTGATTTGTTTTAAGGAGCATACTTTCTCCAGTCCAAATCAAGCTAGAGGGTATTGTTGGGCCTTCGTGGGCCCACAATTGAGTCCGCATCGATGATCCGAACTGTTCAATATGTAGGATTGTCGAGTGCTTTATCTCTGTAAAAAATCACGTTGATCCGATATCAATATCTACTTAATCGGATCACTTTATGTCGACGGTAAATATGATTTTTAAAATAAATTGTTGACACAAATATTATACGATCAAGTATCTATTGATATCCGATCAACATGATTTTTTGCAATGATGAAATACTTGACAAGCCTACATAGTGAACGGTTTGGATTGTCGATGTAGGTTCCATGTTGAGCCCACAGAAGCCCAACAACACTCTAATTGAAAATTTCAACTGGAGAAAAGTTTAATCTCTATTTTAAATATTTTAATATATTACCACATTATTAAATTTAATTTTTTTTTTACCTAAATAGCACTGCTCATAAATCTATGTATCTCGAAATCAATCCCACAAAACTAAACACATACAGTAATAAAATTGCACCTATAAATACGTGTGTATCATAGGGGAACTGCATGAAACATTCATCCCTAGTAAAACAAACACAAGACCATGGCATTGTCTATTTCCACCACCACCACCGGCGCTGCCACCGTCACCGCTGTCATCTCATTGATCCTTCTCCTCCTCCTTCCTCCTTCTTATTGTTACGAATTTGTCCCTGACTCTGATGCAAATCTTATAGAGGTCGCGCTAAATTTAGAGTTCTTAGAAACAGAGTTCTTCTTATATGGCGCCTTGGGACATGGCTTGGATAGCATCGCTCCGAGTCTAGCCGCCGGAGGTCCACCACCAATTGGCGGCACACAGGCTAAACTAGACGCTTTGGTAAAGGACGTTATCCTCCAATTTGGGTTGCAGGAAGTTGGACACTTGAGGTATATATATATATATCATCTAACTGAGGTAATTTCTTTGTTTGGATACTTTTCCTGTATAATTTTTCAAGTTTTGAATATGTTGCAGGGCAATTAAGAGCACGGTGAGAGGGTTTCCGAGGCCACTGCTGAATATAAGTGCAGAAGTATTTGCAAATGTGATGAACAGTGCAATTGGAAGAAACTTGGAGCCACCTTTCAATCCTTATGATAATGAACTTAAGTTCCTACTTGCCTCCTATGTTATTCCTTATGTTGGACTCACTGGATATGTTGGAGCTAATCCAAACTTACAGAGTTTCGCTGCCAAAAGGGTATATATGTGTGTGGGTGTGTGTGCCGATTTCAATAACTTAACTTTTGTATCTAGTTTTTGATACGTATTGCTCCAGATATTGTTATTCTGCAATCTATTTAAAACCATTTTATGATACCTGATTTACAAAAAAAAATTGTTATGGACTGTAAAAATTTATCTCGATTTTTTTCTGAGTTTGTACCATTACTAGTTTGTTTATGTATTTAAATGCATGCATGCACGTGAATGTATCAGCTAGTTGCGGGGCTTTTGGGAGTGGAGTCCAGCCAAGATGCAGTTATCCGAGGAATGCTCTACAGGCAGGCGACAGCAACGGTGGACCCATATGGAATCAGTGTGGCAAATTTCACAGACAAAATCTCAGAGCTGAGGGATAGGCTGGGATGCGATGGCCTGAAAGACGAAGGCCTTATAGTACCGGAAGCTGAAGGAGCTGAGGGAAAGATTTCAGGCAACGTGCTTGCCGGAGACAAAAACTCTCTTTCTTATGACAGAACTCCGGAGGAGATACTGCGAATCGTGTACGGTAGCGGAGATGAGCATGTCCCCGGTGGCTTCTACCCTATGGGAGCTAATGGTCAAATTGCCAAGTCATATCTGCAACATCCATGAAGATTTTACTGATGATTAATAAGCCAGTGTTGGTGTTGAATAATGAGCTAGCTAGCTTACTTGGTGTGTTTACAGTATATGTAGAACTTGTCAACTTGGCTTATAATGGCTTGTCTAGAGATAAATTTGAATAAATGTTCATGGTTGTTTCATTTTATGTACAACAATAAAGAAAGATTATCCTTCTCCGTTGGTTTCTTCGCAAACATTTTTCTAGCATATGGTTTTACTTTTTCTAACGTGGTTGGAATGTGAAAGGATCCGAAATTATAAAAAATTATCACAAAAGTCTATATTTTTATAATTTATCCACTGTCCTTCTTTTCTGTAATTTTTTGTTATGTAAATATTTAGCCCTGGTTACATCTAACATATTATTTTTGAGAAAACAAGGTAATTACTCCTAAATTACTTTCATATATATATATATATAATATGGTACAAGGATTTTTGAAAATATCTCAAAATATGTTAAGAGTTACATTGGGTTGGTTTGAGATATCCTAAAAAAGTATACTTTTTGACTTATTGGCTTATATGGGTTGGGTTTGGGTTGTGTTTGATGTGATGTGTTAGAGAGGTGATGTGATTTAAATAAGATGATGTGACTTAAATAGGATAGTGATTTTTAACTTTTTGTATTATTTAGTAGATGTCAAACTTGCCTTGATTTCAATGGTTTAGATTATACTAATCAACTAATCCAAGGGTCCAGATGAAATTTGTGTTTTTGCTTCTCCTGCCCAAATATATGACTTTTTACTTATTTTCTCTATTTCCCATGTTAAACATATATTCATCTCTCTCTTCTTACATACTCCCACAACCCTTTTTTGCCTACATTTTCCTCCCCCTTCTCTTTAAGTTTCAATTATGTAATATTAATAGGTGACACTCTTATAATCTTCAACTATGGTGGTTCTCTCTCACTCTCTCTAATCTTTATTATTTGTTAATTCTATTTGTTCATTGCGAGACCATTAACAGTTTCAATCATCTCTTCAAACTATAAAATATGATGCCCTATCTCTCTCTAACTATTTCAAAAAATTATTGAGTAAATGGGTGATTGAAAATGCCCTCTCTCTCTCTCTTCAAATGGGTTTCTCTCTCTAACCTACAAAATGGGAATTTATTTTGGTTTTATTCATCAACTACCCTATCTCTCTTTAAAAGTTTGTGGGTTTGATCAACTTTTAGATTTGGGTTTCATCCTTGTACATTGATTGAAAATGCCCTCTCTCTCTCTCTCTCTCCTCAAATGAATTTCTCTCTCTAACCTACAAAAATTCCCATTTAGTCAATAATTTTCTTTTGGTTTCTCTCTCTAACCCAATGCCTTCTTCATCCTTTTACATTGATGATTGAAAATGCCCTCTTCAAATGGGTTTCTCTCTCTAATCGAATGCCTTCTTCATCTTTTTACATTGATGATTGAAAATGCCCTCTTCAAACGGGTTTCTCTCTCTAACCCAACCAGAAAATGCCCTCTCTCTTCTCTCTCCAAATGGGTTTCCCTCTCTTCAAACTATAAAATATGATTTGGCTTCCAGTTGTTTTGCTTTTCTTTTTGTCTTGTTTTGTTGGTTTCTCACCAACTGGAGCTTGGAGCTTCAATTAGCTCCAAGCTCCTCTTTATTGATGTTCTGTATCTTTTTTGCTGCTTTCATCAATATAGATTTTCTTTGCCGATCAAAAAAAAAAAAAACCTATCCTATCTCTCTCTAAAAATTTGTAGGTTTTATCAACTTTTTTATTTTAGTTTTTTGATTTGGGTTTCATCTTTTTATGTTGATAAATTGATCCCGTTTTTTTGTTGATAAATTGGTTAATGTAGTATTATTTCTCATTTTCCTATCTTGGGCAATAAAAATTACACAATTTGATTTTTTTATTATTATTTTTATTTAAAAATGAAAATGAAATTATCAAATTATCTGTAATGTGATCACGCCATTATTGTTTCCAATCACTTTGGATCATGCTAAGCATTGTTTGGATGGCCATCACAAGATTACTAAGTGGTTGTTTGGGATTCATTTTTTTTTAAAAAAATTTAGTTAATGCGTTTTAAAATTTTATTTTTTTAGTGAGTGAAACATGCTAATTTTATTTTATTTTTTTATTTTATTTTTTTTTAACTCATGACAATTGATTTTGTGGCTTTTAAGTTTTTGACTTCTTAGCCTATTGCCAAATGCATCCTTAATTCTCAATTCACATCATTAGTTTTGTTTGATTTCTTACTTCTTCTTCTTTTTTCCTTTTTTCAAAGCAATAGGTACTATGTACTTAATATTTAATCATTTGTATTTTTTAAATTATCTATTTAACGTGATATTATTCATTGATTTTTAGTTGGATAACATAAATTCTGCAATGGCAAAGCAAGATTGAACTGACAGTATTGTGTGTATAGCTTTAGTTGCCTTCATCAAATTTATATGTGTGTATTCAAATTTATTGATTCATTGTGATGATTGTTTGGTAATTTTATTTTTATTTTTATGTTTTTTGTGTATAAATTTCAATTTCAATTTGGATTTTCCAGGTGATAAATAGTGAACTTCATAATTTTGGGTTTCATCTTTTTATGTTGATAAATTATTGAATTTCATTATGTTCTTTTTTAAAAACATAATTATTATTAATGATCATGGCATGTTTAGAAAAACACAATAGATTTTGCATAAGTGAGACTTTTGTTCCTCCTAAATATGAGTATCTCAGTGTTTCCCTAATTCGTAAATAACTATTTCCCTATTCTTAATATGTGTATTTCTATAAATTCCCACCAACCTTCTCCCGAAAATTGCAAGGTAAGCCCTTTTTTTTTTTTTTTGTGTTTTTATTACTATTATCTTAACTGTTTATATCTTAATTATTTCTATCTATGACTGTCATGACCCAAACTTGCTCCTAAAAGTTTAGGTCATGACCGACCTGTAATTAGGCCTCAAATCAAAAATCAAATAACATAATTAATTCCACAAAGGGGCCTAAAGCAAAATCAATTCAATAATACAATATCCATCGAGCCATGTGTATAAGCCAGGATCATTACACAACTTTCCTTAAGAGGAAAAGTTCATGTGTGCTGTTCAGATATAATTACAATCTAAGGCAGGTACATGTACAATTAGTGAATGACCCAAAAGTTACATGACCATAAAACGTTCAACAAAACCACCAAAAACATTACAAAAATGTGGCACTAAACTCTATAAGAAACAAAAAGACTTCACTTGGACTTAACCAAAATTTCCACAAAAAGGCGCCTGAAGTTGACCTAGGGCTGACCTCCAAGCTGACCACCTACAAAACATACATGAATACAAAATGAGCCAAGCTCAGTGAATAATAATAATGTATTAAAGCATATAAACAAACGTGTGTCTTACAAATTGTAAAGCGTGTACGTAACTCATGTATATCCTTTTTATCAATACATTTCAAAACGGCCTCGGGCCCAATCATAATAACAGAACGGCCTCGGACCCAATAATAACAGAACAGCCTCAGGCCCAATAATAACAGAACATAAATAATGTTAGAACAAATCGTCTTGAATTCTTCAATTAGTGGTCTTCGAGTCTTCAAAATTTGGCGATGATTGTGTCTATGTAGAACAGAAATTTAATACTTCAAGTCATATTACTTAGTCGCTTTCCTAAAAATAATATTTGCACCCACCAAAAGGTGTGCAGAGGGTTGCAGCAAATTTGTCTCCAGGATACAATGAAGCCTGATCTAAAGATCAAATCTACCGGCATTCGCATTGACGACAGTAAATCAGAATACTCTTGATATAATCAAGAAAAACCAAGACATTGACAATCAGATCTGCAGAACTTGTTTACCAATAAGAAAAGTAGAAATTTGCTTAATATACTCTTGATTGAAAACTCTAAATCAAGAGAGAGAGAGGAGAGAGAGAGAGAGAGAATTGCAGGAATAAATTCTGAATTTTTGGATGGAATAAATTAGCTGATTTCACAGCCTATTTATAGGCCTTGATGCACCTAATCGAATGGTCATGTCCCTTGATTGCATCCGATCAGATTTGACTGTTGGATCGACGATCTACAGTGCAGATCATTCTCACACCGAATAAATGCCTTGACTAATCACACCTGATCACGATCGGGTGCCATCTCATCCGTACGATCACGTGCATCTCCAATCAACAAGTATGATCAACCCGCTCCAGATCGAACACACAACCGTTTGATCGATTGGTTGACTCATCGCCAACAGATGACACGTCACTACTATGTAGAGCTGACTGTATTTCACGTCACCCAGTCACGTCATCACTCCAACCTGTTCGATGCAAATAGGAAAGCGCCCTCATGGCACCTTGCGTTGATGCGTCCGTGCTAAGTGCAAAGTGTGTCATCAAACACTACATAGCCCACTACCCACGCTGCGCGTGTGCGGGTGCGAATGGTGCGAAGCACCATCCTTGTGGTGTGGGTGCATGCACACTAGCTTTCACCTCACAATTCCATCTTCAAAGGAATATTCTATGTAGCACTTTATTAAGTGCTCCATGTTTTCCTCTTTTTCCGTTGTGGGACAAAGTCCCCAAGCTTATTTAATGTTTTCCAAAGAACAACAAGGAAGCTTTTGAAAACACCCAAAAATTAAACTACACATTTTAAAAATCATTTTGAAATTTCGCCAACAAATAATTCACATCTCATACTCACATTCCATATTTCAATTCTTGTAGTTCATTCATTCGAATAAAACATAACTTCAGAGAACCACACATTAACGTATCAAAATAAATACAAGTGAACATATATTTACAATACTATTACTCACAGTGATCCGGTCATGTAGTAGTCCCTTCCGGCGAATGACCTACACATCCCACACATAAATTGGTAAGTAATGCATTCCTTTCTTAGTTTCTTGCCTTTTATCTTTCTTTTGTTTCATTCATTTTCTATTCATTTTTATGCATTTTGGGAGGTATAAAATATACAGATTAACAGGTTCAGAAAGTTGAAAGGGATGTCAGAAAGCAACAGAATTTTTCCTCTCTTCCCGCATGTGCGGAGGTTCGTTACCGCACATGCGGAGAGGTGTGCCACACGTGCATTTATTTCAAATGGACCCCGTACGTGCGGTCCTCGGCTCTGCTGTGCAGTCCGAAAATGCAACAAAAACAAGCTTACTAAGGGCATTTCTAAGGCACAAATCAAGCAACATCACTTCAAAATCATAATCATATGAACACAAGAAATATGAAGCTCAAACTTACATAGATCCAAACCTCCCTTTATTTGATATATAAAACCCTACTTTCCATTTTGCTTTCATTCCTTCAATATCTTTCATCTTTTCATATATATTCATACATATACATAAGTCCAAAGCATGCAGGAAATAGGATGAGTTAGTAATTTCCTAGAATCCAACTCAAATCAGACTCAAAATAAAGGAACCAACTCACAATCAAACAAAATGTAAAGATTACATGTTCACTTCCATGAGATTTGTTCAATCAAATTCATAACTCATAAACCCTAATCTCCATTAGTGTCAAAGCTTCATTTTAGACCTTCTTTTACTTAATTGAAGGAAGATTGAGAAGTATTTAGGTGATTTCCACTTACCTTGAGCTAATTCTTTTATTCTTCTTTCAATTTCTTCAATCTCCCAACTCCTATGTTGAACCCTTCTTCTTCTCTCTCTTTGTTCTCTTCTTTTTTCTCTATTATATGGTATTTTTCCTAAGTTTCCTTAGCCTCTTGTAGATATATCTATCTCTTTTAAGCTTTGAGTCAAAATGGGACTAAATTAGGAAATTAGTCAAATGAAGTCAATTAAAGCATTACGAATCAAATTTTTGCAAAACTTCATATTATATTCTAAAAATCATGCTAATCATAACTGTAAAGTCAACTTCGGTTTATCGCACCTCTAAGGTTTTCAATTTACAATCTAAAGGTCGTAATTTCAACAAATTTTCTCACAACCGACAGATATACTTTTCATAACCATATAATTCACACATTAAAACATGAAATTTCATGTCAAACATATAAACACACATATAATCATACATCTAATGAGAGGTTTAAGCATATGAGAGAGTCGGGTTATTACAATGACAATTATTTACCAATGGTTTTTATTATCCAAAAAAATTCAACTGAATATACAAGTGAAGGTTTTTGAAAGTGTTCAATTTGTCTTAGAGAGATATATTTTGTATGTGTTTTATAGCTTATTTACGTTTAACTTGATCAAAAATTATGTTTTTTTTATTAAAAACATAATTATTATTAATGATCATGGCATGTTTAGAAAAAAAACTAGATTTTGCATACTAAATTCATAAATATGAGCGTCTCAATGTTTTCTTAATTCGTAGATAATTGTTTTCCTACTTTTAAAATTTGCATTTTTTTATGTGTTTTTTTATTTTTATTTATTCTCATCTTGATTGTAACCAATTAAGTATTTAAATTAAATTTTGACTTTTTTTATCCGATTTGCTACCAATGGTTTTATTATTATGTACAACTGATTTGGAAAAAAAAAATTGATTTCCATACATGGTTGTTAACTTTTTTTAAGGTTGTATGAAAATTCTCAAGAATGTAAAATTGATTTAGTATTGCTTTTTTGTTTCTTAGTGTAACCAAATACTTTTAGGTTGAAGCATACACATATTTTGTAAAGTTTTAACCGACTTTTTTGTAAAGCATACATCTATTATCGACTCAGATGTATGGAAACATAATGTTTGTTTTGCTTATGTAGTTATAATTTGATTGGCAACAGTAGTACTAGCAAGTGTGCATTGTTTGGTGTTTAATTTAGTTAATTTTTTTTTTAAAGATTGTAAAGTATTAGTTGGTGTGCATTCATTTTTTTTAGATTGCAGAGCACTGATTGGTGTGCATTGATTTATTTGGAATTGCAGAGTATAGGCTAGTACGCATTGTTTGATGTTTAATTTTCAATTTAATTTGTTGAGATCGCATAACACTTCATGGTGTGCTTTATTTGGTGTTTAGTAATTTATTTATTTATTTATTTTTATAGATTATATAGCGTTAACAAGTGTACAATAGTTTTAATTTGTGTGTTTTGTTTAATGTTTATAATTTTTTCTTAACTTGCTTCTTTTTTCTTTTTTTTTGATCGGCAAAAAAAAAAAACGTTATTGATGAAAGAGCAAAGTATAAGGTACAAAACAATTTACATCAATAAAGAGAGGTGAGTGCAAAAGTATCATGATAAGCAAGATCATCCCAACTATGTTGCCACCAAAAAGTCCATCCTATCATTTGCTAGTACCCCCCAAGTTGGTGAGCAACCAACCAAAGTAACAAAACAAAACACAATCAACAAACAGAGAACGACATAGCACTCCTCTGCAACATCAGCACAGCATATCAATTCAATATATCAGTTCAACACAAGTATATCAGTTCATTCCACTTCTCCCTTTTGTCAACCACCAAGACTCTGCAGCCTATTTCTTCTCATACAAAACCTGATTTCCCTTAAATTAGATAGGAAATCCTGAACATTTAAATGATACAACTTGAGGTAGGTATGCTTTTACTATTTTGATTTGCAATATGTTGTTATTTTTATTTCAATTCTGTAGAGCATGTAGTATAAGCAAAATTGTTAAAAGTTCTTTAAGAAGGTTAATATTTCTTTATATTATTTTAGTGTCTTTATCAAATTTCAACATGATACGTATAAATTACAACTGAATTTTCATCCCAACATAATTTATATTGTGCCTTTAGGCACCGGCATCCACTAGTATATATATATTTGGAGCAGTTATGAGCCAGTCTTATGGATCGAATTCACTACAACAAAATGCACCTTTAGCGACTAAATTAGCGACTAAAAAAAATTTAGTCGCCGAAAGTAATGGAATTGGCGACGAAATTTTTTTTTAGTCAGCAAAAGTACAACATTTAGCTACTCCTTTTTTTTAGTAGGGGTATATTGGTTATTAGCGACTAAAAAAAATTTAGTCGCTAAAAATTGCCAGAATTGGCGACAAAAAAGAATTTTAGTCGCCGTATATTGAGTTTTGGCTACTAAAACCAGTTAGTCGCCGAATGAAAAATAAAAAATTATTTTTTTACCTTTGGCGACTAAAATTTTGGTCGCCAAAAGTTTATTTTCAGCGACAAAAAGAATTTTAGTCACTGTAGGTTGAGTTTTGGCTACTAAAATATTTAGTCGCCGAATAGAAAATAAAAAATTATTTTTTTACCTTTGGCGACTAAAATTTTGGTGGCCAAAAGTTTATTTTCAACGACAAAAATAATTTTAGTCGCCGTAGGTTGAGTTTTGGCGACTAACATTTTAGTCGCCGTTTGAGTTGATTTGGCTAAATAATTTACTCGTTATTACTTACATTTTTGCCGACAAAATTTGAAATTAGTCGCCAAAGCTGCCAAAATTTTAGTGGGAAAATGAAACCTATTGGTGCCCTCCCAGGTATTCTCCTCTATTTAGGAATACAAAGCACTATCTCTCTCACACACACACACACACACACACACACACAATCACCACCAAATCTCACCTCACCTCAGGCGCTTACCACCGGGAAGCATTTGACGTCGCACATTGCCACCGTCACAAATCGTCACCGTTGCAAATCACCATCACCACTGCCGCAATACCAGGTTATATCTCGCTCTTTCTCTCAGTCTCGCGCTCTCTCCTCTCTCACTTTCGACCTTGCCGTATCCCCAAATCGTATAAAACTTGCCCGAGATCCATAAGTGGCTTGCTATGCTAGTGTTGTTGCTCTTTATGAAATTTGTTAACCCTTTTTTTTGTTAACTAATATACTGAAGTGCCTCTGGGAAAGAGGTGTGAGTCCAAATTGGGTTCAATTTATCACGTAATTAAGAGTAATTGCGTAATTAGGTACAACCTGTATAGTGAGAGCATACTACATTAGGCAAAATAATTTTGTTATGAAATTAATTTGTAGAGTGTTTAAGCTTTTTGATCTGTGATTTTATTTTTATCATGGAAGACACAAGTTTAAGCTCATATACACCCACACTCATCATTTCCCCTTGCTCCCTTGTTGATTGTTTGATGTTTGAGGATCAAAATAAAGGTTTAAAAGCCCTCCTAAAACAGCCTCTGCTGTTGCAAAATTCCATCTTTCCCTTCACTCTCTTAGTTTGCTTCATTACTAGGAATAGTTAATGATGTTGCAGGTTGTGGCTAGAAAGCAATGATTTGATGAGGTAATCTATCTCCATTGTGTTCTTGTTGTCATTATTTTTTTTCCCCCAATTGTTGTAGTTGGCTAATGTCTGAATTCAATGTTTTAGAGTGATTTGGAGTATCAATTTTACTTTGTGATTACGAAGACGATATGAAACAGGTAGGCAATAGATGGTAAGATATTGTTCACTTTTTTATTTTTTATTTTTTGTCTTTATATTAAGCATAAGTAATTTGTTGCAAGCTAAATGTCTTTAAATTAATGAGCAGATGACATACCTGACTAAAGGCGAATTTGTGCACGTTCTTCGTCACCAAAGCACTAGATTCTCTCGGGGGAGCTCAAAATATAAAGGAGTGACCTTGCACAAATGTGGTCTATCGGAGGCTCAAATGGGACAGTTCCTTGGGAAGAAATGAGTGCCTTTAAACTCAAAACTGTTACTAATTACTTAAATGATCCTATTGTTAGATGTAAATATTAGAAGTTACAAAACCTGGTAGTTGGTGTTAGGAACTCTGATTTGGTTTTTGAGAACTTTCCATTGTGCTTTTTCTCATGCTGGATAAAAATCTAGGATGGTAATTTCAAAGTAGAAATGCTTAGGGACCCCTTTTATCTATGAGATTATGATGTTTGCTTGCAGGTATATGTATCTTGGGTTATTCAACGGTGAAGTAGAAGCTGCAAGGTCCTTGTGTTCTCTACTGCAGCATCATCAGGATTCACTATTTTGAATCTGGTTAGCTCGGTGATAGCTTGTTATATTTTGTATTCTTTGGACTGATAATCAGATCATGTAAGTGAACCAAACAACTCCTAAAACAACTGTTCTTTCTCTTTCTGTTTTCTACTTTTGGAAACACACTGTTTAGCACAGTCTGATACTTTGTGAGATTTTACTATTTTTTTGTGTTTTTGATTTAATGTTTCTTGTTTTAGGATGGAGATTGTTTGCTTGAAATTTATTCTATAATTGCTCTGTTTTGTTTTATTAAGAAATTCCCTATTTCTGCTAAATTGTTCTATCTATAATTATGTATAATTAATAACCTAATTTGGGCTCTATTTGTTTTGAAAAATTCCAATTCAGTAATTAAGAAGAATCTTTGTCTTGATTGATTCAGAATGATTTGCTTTGATTAGACAAACCATAAATCATAAACTGTATGGAACATTATACAAATAAATAGGACTTGTGACAATTGACGAAATATTATTCGGACCCATAGGTTGGGATTTAGAGCCGAATACGCCCAAAACTTAGTCGAAAAAGGGCATTTCGGGGGTGAAAATTCAAAACAACCCCCGAACCACCGTGTGGCCGACACGGGCAACTTCCCCATGCCAAATATGACTTGTGACAACTGACGGAATATTATTCGGACCCGTAGGTTGGGATTTAGAGCCGAATACGCCCAAAACTTAGTCGAAAAAGGGCGTTTCAGGGGCGAAAATTCAAAACAGCCCCTGAACCACTGTATGGCCGACACGGGCAGCTTTCTCATGCCAAATATGACTTGTGACAACTGACGAAATGTTATTCGGACCCGTAGGTTGGGATTTAGAGCTGAATACGCCCAAAACTTAGTCGAAAAAGGGCGTTTCGGGGGCGAAAATTCAAAACAGCCCCCGAACCGCCATGTGGCCGACATGGTCAGCTTCCCCATGCCAAATATGACTTGTGACAGAATGTTATTCAGACCCGTAGGTTGGAATTTAGAGCCAAATACGCCTAAAACTTAGTCGAAAAATGGCATTTCGGGGGCAAAACTTCAAAAGAGCCCCCGAACCGCCGTGTGGCCGACACGAACAGCTTTCCCATGCCAAATATGACTTGTGACAACTGACGGAATGTTATTCGGACCCGTAGGTTGGGATTTAGAGCCGAATACGCCCAAAACTTAGTCGAAAAACGGTATTTCGTAGGCGAAAATTCAAAACAGCCCTTGAATCGCCGTGTGGCCGACACAAACAGCTTCCCCATGCCAAATATGACTTATGACAACTGACGGAATGTTATTCGGACCCGTAAGTTGAAATTTAGAGCCGAATACGCCCAAAACTTAGTCGAAACAAGGCATTTCGGGGGCGAAACTTCAAAACAGCCCCCGAACCTCCGTCTGACTCTCAAGGGCAGCTTCCCTATTATAAATAGGACTTGTGACAACTGACAGAATGTATTGGAGATGTATAGTAATGGAAAATTATGGGAAAAATATTCAAAAACCAATATGAACTCAGTTTACGCCTTGTTTTAAACTTGCTAATTTTTTGAGCGTACACACGTGCGTTATATTATATTTAAGCTTTCATACAATTATGAAACATGCTCATGGTGTTTCTGAGGCCATATGCGTCATGAGATATCAAGTATTATTTCTTTGATGAACCATTTATAGGTGTCTCAACATATATTTCTACATATTTTTCTTATGATTGAAATTTATTTTTGTTATTATTTTTATCACATGTTCTAATATCCTTTCTGAAATGGCGCTGACATACATTAATAAGCAGCGATGGTTTTATATCCAATCTAATGATTCAAGTGCCTTTTGCAAACAAATAATGAGGAAGTTGGTAAAAATAATACTTTCTATTCACATTGGGCTTTGATATTGGTTTAGCCACAGAATTTGGATACATGTTGCATACAAATAGAAGATTGTTACATTAGCTTTATGTTACTAACGAAAGATTTAGTAATGATTGTTCTGCATTTAGCAATGTTCCTTATAACAAAAGACTTTAAAAAAGACTGTAGACTGACTAATAATTGATTCATCATGGAAGGTTGTTTCTCACTTATTTTTATTTGTCACTTGTTGGCAAATTCATTCATGAAGTTGAACATTTTTTGGTCCAATTCTTTTTTCTTTTTTTTTTTGTAGATGACTTTGTTGCGTGGACTTCCAGAGATATTTTGGTGTATGGAGAAAAAATTGTACTTTTGTATAGAAGTAATATAATACTTTTGTCGTCTCCGGCTTTTGTGCAGTTAACTATTACTGATACAGAAAACTTTTGGCAGCGAACAGATAATTACTGGTATGGTAGATAGATCACCTTTTGTCGCCGTACATATATATGAGTTTTTGTTGTGGTACATAGATGTACTTTTGGCTTGGTACATACTGTCACGACCCAAACCCGCCCCTATGGGTTTAGTACCGTAACCGGCCAGTAATCCGTGATTACCGAAGGCCTGCTTAACAGTAAGACAGTATTACAGAGTACGGGGTATGGCTGGAGCCAAAACAGTAAATAAACAATGTCCAATGAGCTGTGACAGTCGGTATGCAAAAAGACTTTTCATACATATATATACAATCAGTGCAAAACAGTATGTACCACATTTACAATCATTCGGAACAGGGACCTAATCCCTATTAAACAGTACAGTAACAGTCTATACGGATTACAAAAAAGATACAGAGACAGACGAGGGAAGTTAAAACACCCCTAAGCCATAGCTTGACAGGCTCGGAACCTCGCAGTGAGGCATAGTGGTTGGCTTGACAAAAAGGGGAGTCTAACCCACGCTCCTAGCTCCGGTCTGGTGCCTGAACACCTACATATATATATAAACAATGAGCTAAAACCCAGTGAATAACATAATGCGTAAAGGGGTTGACAATGAATGTCCTTTCAGTATTGAAAACAGTCAATTGATTCAGTATATCACTCATTCAGTCATAACAGTCATATGTGGTACATCCATTAGCAGAACAGTACAGTAAACAGTAGGTCTTGAAAGACCGAGCAGTCAATGATGGTCATCATAACAGTACACAGAAGTTCCAAGATAGGAACTAACAGAGATCTCTGTAACAGTAGCAGTAACAGTAACAGTAGTTGCTATGGATGCCACAATACAGTTCAGAATAGAGGACATACATTCATTCAGTTAACAGTATCAATTTAGAAACAATACAGTTTAACCATTCAGAAGATATTCATATTTGAACGTATCTTTGCACAGTTGTTACTCACAGAGTTCTGGGCTATAAGCAGCTAGAGCGCGTCTCCGGAAGCCAACCCTAAACAGTGACAGAATGAACACATACTAAGTTACACAGTGGGAAATCAAGGACTTAGTCCCTACTTAGACTTGGTGCGGTTCTACATCTATATCCTCATTAAGATGCTTTAAACTAGGCCTAAGAATGCCTAGGATGAAATGAGGATGCAAAGATGCCCTTTAAAAATATTTTCAGAATTTTCAGAAAAACAGGGTCCCGCTCGAGCGTGGCTTTCCCCGCTCGAGCGGACATGCAGACAAAGGTTTCCCCGCTCGAGCGTCACTTACCACGCTCGAGCAGACTGCAAAATATGGCAAAAGTACTGGATGTGTGAAAATCACGCTCGATGGGCGCTCGATACCCGCTCGAGCGTGTGACACAAGTTCCCACTCAAGCGTGAACTTACCCGCTCGAGCGTACTGTAAAACAATGCAAAGTGCTGGGAGCACGATTTTCACGCTCGAGCGCCACTTTCCCCGCTCGAGCGTGAGTCCAAATTCTGGAAATTCCATATTTGAACTTCAAGCTCAAAACCAAGTTTCAATGCATCAAATTCAATCATCTTGGGCTAATTTTCTGGAAAACACTTCAAAACTCATAACATTACATGATTCAAAGCTCAATTTGTAAAATCAAAGCCCAAAGGTGAGTCAATTAAATACAATTTCAAACCAATTTCATGAACATGATGTAAAACATAACATGCATGAATTCTAGTGAATTCAAAGCTTCTAAAACACGCTCCAAAGAGTCAATCCTTTCAAAAACAAAATGAATTCATGGTCCAATGCAAAAATATGAACATGCATGTACCAAATTCCATGTATTCAGCCTCAAAATGCTAGGATAAAAACATGCATGCATGAATTAAGCCTCTAATCAACAATCTACAACCAATTTATGATCTTAAGCTCTTATTTACCATGAACCATGCAACAATTAACTTGAATTCACAAACAGGAAGATAAATGTCCTACCTTAGGTCTTGAAACTCAAGGGTATAAGCTCAATTGCACAAATCTTCTACAATTTCTTAAGCCTCCAAGCCAATTTTGTTGAAATCACTCTTTTCCTCTCACTCTCTGTCTCTAGTCAGCTATAGCAAGGAGAAGGCTGATGAAATGTGTTGTGTCTAATGAAGAGGGCTCAAAAATGTTCCATGTAATAGGCCACTAAGTGGCAAGATAGTAAATAAGTCCAAGTGGTGCAATTTATCAATATTTGATCTAATTTAATCATGCCAAATCACATTTTAATTAAATATGCCATAAAATCACATAAATTCTAATGATCACAAAACCTCAATCAATTTCGGATTCGGCCGCCGACAAGGCCTTCAATTTGCAGTTTAAAACATACAACATAAACAGATAATTTTAACAGTCAACAGATAGGTATGCATTTCAACTAGCACATTCAATCAGTCAGTTCAGTACTTCAATCAATTCGATTACTAATCATATTCAGTCTCAGTTTAGCAGTAATCAGTAGAGTTATCAGTAATCAGGGGTGAGGGTTATTACACATACATCACCTTTTGTCGTGGTACAAATTACGATGATAATTTGTACCATGCCAAATGGTTATTTCACATGGTATAGTAAATGTAATTTTTGTATATGGAGGGCTTTACTTTTTGTATGATTCTATATGTTATATGGAATTATTATTTTAGTTTGGACAATAGTTGGTTTGTATGTACTTGGACAGTTAAAGTAATTTATTTTTTGTATACGGATGCAGATTGTGGAATGCTTGATAGTTTATGTATCATTTTATTTATATACGTATTACAGGTTGCATGAAATACAGACAGGTTATGGACACATTATAATATTTGCAATAAAACATAATATCATGTTTTTTCCAACTAAACGTTTTGTAGCAAAAAAAAAAGGCAAAAAAAAAAAAAAAACAAACATTTGGCTACTAAAAGTTTTGTAACCAAAAGAAAATCAAACATTTGGCTACTAAATTTTTTGTAGGCAAAAGAAAAACAACCATTTGGCTACTAAATGTTTTGTAGCCAAAAGAAAATCAAACATTTGGCTACTAAATTTTTTGTAGGCAAAAGAAAAACAACCATTTGGCTACTAATGTTTTGTAACCAAAAGAAAATCAAACATTTAACGACTAAAATATTTCGTAGCTAAAAACAAAAGTTGAAGAATAAAAATACTTTTGGCGACTAAAAATTTAGTAGCAAAAAATGTGGGAGTTTAGGCGACTAAATTTTTAGTTGCCAAAAGAAATAGTATTTGCCGACTAAAATTTTAGTAGCCAAAAAAGATTAACTTTAGGCGACAAAAATTTTAGTAGCCAAAACACTCGTATTTGCTTTCAGCGACTAAAAAATTTAGTAGCTAAAAATTTTTCTACCACTAAATCATTGACTTTTGGCGACAAAAAAATTGGTCGGCAAAAATGTATTATTTAATTAATTTTCCAACCTATTGGCGACTAAATATTTAGTCGGCAAATGAATACATTTGGCGACTAAATTAAGTTTAGTCGCCAATCAGGTTTCCCGACTACTCTTCAGCCACTAATTTTGCGACTAAAAAATTTAGTCGCTAAAGCCTATCGACGACTAAAAATTAACTTTTGGCGACTAAAAATTTAATCATTAAAAGTGAAAATTCTTGTAGTGATTTATTTATCAAAACATCCTACTTGAACTTTTAGTTATAAATTTATTATTCTAAAAATATTTTTTTTAAATACAATTCGACTACTTATACATTTCACATCATATTTTACTACAAATTAATATGAATAAATTAAAAAATAATCAAAATTCATGAACAAAAGTCAAAATTTCTCAACAATTCATCACTTTGATAAATTTATCACTTTTAGTACCAGTACCAAACAATTATTTCACAACTACAAAACACTTATAAAAAAATTTCAAAATTTCTTATTATCAAAATGAGGGACAATTAAGTAGAAAACATCTCTGAATGAATAAGACTAATCAACAGGACTACTAACTAATCATCCCTATTTTTTTGGGGTACAAGTTACATAACTTGAATTACAGATAACAAAATTAACAAATAACATATACGTCGGGTTTGGGTTGAACCTTAACCCGAGCCGTTTACCCATTTTAACAAGTTAAAGTTCAAATTGGATTCGATTGGAACCAGAGATATTTTGCAGTCAAGAGGACTCTTTTGAAAAGGAGCTCTCTTCTTCTCCACTGAGCACAATGTATAAATTCTACACACACATATATGTTATCTGAATTGAAGCAATTACTTTTCTCTTCTTGGAACAATTCTCGAATCTCGATTCGCAGATCTGTTATATACGCAACACACAATTGTAACTGCATGTGAGTATACACTGTTGATTACAATTCGAAAAAAATTATTTTTATCCAGGTTCAATTCCATGCTTCAGTGACTTTCTGTTATTATTCACTTCAATTTTTACGATAAATTTAACATTTTGATGATGGGTTGGTTGTACTGGGTAATTCATTCACTTTTGCGTATTGTTATTGTTGATTCTTGAATTAAATTATAGAGTGTAGAAGCTATGGGTGGACATGATGACTCAGGTTCGTCTGAGAAGAAATCAATTGGGGTTGCCAATGATGTCCCAACTTTCAATGCTGAGAATATGCAGAACAACATGAAAGCTGTCTATTACTGGTTTGTTTTTAGACCTCCCTGTAATTTCTCATCATGAGCAAAGAAAAATAAATTGACTAACTTGGCTGGTTAATTGCAATAAATTATAATTATATGGCACGTTCCAATATGGCTAGAATGCATGAAATTAGGGGTTTCCTAGGCAGCTTCGGATAAGATGCATTGGATTTTGGCAACCGGTAGACGTGTCCACAGCCTATCTATCATGGATACTAGATTTGGTGTTTTGCACACGTTGATCATGCTATGTTTTAGATTTCCTAATTCAATATGTGGAAATGAACTTATTGTAGAATGCATTTTGTCATCTCTATGAACTGCTAATTATTGGCTTCTATCTCTGCACCTTCTTTCTCCAACGTAAGCCAAATTTGCTTGGGTTGTTGTGGTTATACTTTTTGTGAAGCCATGTCTCAAGTCCTAAGATAGCTGGGTTCTGTTTTCATAAAAAAGGAAAGCTATGTGAAGAATGTGGAATGAGACAATAATGAAACCTATGTTTTAAAATAGATCTAGTCCTGCATAGAAGTTGATGTTGGGAAAAAGACTTTCGTAGCTGAATTGGGATTTAACACATTGTTGAGTTGTTCAATTCTGATTGAGAACCATACATGTTCTAATGTACATCGTTATGTTTTCATACTTTCCTTGTTCACAAACTTGTTCCGCCAAGCATTGTTGGTTGATATTAAAAGCCGAGGTTTGTCTATTTGTGCAGTCGAACATTTATGTGTATTATTGGTGGAGTTGTTGCTGGAATTTTGGGATTTACTGGGTTGACTGGATTTATCTTTTATTTCCTTGTCATGGCAATTACTTCGGTAGGACTCATAGCAAAGGCAGGGTTTTCCATCCATTCATACTTTGATTCCTGGAACCAGATTATATTTGATGGCATTTTGGGCGGGCTTATGGTACGCTTCTCTATTAATTTTCAATTATTTATTTCAAGTTTATTTTTTAAAATGTTTCCCTTGATTCTTACTTTCAAGACATTGATTTCACTCATGCATAAAATTCTTCACTTTTTGACATATCTTCCTCTATATTCCCCCCCTTAAGTTTTGTGAGTGTCCATCTTTTGAACAATACAGCGGGAGTACTCCTCTACTTGGCTCATCCTACTTTAATTCCATGATTTATATCACCGCCAATCTCTCCTTATCTATAATTAAGTGTAGTAGCTAAATTTCTCACTCTTTGGTACGCTGAAGATCTATGAGTTTTGCTTCATCCTTATTTGTATTTTTAGTTTTGCTAAAATTATATTCCATGTATGCTCCTTTCCATTTTAGAGCTTCTCTTCAAATGAAGGTTTATTATTTGCTCCTGTTTTTATTATTTCAATTAAAGTGTATGATGGAACCTGCTTTGAAGTAAAAAGCTAAGAACTAAGCCATAAATTTAAGATGAAGGGTTTGTGAAATTGCGAGTTTACTTGTTTGCCTTGTGGCTCTTCCTACTATATTCATAGATCTATGTTTTTGGGTTAGAAGATTGTTGGCTATATATTTTGTAAAACCAAATCATAGTTTGACACGTGGCAGAATAAGGTATTATGGGAAGATAATTCAAGTCTTCGATCCTGATCGAACACGTGGCGATGAACATTGGTACTTACATGATCTGAGTAGCACTAGATCAGTAAAGAAATACAAAATGACGTGGCTTCAACAGTTACTTGATATTCAAATTCAAATACAGGAGGGAAGCTCAACTGCAAGAGATGGCGTAGTAGGGCTACTTCTAAGGCAGCATGATCATCGATCATGGAGGAGCAGTTCGACGGTTCGAAGTGCAGTTCGAAGGTCATCTTCGACAAGTATAAATAGCAAGGAAGCCCTCAGAAAAAAACCCCCAGACTCAGATCATACAACCAGTCTTTACTTCATATTGTTCCTTTCCAGTTTTACAGTTCTTGTTCTTTAAATACCTGCACTTTAATACCAGCACTGCACTTCGATTCATAGGAGTAGTTTCAAGTAAATTCAAGTAGACTGTTGCTGTAAACCTCATCGAGGCTGAGTTTGAACTATTGTAAGTGTTCATTTTAATGAAATACTTCGATTGTTCTTCATATTAACTGTTATTTCTCTTAATTTCTCCTAAGTCAAGCCACCAGTGAAAGTCCTCTTCATTGAGGCTGAAAGAACTAAAACACAATCGTCTGATAATTGGTTGGCAACTATAATTTCTGTAAGGACTGATTGATCCTTGCTGGCACGCTCGCATTTACAAAATTACCCTTCGAACAGCCAAAAAGCCAACATATATTTTTGGCACGCCCAGTGGGACTTGTTAAAATGGCTAGACGAAGACGACAAGGAGAAAATGAACGCCTGGAAGAAGGCGTAGAAGGAGAGGTAGAGATACCTAATCCAGAGGAGAATGTGGTAACACATCCTGTGGAAACTCCTATGCTATCAGAACCTTTGGTCGAACAGACCAGTACTTCTGGACAAGAACCTTATGTTCATAATATTGGACGAAACCAAGGAATTGGACCATCCACCGTCCCATCTACCCAGCCAACAAACCCATGGGATGGCTTGGTAGAGGCTATGGGACAACAATTAATGAACACAATGGAAAGGTGGGCAACATCCTTTTTGGATCGAATGAATAATCACCAACCAACAAATACAAGACACACAGAGGAAATTTAAATGTCCCTCAGCAAAGATTGGCTAGAGAAAAACAGCCTATGCAAGTTAATGGACAATTTAATGGTCAGACTAGTACTCAGAACTATGAAAGACCATCGCCTCAGTCTTGGTATGAACCCATTTCAAGGCCTGTAGTAGGCCAAAATGCCTCAGTACTCAACAGTGAAGCCACACAAGGTGGTGATCTGGCCAAGTACAAGAAAATGGCATAAGAATGGTGGCAAATCCCATGTTCGAAGCCATACCTGGCACTAGGGGTACAATAACCCCTTATTCGAATTTATACCCGGGGGGTTGGAAGGTCTTTCCCACAAATGGAAGGGACACAATACCTGTTCCAGCACCTTTCAAGGTCCTTTCGCAGGACAGGCTCAAGGGTTACCCATACCCTCAACAGCAACCTGCACCACAGGGACAACCAGTTCCCAAATATACACTTTTTGGACCAAGAGGACACAGGCAACAAGTTTGTCTCACCAAACCCTGTGTTTGTCCCTCCGTAGTGCTCAGCAAGCCAAAATATGGTCCCCTAGGGACCAAATTGCTGATATTGTTAGGGAAATTTGTGGACCGATGGCTCGGGGGTCCAGACTCCTGTATACAGAAAACCATACCCAGAATGGGTAGATAAGGTACATGAATACCCAAGAGGATTCAGAATACCAGACTTTACCCTATTCTATGGAACTGGAAATCAATCGACAGTAGAGCATATTGCCAGATTCGCTGCTCAATGTGGTGAATTCACTAATCATGATTACATAAAATTGAGATTGTTTCCAAACTCTTTAACTGGGGGAGCATTTGTATGGTATATCAACCTTATACCTGGCTCCATTCAAAATTGGCAACAAATGGAAGAGGCATTTCATGCCCAATTCTTCCAATCAGAGCCAGAAGTGTCCATGGCAGACTTGGCAAGATTGAGTCAAAGGCCTGAAGAAAAGGCTACTCAGTTCATTGCCAGATTTAAAAGGGCTCGAAATAAAATGTTAGAAGTCATCCTTCCAGAGCCAGAATTTGTAAGATTGGCTNAGTAGTTCGTTCAAGGTACAAGGGGAGTTTAGAGGAAGAATTTCTTGTATCTGTAAATTTGTAAATCGAAGGGTTAAGGGCAATGTGGTCGTAGTCCAAAGGTTGATAATCTGCAAAAGCCTCCATGACCTAAATATAGAAGGGTGGGTAAAGGTGGCTAATGAATGCGTGGAGATTCTTTCGAGGGGAAATAGCATTACTCAGTGGCTCTTCGTATGCTTGATCAGTAGAGTGCGAAGTTGATTGAGCCATAGTCCGTTCGAATGCTGAAGGTATTGGGATGTTCGTTAAATTGAGAGTTAATGCGAATGATAATGCGAATGATCATCAAATAGATGACGGTTGTGTTTCCTGAAGATAGATCCCATGCACATTCCAAAAAGCGCGGGAAAAGCTTTTGATCCACTAATATTTCCAAGTATTGGGTATATTAGTGCGAGGGGTAATGTTGGCTATATATTTTGTAAAACCAAATCATAGTTTGACACGTGGCAGAATAAGGGTATTATGGGAAGATAATTCAAGTCTTCGATCCTGATCGAACACGTGGCGATGAACATTGGTACTTACATGATCTGAGTAGCACTAGATCAGTAAAGAAATACAAAATGACGTGGCTTCAACAGTTACTTGATATTCAAATTCAAATACAGGAGGGAAGCTCAACTGCAAGAGATGGCGTAGTGGGGCTACTTCTAAGGCAGCATGATCATCGATCATGGAGGAGCAGTTCGACGGTTCGAAGTGCAGTTCGAAGGTCATCTTCGACAAGTATAAATAGCAAGGAAGCCCTCAGAAAAAACCCCCAGACTCAGATCATACAAACCAGTCTTTACTTCATATTTTTCCTTTCCAGTTTTACAGTTCTTGTTCTTTAAATACCTGCACTTTAATACCAGCACTGCACTTCGATTCATAGGAGTAGTTTCAAGTAAATTCAAGTAGACTGTTGCTGTAAACCTCATCGAGGCTGAGTTTGAACTATTGTAAGTGTTCATTTTAATGAAATACTTCGATTGTTCTTCATATTAACTGTTATTTCTCTTAATTTCTCCTAAGTCAAGCCACCAGTGAAAGTCCTCTTCATTGAGGCTGAAAGAACTAAAACACAATCGTCTGATAATTGGTTGGCAACTATAATTTCTGTAAGGACTGATTGATCCTTGCTGGCACGCTCGCATTTACAAAATTACCCTTCGAACAGCCAAAAAGCCAACAAAGATGCAATCTCTAATATTATCAAGCCTAGATGAACCCCATTGCCATAATTTTTGGGGGATCCTTACGTTATGATGATGCATGTGTACTTTAACAGCATTTATTCATCACTTTGTTCTATTTCCTTTTCTTTGTTAACTGGCTAACACTATTTTGGTTTTTTGCAGTCATTCGTGCTGTTTTGGACGTATCCTTTTCATAACTCAGAAGATCATGCATAGAATAACTAAGAAAACTATGATGCCAATTATGTTGCCAACGTCAAGACCATCAAAATTATGTGGATCTTGTGTTCCTAAATTTCTACATTTTTCCACAGCCACATAAAAACACATTTTGCTATCTAGAAGGTAGTGAAATTAGGCCATATCATCTTATCACTGGAATATTCCAATATTTATCGTGTTGATTGAGGTTGGACCATTATTCACCATTAGTTTTTGACTATCAAACCCTTGCGTATATTATATGCATACCTTTTTTCTGTGGCCAAGGCATCAACATGGGTAGTAGTAGTAGTTGCTCTTGGTGCAATTAGGTACTGACATGGAACTTCTTGGAATGTGCTCCATTCAAAGCATAAGAAATTTCTTCTATTTTTTCAAGAGAATTCCAATAACAGCAATTGGTTGCATCAGGAATGTAGTTCTTCCTGAAAATGTGTTTTTTACGAAATCTTTTGAAGTCTTAAACTGATTTGAGTTTGCACTTTCCTACAAATGATCATACTATTATTGCCACTTTCCTTGACTTGTAAAGATTTGCTTACGACTTCGTGCACATATTCTGAGGGGATATCTGCTGCATCCTGCGTGGAATAGAGGAGATGATGCTGTCACCGCTAGCTGCTGTGATGGATTCGACAAACTGAAATGCTGTGGTGTTGCAAGAAGATGGGGAGACATTTTTCAGATGTGGACATCGTGTATTCATGTTAAACCATTTAAGTTTTCTCCCCTTTTTTCTACTTGTTTTATTAGTGTGTTTGGCTGGAGAAAAATGATAAAAAAATTTATATGTGAACTTGGGGAATCCAACCCCCTGCAAAATCTCAGTTAAGCTTGTTAGCTGTTTTGGGTTTTATTGGTGATGAAGGCCGGGCATAAAATATGGATTTATTTTTTATTTTATTTTTGTAGTTAATCGACATTTTGGTGATACAGATCAACACCCTCCTCCTGTGCCAAAGATCTTTTGATGAAATGGTAAAACAATCAGTGTTTACAAAGAAACAACTTTTAGAAAAAAAGGAGTGACAATTGAGTGCTTTTTTTAACATCCCAAACCGGATTCAAGTAAATTCGATATGCTTTTGATATAGGTAATGAAATTGCACATTGTAAATTCACTGAAGTCTGTAGTGATAGAAAATTTAAGAGAGAACAAGTGTAATCACACACAATATTGGTGTAATACTAACCAGAATACATGTAAAACCATATATAACCCCTAAATTAGGGATTGAATTCATCAACTAGCTTTTGCTAGGTTGTCCCAAAAACAAATATATATATATATATACTATTAACAACAACAATTCACCATCTGCAAATTCCGTCACTGCGATGAAAGTAGAAGAGTTTGAGTCGAGAGAGAGAAGAAGCTTCATCATCATCAACCCCAAAAATAATTATTTTCTCAAAGCAGCTAACAATATATAAATTCACAAAGTATTTTTAATCATTCAAAGTCTGGGAATAAACCCAATCTGCAACCAAACAATTAACCTGAAGTAGAAGTACTTCAACCTTATCTAACATATTAACTAACGCCTTACACCAGATCTAGACAGAAGTCCTTTGAAAACCCCTATAACTATGCATTTTCAAAATGAAAGCTACAAACCCTAATAATACAGCCCCATGAAGTATCCTATCCTTCCTACAAAGAGGTCAGATGGATTTAGGAGAGCAAGAGAGGCAGAGAGATTGACCTGTGTGTGTCAATTCAATCCACGAAAGGGGCCCGCCCCTATCGTTTGGATGGTCTCTCGTCATCCTCTCCTCCATCATCATCATTGTCATCAGAGTCATCTTTGTCTGATCTCTTCCTTTTTGCTGACAACTCAACCTTCCCACCAGCACCATCTTCATCATTGTCCTCATCCTCTTCATCAAAATCTTCTCCGTCACCATTCTCTTCTGGTTCAAAATCATTGGCATCTTCCTCATCTTCAACACGAGCCAAGGGTCGAACAAGGTACTCTGTTCCCATATCCTCCTAGGTGATCATTTAAAGGTATGATATCAGCAGATAGTTAGAAAGAAGAAGATCAAATGCAATATGCATGTCGTCAACTACAAGAACACACATTCAAGTGGAGAAGAATCAAACTAGTGGCTCTGGTTCCCAACATTTCAGGAAGAAACTTTTTATGTTTGCTTTGAATTCTGATATGTAGTTTTGAAAATATCTCATCACACCCAAAAGTTTTTTTTTTTTTTATCTCCTCCAAATCCCTACATGAATTCCTTATTCAAACACAATATAAATTCCTGATTCAAACACAACCTTTAGAGAAAAAGTGAACCCGTAAAAAGGTGGACTTCAAGGGTGTATTAAATATATCAAGGGAAAATGTCATAATCAGCAAAAGAGGCAGGGAAAAGAGAGTGATACAAGGCAATCCATATCCAAATGTTCTCAAACTTAAATTCGAGTAAAAAACACCCTGAATCCTTGTCCATTCTTTGACTCAAACTCATATCAAATTCAGTTTTAGTCAAATTGTTACTCAAATGAGGGGAGACTGAAATCGGAACTCCAATGTCTAACAAAGAAAATATTTGTTTCATTTATTTACTAAATTGCCATTTTGAGGATATGATGGGAACTGGGGTCATGATTGAAGAATATATTTGACTTAAAATTTTATTCAAATTCAAGTAAAAAATTAAGTCATGATTGGAGATGGCCTAATCCCGGTTGTCCCAAGGTCTAAAGTCTTCACAACAGATGATCTACCGATTATGATTCTGAATTTAAAAAAAAAAAAAAAACAAAAAAAAAACAGCATGCATAGGTATATAGACAAATCAGAGCTGCTTATTTATGCACACAGACAAGACAAAGTCAACTTATGAAGTGATTTACAGCAAAAACGGGAGGACAAACGTAACAGAAGAAACTCACAGATATGATAGATATGGACAAAATAAGAGAGTAACACACAAATATCATGGAACGATCAAGCTTTTTCCTCACACAAGCAACGAATCAACAGCCATAAAAAAGCAAAATCTGAGATTAGTCTACTGAGCAAAACCGTTTGGCCATGGAAAACAGTTGCTAGACTTCTTTTTTTCCCGGAAAACTGTTTGAAAACTCGTCTGTCTGGGAATATGTTATACGGTGAAGCTTCCGAACATCATCGAGTTCGAAACATATGTTTTACAATTCCATATCAGAAAAAACGAATAGAGTAGAAAACAGACAGAACAAACAACAGAGAGAGAGAGAGAGAGAGAGAGAGAGAGGGAGAGATAATAACAGAACCACCAGATCTGGACAAATTCAACAACTAGTCTATCAAAAATTACAAAAACAAAATAGGTTTAAGCAAAATCACCTGTTCTTCTTCGCCTTCCTCATCGTCCGCTTCGCCCTCCTCCTCGTCATCGTCGTCGTCGTCATCATCGTCATCGTCATCGTCATCGTCGTCGTCGTCGTCTTCATCGTCCTCGTCACCCTCCTCGTCGTCATCTACTGTCTGAACCGGAGGGCCACCAGAGTTCTGCAACACCTCCTTCGCATCATCCTCTTCATCATCCTCGTCATCGTCGTCGTCCTCACCATCGTCATCCTCGTCATCGTCCTCTCCATCTTTCTCCTCCTCCACACCATCAATCTTCTCAGTATCCTCCTCTTCATCTTCACGAATTTCTTCGAATTCTCCTTCTCCTTCTCCTCCTCCTTCTGCTTCTGCTTCTCCCTCCATGATTTTCATCTCCTGAAAAATTTCCCGAGAAAATCAGATAGAAAATCAAAATTTTAAATCCAAAAAATTGAAAAAAAATTCAGGGGAGGAGAGAGAGAAGGGAATAGCAAGAGGTTCTTCGTTCTAGCTCAACGCAATACTTCGATCTCAGCCGTTGAATCACGATCGATGACGTGTTAGCTGATCGGACGGCTCTCGTGAGGCGAACTCGTATTTCTTGTGCTACAAGGCCTCTCCGTCTTTTACAGCTCATCACACACGGTTGTCGCGTTCCACACGTATGAGGGTATATAGGGTTAGGGGCTGGGCTTTATCTGAGATTTTATTTTCGAGGAATATTCCACCGAACCGTAACGCCACAGGGTTTCTCTATACGTGCTAAGTCCTAGGCTTGCATCATCTACTAATATTTCGCCACCTCATGGGAAAAAAGATTCAGGTCGGTCCGACTTGACAGTCAGTGGATGACTGGCCTCAATGGTAAAGGTGTGTGTTGCTGTGGGTAAATTTTGTATTTTTTTTTTTTTTTTTTTGGACTACGTCATTTTACTTGGGAAATTTCTCGTAGCTCGAAAAAGTGTGGCACGAACGGCTCGAAAATAATCTCTTACCGGTAAGAGATTATTTTTTTACCTATGAAAATAATCTCTTACCGGTAAGAGATTATTTTTGAGCCATTCGAGCCGTGATATTCGAGCTACGTACCAGTGCCGATTTTACTTTTGGCATAATTTTTAGCTTTTATATGGATAATTTTGTGATCCATTATGTAATTATAAATTTATTCATATATATAAATTTTTTTAGATAGCAAACATCAACAATTTAATTAGCTTAACAAACGATTTGTTCATAAAATGATAAGTGTAAAAATGACCCGCAATCCGTAAGCGATTCGAAATCCATATATGATTTGGGGTGGACCCGACCCGTTTTAAGCCTATTTGAGTCCGGGCTCAAGCCTAGCCTAAGGCCTTGTGCCTGGGCTATCATTTGAAGCTCGGCATTGGCTCGCTTAAGGCACACTCAAGGCACAGCTCGAGGCCTAGTCCACCCCAGGCCTAGTGTCTTTTTTTGTAGAAAATAATAAAATTTTGATAAAAAAAAAAAATGTTCAAGTCCGCTCAAGTTCGACCTAAGCCTGAGCCCAGGCCTACCAGCCCGGCCCACCCAAGGCTCGAATGCCCCTGGCCTAGGTCTAATTTCTTGGCCTGTGGGCCAGCTCGGCCCAGCCTAAATTTTGACAGAAGCCCGCGAGGACTGACATTAGACAAGCCAAATTTACATCCCTAGTACATCACCTTTTTTCTATAAAAGAAATGAGGGAGGGAGTCACATATAAGGAAATGATGTTATCTACTAATAAAAAATACAAATAAATTAAGTGAATGAGTCCGATTGTATTAAAAATACTTTTTTTTGAAATAATTTTAGAATGATATTTTGTATATTTGAATTTTTTTAAGTGATTATTAATATTATTGTGTTTTCAATTTAGTACTAACTTTTATAAAATTATTCCAGTTATACAAAAAATTACTCTGAGATTATTTTAAAAAAAATCACTCTAAAGAATTTGGATTTTAACTTGACAACAACCATTATCTCTCTCTGATTTAACAATATTGTGGTCACTAACCTAAATCAAGAATGATAATATTGTTACAACCAGGCCTAACCCTGACAGAAGGTGAGCAAGGTTGCCGCCTTGAACTTCTAAAGTGTAATAATTTTTAGGAGGCCCGAAATAATTATAATCCATGTAATATTAGCCTAGCCTAATATAGATATAGATATATATATATATATTCATATATGAATTTTCCTCACGTCTACTTGTGATTGCTTTTTTCTCTCTCTAAGTTCTCCTCCAATGTGCGATCTAGTCTCCTCCAACTCTGCCTCACCCACAAAATCTCAAGAAGAGAAAGACCATTTGGTCAGAAGTACAAAGAAAATCAAGAGCAAGGATCACTTAGAGGTAGCGTCCATGGATACAGCTGAGAGTCCACGTCTCCCTCCTACGTTGGTACTAGCACAAGACCCAAAAGAGGTATCGACTGACGGCCAAAAGGTAAAATCGTTCAAGGAAGCTCTGGTAGCTCCACGAAATACTGATTTCTATTTTGACGACACCATGGATTCTCTCCCTGCCGATGAGGAGGACGATGAAGGGGATGCAACCATTCATGAAGGAAACTTACATCCAACTTAACAAGGCATCCCACAAATACATCTCCTGAAAAAATTACTGGAACAAATTTGCAAACCCTGGGCTAATACACTGATTGTCAGACTACTGGGTAAGAACATCGGGTCCAAGATGCTCTGCACAAGAGTTAAGAATCTATGGGGCCTACAAGAGGACTTTAATGTTATAGATCTGGGTAATAACTATTTTTTGTTCAAATTCTCCTCATTGGAAGACTGTGCAAATGTATACTCTAGAGGACCGTGGGTCATTATGGATCATTATCTCACTGTGCGTAAATGGGAGCCTGATTTTAAGGCATCGGAAGCTTTTGAAACCACCACTGTAGTATGGGTTCGGTTTCCGGAGCTTCTAATTGAATATTTTCAAAAGAAAGTTCTATATGCGATTGCTAGGCAGATTGGTAAACCCCTGAAGATTGATCTCACCACAGCCATGGCTACTAGGGGCTAGTTTGCGATGGTGTGCATTGAAGTCGATCTCTGCAAGCCACTATGCCCTAGATTCCTCTTGGGTAAAAAAAGTTATAACATAGAATACGAATCTGTCCATTTATTTTGTTTTTACTGTGGTAGGGTGGATCACCGTAAGAAACTGTGCAAATATCAGACAGCGCACCCCAAGCAATAAGCTGTTCACCGGAATAACCCTTCGGCGGAAGGAATACAACTAATCGTTGAGGGCAACCAAGACCAAACTCCAACGGCTAGTTCTAGTGTCAACGGCTACCTGCAACAACCAGTAGTAGAAGAAGATGATCCATATGGGCCCTGGATGATGGTAACAAAGAGAACCCGTAAACCTGTGATCAATAGGAAGACCCAAACTACTAGACTAAGCCCAAATTATAACAAGTTCTCAGAATTGAGTAAAGGGACCCAACAAGAAGATGAACTGGGTAGGGGCAAGAAAACAACAAGATTGGGCCTTAAAAAAGAAACATCTAGCCCATACCAGAAAACCTAATCTGGGCCATCTGTTTCACAAATTGTAACCCTGCCCAAGGCCATACAGCTCGTTGCTAACCTAACGCCAACCCACACTCCACCTACTCAGAACCCCTCCATTATCATCATCCTTGAAGATAAGGCTCATTTACCCCAGACACTCCATAGCAACCAGACTAGCCATTCTATAACTGACAACCCCAATACATTGGCAACTGACTTTACATCCCCAGAAATCCCGATGGCAGATTCGCCTTATGAAACACTTATAACACATACACCTACTCTACCTACCTCTGAACATTTACAGATAGGAAAAAATGGAACCACAACCACAAAACACAGGAAACCCCCTAATCTGAGAATCAGCTATGGCGACGGAGAAGGGCACAAGACTGGAGGTGTTTACCCACCGGATGGAGAACCATCCACTGACTCTGTCGTTAGAGCAAGGGAGCAAAGCAACTCACCTTGTCGCTACGGTATGGTAGATAGAGCAGATACGGATGCGAATAGAACCAAGCTGGAACCACAGAGTCGAGTCCTCAGTTCACTCTGTGCATATGGCCTCCATGAGATCAAGGGATCAAGATCATAAATGAATCTGTACCATTCTCCCTGGTTTGGCCACTGATCCCCTTCTTGAATACCCTACTATGGATTCACTCAACATTTTCATTTGGAACTGCCGAGGGGCAGGCAATAATGCCTTTAAGCGCAACATGAGAGAGCTTATTAGCACTCATAAACCAGAGATACTCATCCTTATGGAAACCAAAGTTCCATACAGCTCAATGGGGAACTTCTTCAACAATATCGGGTTTACTGCTGCAATAATAGTAGACCCAATAGGAAGAGTAAGCGGCATTTGGCTTCTCTGGTACACTAACCATGTCAGTATAAGAGCTTCACATGCCACTAACCAAGTTATTCAGGCCACAATCCATAAAGAAGACTATGAGGAATGGATCCTCTCTGCTGTTTATGCTAGCCCTCACCTCTCCCAAAGAAATGAACTCTGGAATAGCCTCGAGGACGCAGCTAGGAGTATAGAGAAACCCTGGCTGGTCGCGGGTGATTTTAATGATTTCACTAACCATAATGAAAGGAGAAGCTTTTCTTATCACTATAACCACAATCGGACCCAGAGATTCGCTGAACGAATCAATAACTACAATCTCATCGATCTTGGTAGTGTCACTCACTTAGACAAACAATCGTCATGGCTTGGCAAATACCATGGAGCGTCTTAACAGAGCTATGAGCAATGACAAATTGAGAGCTTTATTTCTTGAAGGGACACTGAGGACACTTCCCAGAACTTATTCAGATCACTCTCCACTCATTGTTCTCATACAAGGTATGCATCCCTCTAACCCTAATTCTAGGCCTTTTAGATTCGAAGCAGCTTGGCTCTGCCACCCTGCTTTCTCGGATGCTGTCACAAAGTCTTGGACTAATATGGATTATAATCTGATTGAGGCCATAAATGGCTTTACCCACGATGTTAAAAATTGGAACAAATAAGTCTTTGGGAATATGTATAAACATAAGAGAAATCTTTTGGCCTGAATAGAAGGAATTCAAAAATCTCAAACTCATGGGTTTTCCCATAATCTGCATCTACTCGAAAAAAACCTCATTAAACAGTACAACATGACATTTTTTCAAGAAGAGCTTATCTGGTTTCAAAAATTCAAGGTCAAATGGCTTACCATGGGAGATCGTAATACTAAATTCTTTCATATATCTACCCTTAATAAACGCAGGAAACTGAAAATTAATATGACTAAGGATGATACTGGCAATTGGCTTTCTAAATCTGAAGATATCAAAAATCATATTAACCAATATTTCAATGATCTGTTTCACCATGAGGATACCCCTATGCTGGATAATTGGAGAAGTACCACCCATACTGTCTTTACTAAAGATAATAATGATACTCTCCAAGCTCCCATCACTAACCATGAAATCTGGAATGCCATTAAAAATATCAAAGCTTTTAAAGCTCCTAGCAAAGATGGGTTGCAAGCTGTCTTCTTTCATCAAAACTGGAATATAGTTGGAACATCCATGTGCAATTTTGTCAAACAATGTTTTTCCACTCAGACCATCCCTGAGAAGGTCAATGCAACCCAGATTGTGTTAATCCCCAAACTGGAGAACCCTGAGACTATAAAATAGTTTAGACCTTTAAGTTTTTGCAATGTTACTTATAAGACCATCACCAAAATCATTGTCAATCGTATCCATCCTCTGCTTTCTGATTTAATTAGCCCCAATCAGAGTAGTTTCATTCCTAGTAGAACTACCACTAATAATATCATCATAACCCAGGAAATTATTCACACCCTTAGGACCAAAAAAGGCAAAACTGGAGGTATGGTGCTTAAGATTGACCTTGAAAAAGCCAATGATCGTATTTCCTGGGAGTTTATCCATCATATCCTCAAAGAATTTAACCTCAATCCTACTTGGATTACTCTCATTATGAATTGTGTTTCTAATGTTAACTCATCTATTATTTGGAATGGCGAGGCCCTCCCTAATATTAATGTTAAGAGAGGACTTAGACAGGGTGACCCTCTATCCCCTTATTTGTTTGTGCTTTGCATGGAAAATCTATCTAACATGATAAGAATTAAAACTCAAAGTGGTGATTGGCATGGCCTTAAAGCTTCTAGACACAGTCTCCCTATCTCCCACCTTTTCTTTGCTGATGACCTTATTCTCTTTGCCAAGGTTGATACTAGAAATTGCAATGCCATCATGGAAGTTTTGAATGAATTTTGTGAAATTTCTGGGCAGAAAATAAATTTCCAAAAATCCAAGATATTTATTTCTCCCAATATCCCTAGAAGAGAAGCCCTCCCCCTTAGTTATCAGTGTGGTTTTTCCCTTACCAATGACTTGGCTAAGTATCTTGGCACCCCTCTGCTTCATGGTAGAATTAACAAAAATCATATAAATAACATCATTGAAAAAATAACTAATAGGTTATCTGGGTGGAAGGCCAAAAGCCTGTCCCTTGCAAGTAGACTCATCCTTGTGAATTCTATTACTTCTGCCATACCCAATCATCTTATGCAAACTATGGAATTACCTAGACATATTTGTGATAAAATTGACAGCTTAAATAGGAATTTCCTTTGGGGTAGCACTAATTCTGTCAAAAAAGTTCACTTGATTAACTAGAACCAAGTTTGCAAAAGTAAAATGAATAGTGGGCTGGGCATTAGGAAAACCAGGGACCAAAATTCTGCTCTTATCTCCAAACTTGGCTGGAAAATTACCAGCAAGGCTGATAATCTCTGGTGCATAATTCTTAAATCTAAATACCTTAAGCACCACTCCATATTCAATTAGCCTCTCAAGAGAAAAGCTTCCCACACTTGGAAGAGCATAATTAACAACAGAGAGGTGTTGAAAGCTAACATCAAATGGAATATGAGGAATAGTGAGAATATCTTACTTTGGACAGATTGGTGGTGTGGCACATGTAATAACCCCGACCCTGATTAACACTAATTGGAACTTAATTAAGCCCAATAATAATTAAGAGGAAATCCGGGATTAATTTGCATGTGCATTGCTTGAATTATGTGTTCTAATCTGTTCGGTGTCGGAATATCTGTTCGTATTTTAAGATTTAAACTGCAAATTGGAAGCCTTATCGGCGCCCGATTCCGAAATCGATTAGTGCTTTAGACTAGTTAGATTTTATGTGATTTTATGGTAGGTTCAACTAAAATTCAATTTGGAATGGTTAAATCTGATTAATTAACGTTTTAGTAATGACCCTAGCTTAATTACAGAATTGCCACTAAGTGGACTTTGCTAGGCCATGCTTTAACCTTATAACACTTGATACATCAACTTCATCTCCTTTAGAGACCAAACCGTGGGAGACAAATGAGAGAGGAGAAAACTTGATTCAACAAGGTTTAGCTTAGAAATTGGAGGAATTGTAGGCAACTTGGAGGAATTAAGCTTCTAGACTTGAAACTAAGGGTTTAAGGTAAGAATTCACCCTCTCATTTATGTAATGGAACTAGTTTTTGCACATTTTCATGACTTATAGGAGATTAAAGTCTAGATTTAGTTTGAAATGGTGGAATTGGGTAGTATAGGATGCATGCATGTTTATACTCTTGCTATTTGAGTTGTTTTCATCACCACTTGACATGCATGCCCATATTTTTGTTAGAATCCATGTATTCATCATGTTTTTCCACCAAATTGGCCATTTGATCATGGTTTGGAGCTTTGAAATTCAATTGAATTCATGCATGTTTGTTTAAACTTTGTTCTTGAAGATTTTTGGAAATGGTGCTCAAATTGACTCACTCTTGGCCCTTGAAATTACAAATTGGCTTTTGAAACTTGATATACTATGTGTTTAAAGTGTTTTTCCAAAATTTGGGCCCAAGAGGTTGAGTTTTTGGTTGAAGGATGCTTGGTTCGAACTTGGAAGGCAAATCTGGAAATTCCAGATTTGGCTTCCTCGCTCGAGCGAAGGATTCCTCGCTCGAGCGAGCACCTTTGTCCAGGGCTCCGCTCGAGCGAGCATCGAGCGACCATCACGCGTAAAATCATAGCATCCAGTACTTTTACTGTTTCATCAGACCGCTCGAGCGAAGGAGTTCTCGCTCGAGCGAAGCCTTTGATTTTGCGAGCTCGCTCGAGCGAGAATCCAGCGAGCATCGCGCGGAAAAAATCAACAACCAGTACTTTTTCATTTCATCAGACCGCTCGAGCGAAGGATTCCTCGCTCGAGCGAGACCTCTGATTTTGCAAGCTCGCTCGAGCGAAGGAAGGCTCGCTCGAGCGAGACCCCTGTTTTCAGCAACTTTTGAAAAATATTTTCTAAGGCATTTTTACACCCTCATTCCATCCTAGGCATTCCTAGGCCATGTTTAAGGCTCCACACTAAGGGTAAGGGGTTAGGTACACACTTAGAATCGTTGATGTATGTTTTGTACAACTGGAGTGCATGATTCAAAGTGTGTATCCGTGATGTGTTGTGTAGGTCACGTGCCGCAATCCGTTTGACCCTCTTGACTTCGTCTACTTGTATCAACGCCCACTGTGAGTAATAACTTAGTAAAGTTATGTTCAATTGTATCTACTTTCTGTGTGATGAAACAAGATATGTTTTCTGAAATGATATTTCTGAATGAATGAATGGTTGTCCAATGTTTTCTGAAATGTATTCGTGACATTCTTAGCCTCAAAAAAATGTTCTGTTTCGTCCCTTTATGGGCCAACTGTACGTCTCATGAGCCAACTGTTTATGGATCCTTACGTCCCTTTATGGGCCAACTGTACGTCTCATGAGCCAACTTTATCGTCTTCGTGCACGTGAGTCAACTGTTTGCCTTTATAGCCGTCCCTTTTTGGGTCAACTGTATCTGTGAGGGTTATTGAATGTTTCACACATAATTACGCAAGACTTCTGATTTCCGTAAATGATCTATACAAGTATGGCATTGATATGAACTGAATTTTGAATTCTGAATCTATATGGACACATTCATTTCAACCCCTTTACTCTGTTTATTATTCACTGGGCTTTCGCTCACAGTTTATTTTATATATGTAGGTGAGCCGGCACAAGACCCTGGCCAGAGTTGATGGCCTTCTGTTTCGTTTTTGGTCAGCCACCTGTTGCGCCTCCCGAGGAGGTTCCGCCTGAGGCCTGATGTTATGGCAGTTTTGCACCTCATGCTAGTCTTTGTACTTGTTTTGTTAAGTGAAATCTTGGGATGTACTTATGTAAATATTTTGTACATATGGGTGTAACTGACTAGCATGTTTATGTATATAAATAAGTTTTAAAACTTACCGTCCCATGTATGTCATCACAGCTCATTGGACCTTGTTTACTTTATATATTTGCTTCCGCTAGCCCCTTATATTCTGCTAATCTGTTCAGAGGCCGTAGGTAATCCTCGGATTACTGGCCGGTTACGGTGCCAAACCTATAGGGGCGGGTTTGGGTCGTGACAAAGTGGTATCAGAGCACGAGTTGTACCGCACACACAGGTCCGTATGAGCTTAGGATGTCCTAGTAAGAATTAGGGGCATTCCATTTGCATGTGTGAGTGTGTGGTAATGCAACTGAATATTGAAACTGAATGAACATTTGAATATATAAAGTCTTGTTTACCTATAGCCATGGACAATGCAAGGAATGATGATACAGCAGGGTCTTCTGATGCCCGAATGGATAGAATGGAACAAATGTTGGCAACCTTGACCGAAGTGGTAATGCAGCAACAAGGCAGCAACCCATACCTCCTCCACCTCCATCGGTACAAGTTGAGGCAGATAACAATGACATCATAAATCTGACACAGAAATTCATGAAGATGAAACCGCCGACATTTTATGGTGGGATTGAGCCCCTGAAGGCAGAAACATGGTTGCTTGAAATGAAGAAATTGTATGAAGTGTTTCCGTGCTCAAAACCCAAAAGGTCCTTCTAGCTACCTATACACTGAAAGATGAAGCCCGAAGGTGGTGGTTACTGATTCGAAATGGTCACGAAAATATGACATGGACTCAGTTTAATGCAATCTTCTATGACAAGTATTTTCCCCAGTGCTTTCGAAACCGGAAAGTCTTAGAATTTCAGGAACTTAAACAGGGCAGGATGTCTGTAGCCCAGTATGAGGCCAAGTTCACTGAACTAGCCAGGTTTGCTCCACATATGGTGGACACAGAAGACAAGAAGGCCCGCAAGTTTGAGGATGGATTGGATCTGGACATACTGGATAGGGTGGGAGTTCTAAATCTACCCACATATGTGAGCGTTTTGGATAGGGCATTAATGGCAGAATCCATTCTAGCAGCAAGGAAACAAACTTCCGCTCCACGGACTGAGTGGACAGGGAAAAGATCCGGGAATAGCTTTAAAAAGGGCCGTTCATTTTCTAGGAATAAGAAGCAGAACACAGGGACTTGGAGTAACTCGAGTCAAAGTAGTGGGCCTCCTCCAGTTTGTTCTGATTGTGGTAATAGACACAGGGGTGTGTGCCATCGAGTGTCTGGTGCATGTTATCGATGTGGCCAACCAGGCCATGTAGTGAGAGATTGTCCCTTCAGGAGTGAGAGCACTAACCGTCCTGCAGTGAGTTCAGCGGGATCCGCCTCAGTAGCCAAAACCAATGTCAAAGCCAATGCAGGAAAGGAACCTTTGAAACAAGGCCGAGTGTTTGCCTTAGTGCCCGGGGACGTGCCGAACACCTATACAGTGGTGTCAGGTACACTTTCTGTGTGTTCTCAAAATGCATGTGTGTTGATAGATTCTGGTTCTACACATTCTTTCGTGTCCCATGCTTTTTCCCGAAAATTGACTAGGCCACTAGAACATATGACATGTGTATTATCTGTATCTACACCTTCTAGGGATTCTATGATGTGTACTCATGTTTATCCAGCATGTGATGTTGTGGTGGGTGATATGACGTTGTATGTGGATTTATTGCCTTTGGACATTCATCATTTTGATTGTATTTTGGGGATGGATTGGTTGACTAAATACTGTGCTACTATTGATTGTGCAAACAAAACTGTGGTGTTTAGACCGCCGGGTATGCCTGAATTTACCTTTAGAGGGAATGGGGTAGTTCCTCCCCCATACTTAATTTCGGCTATGAAAGCTGTAAAACTACTTAGGAAGGGTTGTAGGGGTTATCTGTGTTGCATATTGACTACATCATCTGACAGTCCTACTGTAGAAACAATCCCTATTGTTTGTGACTTTCCTGATGTGTTTCCAACTGATTTACCGGGGGACTTGGTTGATAGAGAGATTGAATTTACCGTTGAGGTGTTTCCGGGGACACAACCTATTTCCAAGACTCCCTATCGGATGTCTATCTCTGAATTGAAAGAATTGAAAACCCAACTCCAGGAACTGTTAGACAAGAACTTTATCCGTCTGAGTACTTCACCTTAGGGTGCTCCAGTGTTATTTGTCAAAAAGAAGGATGGGTCTTTGAGATTGTGCATAGATTACCGGGAATTGAACAAAGTGACTATCAAAAATAAATATCCTTTGCCCCGAATAGATGACTTGTTTGACCAACTTCAGGGTGCCCAAGTGTTTTCTAAAATTGACCTCAGGTCTGGATATCATCAGTTAAAGGTTAGAGCCGAAGACATTGAGAAATCTGCATTCCGAACTAGATATGGACATTATGAATTTTTGGTAATGCCGTTTGGGATGACAAATGCACCTGCTGCTTTCATGGATCTTATGAATAGGGTGTTTAAATTATATCTGGATGACTTTATTGTTGTATTTATTAATGATATTCTGATATATTCCAAAGACAGGGAAGAACATGAGAATCATTTGAGAACCGCCTTGCAGATTTTGAGAGAAAAGAAGTTGTATGCTAAATTGTCTAAGTGCGAGTTTTGGCTTGACAGTGTGGCATTTCTGGGCCATGTGATTGACAAAAATGGGGTTTCTGTGGACCCTTAGAAAATTGAAGCTGTTGTGGATTGGCCGAGGCCTACAAATGTGACAGAAGTACGAAGTTTTCTGGGACTTGCAGGCTACTACAGGAGATTTGTGAAAGACTTCTCAAAGCTTGCCTTGCCATTGACTCAGTTAACTCAGAAAAACATGCCATTTGACTGGAATGATCAAAGAGAGGCAGCTTTCCAGGAGTTGAAAACCAGGTTAGTGACTGCACCAATCTTAACTTTGCCAAACGGTACTGATGGGTTTCAAGTGTACAGTGATGCTTCTTATAAAGGCTTAGGGTGTGTACTAATGCAAAATGGGAAGGTGATTGCCTATGCTTCTAGACAACTCCGACCTCATGAAAAGAATTATCCGACGCATGACCTTGAATTGGCAGCCGTGGTGTTCGCGTTGAAAATATGGCGTCATTACTTGTATGGGGTGACTTGCGAAGTGTACACCGACCATAAAAGCTTGAAGTATTTCTTCACTCAAAAGGAATTAAATATGAGACAGAGACGCTGGTTAGAACTAATCAAGGATTATGACTTGCAAATCTTGTATCACCCGGGAAAGGCTAACACTGTGGCAGATGCCTTAAGCCGAAAATCCTGTGCAACTGTGTCGTGTTTGTTATCTAGCCGAAAAGAGTTGTCAACTGACTATGAACAAGATGGATTGATGTCTGCTATCTCTGCTCAACCTGTTATTCTTAATGAGATTAAACAGAAACAATGTGAAGATGAACACTTGAAAAAGATTATAGAGGAGTTTGATTCGAAACCGAGGCCCGAGTTTGTGTTCGAAAATGGAGTGTTGAAATTTCAGAACCGTCTTTGTGTGCCTGACTGCTATGATTTGAGGAAACGTGTTATGACTGAAGCTCACAGTGGTAAATTTGCTATGCATCCGGGGAACACGAAGATGTACCACAATTTGAAACAGAATTTTTGGTGGCCTGGAATGAAGAGGAGTATTGCGGACTTTGTGGCTAGATGTCTACATTGCCAACAGGTTAAAGCCGAACATCAACGACCTGCCAGTTTGCTACAACCACTCCCAATACCAGAATGGAAATGGGAGCACATCACCATGGATTTCATTGTGGGATTGCCTCGCTCTTCTCGAGGTATGGACTCTATTTGGGTTATAGTTGACCGTTTGACTAAGTCTGCATATTTTCTGCCTGTTAAAACTATTTATAACGCTGATAGACTGGCTAACATCTATATGACTGAAATTGTGAGATTGCATGGAGTGCCCGTGTCTATTGTGTCTGACAGGGACTCAAACTTTGTATCAAGATTTTGGCAAAGTTTGCAACAGGCCTTGGGAACAGAATTGAGACTGAGCAGTGCTTACCACCCACAGACCGATGGCCAAACCGAACGAACCAATCAAACTCTGGAGGATATGCTCAGAATGTGTGTATTAGACTTCCAGGGAAATTGGGAAGCTTACTTGCCCTTAGCTGAGTTTGTGTACAATAACAGTTATCACTCAAGTATTGGGATGGCTCCTTACGAAGCGTTGTACGGAAGGAAGTGTCGATCTCCTATATGTTGGGCTGAGGTAGGTGACAGACCTTTGTTGGGACCAGAACTTGTGCAAGAAACAACTGAGAAAGTGAAACTGATACAGCAGCGTTTGAAAACCGCACAAAGTAGGCAGAAAAGCTATGCCGATGTTCGAAGAAGAGAAAGGGAGTATGAAGTGGGGGACCATGTGTTTATTAAGGTGACCCCGATGAAGGGTCAAACCCGATTTGGTGTTAAAGGAAAATTGGCTCCGAGGTATGTTGGACCTTACGAAGTTCTCGAAAAGATCAATCCGATGTCCTACCGAATAGCCTTACCTCCGGTGATGGAACATATGCACAATGTCTTTCATGCATCGATGCTTCGGGAATATTTGAGAGATCCACTCCACATTACCGAACCGACGCATGTACTTTTGAAAGATGACTACACCTATGAAGAGAGGCCTATCCAGATTGTGAATCGAAGAATTAAAAGGCTGAGAAACAAAGAAATACCGTTGGTGAAGGTTGATTGGCAGAACCACGGGGGAACCTATGCAACTTGGGAAACCGAGGAAGACATGAAGAAGAGATATCCGGATTTGTTTCCTCTAGACCCGACATTGGCTTCGAATGAAGGTAACTTGAGTTTGGGGACCAAACTCTTTTAAGGGGGGAAGACTATAATAACCCCGACCCTGATTAACACTAATTGGAACTTAATTAAGCCTAATAATAATTAAGAGGAAATCCGGGATTAATTTGCATGTGCATTGCTTGAATTATGTGTTCTAATCTGTTCGGTGTCGGAATATCTGTTCGTATTTTAAGCTTTAAACTGCAAATTGGAAGCCTTATCGGCGCCCGATTCCGAAATCGATTAGTGCTTTAGACTAGTTAGATTTTATGTGATTTCATGGTAGGTTCAACTAAAATTCGATTTGGAATGGTTAAATCTGATTAATTAACGTTTTAGTAATGACCCTAGCTTAATTACAGAATTGCCACTAAGTGGACTTTGCTAGGCCATGCTTTAACCTTATAACACTTGATACATCAACTTCATCTCCTTTAGAGACCAAACCGTGGGAGACAAATGAGAGAGGAGAAAACTTGATTCAACAAGGTTTAGCTTAGAAATTAGAGGAATTGTAGGCAACTTGGAGGAATTAAGCTTCTAGACTTGAAACTAAGGGTTTAAGGTAAGAATTCACCCTCTCATTTATGTAATGGAACTAGTTTTTACACATTTTCATGACTTATAGGAGATTAAAGTCTAGATTTAGTTTGAAATGGTGGAATTGGGTAGTATAGGATGCATGCATGTTTATACTCTTGCTATTTGAGTTGTTTTCATCACCACTTGACATGCATGCCCATATTTTTGTTAGAATCCATGTATTCATCATGTTTTTCCACCAAATTGGCCATTTGATCATGGTTTGGAGCTTTGAAATTCAATTGAATTCATGCATGTTTGTTTAAACTTTGTTCTTGAAGATTTTTGGAAATGGTGCTCAAATTGACTGACTCTTGGCCCTTGAAATTACAAATTGGCTTTTGAAACTTGATATACTATGTGTTTAAAGTGTTTTTCCAAAATTTGGGCCCAAGAGGTTGAGTTTTTGGTTGAAGGATGCTTGGTTCGAACTTGGAAGGCAAATCTGGAAATTCCAGATTTGGCTTCCTCGCTCGAGCGAAGGATTCCTCGCTCGAGCGAGCACCTTTGTCCAGGGCTCCGCTCGAGCGAGCATCGAGCGACCATCACACGTAAAATCATAGCATCCAGTACTTTTACTGTTTCATCAGATCGCTCGAGCGAAGGAGTTCTCGCTCGAGCGAAGCCTTTGATTTTGCGAGCTCGCTCGAGCGAGAATCGAGCGAGCATCGCGCGGAAAAAATCAACAACCAGTACTTTTTCATTTCATCAGACCGCTCGAGCGAAGGATTCCTCGCTCGAGCGAGACCTTTGATTTTGCAAGCTCGCTCGAGCGAAGGAAGGCTCGCTCGAGCGAGACCCCTGTTTTCAGCAACTTTTGAAAAATGTTTTCTAAGGCATTTTTACACCCTCATTCCATCCTAGGCATTCCTAGGCCATGTTTAAGGCTCCACACTAAGGGTAAGGGGTTAGGTGCACACTTAGAATCGTTGATGTAAGTTTTGTACAACTGGAGTGCATGATTCAAAGTGTGTATCGGTGATGTGTTGTGTAGGTCACGTGCCGCAATCCGTTTGACCCTCTTGACTTCGTCTACTTGTATCAACCCACTGTGAGTAATAACTTAGTAAAGTTATGTTCAATTGTATCTACTTTCTGTGTGATGAAACAAGATATGTTTTCTGAAATGATATTTCTGTATGAATGAATGGTTGTCCAATGTTTTCTGAAATGTATTCGTGACATTCTTAGCCTCAAAAAATGTTCTGTTTCGTCCCTTTATGGGCCAACTGTACGTCTCATGAGCCAACTGTTTATGGATCCTTACGTCCCTTTATGGGCCAACTGTACGTCTCATGAGCCAACTGTATCGTCTCCGTGCACGTGAGTCAACTGTTTGCCTTTATGGCCGTCCCTTTTTGGGTCAACTCTATCTGTGAGGGTTATTGAATGTTTCACGCATAATTACGCAAGACTTCTGATTTCCGTAAATGATCTATACAAGTATGGCTTTGATATGAACTGAATTTTGAATTCTGAATCTATATGGACACATTCATTTCAACCCCTTTACTCTGTTTATTATTCACTGGGCTTTCGCTCACAGTTTATATTATATATGTAGGTGAGCCGGCACAAGACCCTGGCCAGAGTTGATGGCCTTCTGTTTCGTTTTTGGTCAGCCACCTGTTGCGCCTCCCGAGGAGGTTCCGCCTGAGGTCTGATATTATGGCAGTTTTGCACCTCATGCTAGTCTTTGTACTTGTTTTGTTAAGTGGAATCTTGGGATGTACTTATGTAAATATTTTGTACATATGGGTGTAACTGACTAGCATGTTTATGTATACAAATAAGTTTTAAAACTTACCGTCCCATGTATGTCATCACAGCTCATTGGACCTTGTTTACTTTGTATATTTGCTTCCGCTAGCCCCTTATATTCTGCTAATCTGTTCAGAGCCGTAGGTAATCCTCGGATTACTGGCCGGTTACGTGCCAAACCTATAGGGGCGGGTTTGGGTCGTGACAGCACAACACCATTGTCCAGTAATAACCAGGGCCCTTACATTGATTGCATTACAACTGTTAGCTCCATTTTAGATGATGAAGGCCAATGGAACTTGACCTCAATCCAAAATTTGATTTCCCAAGAAAAAAAGGATAACATTCTACAAATATACAGGCCTAGGTTTGTAACTTTCATAGACACTCCTACCTGGCAAGGCACCACTAATGGCAATTTTACTACTTCTGCAGCCTACAATTCCATTTCCCAGCAGGATAAAAATGACTTTAACTGGCAATGGGCCTGGAAAATTAAGGACCCTCAGAGACTAAGAAGCTTTCTCTGGTTGACCATGTATGAAAGACTGCTTACCAACCAGATGAGGTTCAAAAGGAAGCTTACAGATTCAGACACCTGTTCCAGATGTCAAATTGCTAGAGAGGACATGAGCCATTTACTAAGAGGCTGTCCCAAAGCTAAAATAAGCTGGGTCACTTTGAAAAACCTCCCCTGGTGGCTGGCAGGAAACAGGGTTCCTCTATCTGAATGGATCAGCTCCAACATGAAAAGTAAGCATAAGGTGGATGACATCCAATATGCAACTATATTCTTATCTGCTATTTGGAATATATGGAAAGATAGGAACAGAGAAATGTTTGAAAATCAACCTCAACTTGCACCCATCAACACAACCAAAATTCTCCAACAGGCTTAAGAAATTCAGGAAACTTTTTTAAACCCACTTCACCCAAATTATTTAGCACCACGACTCACTGTTTGACTTGCTCCTCTTGCAGGGACATTGAAACTGAATACTAATGGAAGCTCTAGAGGAGATCCAGGTCAATCTGGGTATGATGGTCTATTACAAGATGAAGTAGGCACTTCGCTGTGGTGCTATCATGGCTACCTAGGGAATTGCACGAGCTTAGAAGCTGAACTTTGGCAACTCTATCGAGGACTCACCATCATTATGCAGAAATGAATGGAAAATATAGAGCTTGAGACAGATTCCCAGCTCGCAATGCAGCTGATTACAAATGGTGCTGACAGCTCTTGCCCATATAGAGCTTTGATTGAGGATGCCAACTTCCTCCTGAGAAGATGCAAATGTAATATTTCCTATATTCCAAGAGAAGCTAACCAATGTGCTGATGCTCTTGTCAACATTGGAGTAAGCCAAACTGAGCATTTTGTCTTCTTAGATGAGCCACCAAGTGCTCTCATTTCTGTCCTAGTTGCAGACATGGTGGCTGCTAGCTCTAGGAGGGACTAAGCTCCCTTTTACTCAAATGCTTGTATTAAACTCTTTACTTTATTAGCCTTTCATTTGAATCAATATATATATATTCCTTTTTTTTCCTTTCTTTTCTTTGTCTTTTTGCTTAATAATATTGGATGGTTGTTCTTCTAACCCTTTTTTGGCACTGCCACCACCACACTACACCACATCATTCCACCCCACCATCAGATCTGCCACCTTCTCGCTCCCATGGATCCACCTAAGGTCTGCCTTTGGCCGTCGATATTGGCGTTACCTCTCTTTCTTTCTGATCTTACAGATCTGATGTTTGGCTTGCGCCCAAAACTTTAAGATATAGTTTCAAATCTTCTCACAATTCAAAAGCCAACACTATTTAACGCATTCGTTTTATGCTAGGCAACTGTGTGAGTGATTTTCTGACCACACTGCCCGCTTAGTATCTAGCTGGAGAGCACCGGCAGAATATATGGCACCTGACTAACCTGCAACAGAAAGAGAAGACTCCGGTGGTGGTTCGCCACCCGGGGGTACTCCGACGATCAAGTCAGTACTCAATATCTCTCAAAGATAATCCATTATTCAACTCACAAGCTTGAGCATAAAAAGCATACCTTAGATCCATGGGGGTGCCTCTCTTTTATAGCCAATACAATCCTAATCCCAATAGGAGCCTGACCCTAATGGACTTAGGATTATTGCTAATCTGGGACTCCCAGTAGGATTAGGATAAACTCTCTAAGAGTCTTATCTTTACCCAAACTGAAGTCTTCTCCCAATCTAGGACTCTTGTCCATATCTAGGTTGAGTTCCCTCTTCATTCTAGGACTCTTGTCCCTTATCCGCTTATCTCGGATTCCGATATCTTCGGAGGTAACCTCGGCCTAGCCGAGATGACCTCGGCACAACGACCAAGACACGTGGCACCTCGGCTAACATGTCGGCGTCACATTGCCACGTGTTGGTACTCAGAAAATATATCCCCACAACTGCCTCCTAGGTTCTATTACCTCGGCATTCTGAGGTGATGGAACCTATACTGTTCGTTCATCTGTGCCCCTCTGTCCGAGATCAAACTCGCCGACCTCAAAGTTCCCTGGATTTTACTGTCCACTTGTGTCAAGTATCAAGATTCATGCTTTCCAAGCTGCTTGAGATCGCACCTCCTAACCGAGGTTATTTTTTCATTAATTCGTAAACTTCAAAAGCTTTGTAACTGCGCATGAGCTGTCATGCATATGCTCCTCAACCGTTTTGTCCATGCATTCATCCCTTACTGGCTTGTATGCGCTATCAGGTTGCGTCGTTTCTGCGCACGCCGCCTGACAGGTATGTCATCCAGGGTATAATCCAAGCCTTTTAGAGTTTTCAACAAAACTTTCTCTTTTTCCCTTTTTCTTCTCATTTTGCATTCTTTCATGTGCTTTCTATGCCAAAACGTTTCTCTCTTCAAAAAATATCCCCAATCCTTCATCGATCTCTTTTCAAGCTTTCTGCAACTGCTCCGTTCACACTCTCCGGTGGGTTTCCCGATTTCTAGTCATCTATTTGACTCCGGCGATCTTCATATCGGTGTTCATTTGGTAGGTTCATAAACTCTCACTTTTTATTAAGCTCAATCTTTCATAACTCTTCTGATTTACTTTGAATCTGTTTATTTGCCATCTGTGGCCTTCTGTTCTCGTCTGTTTTCAAGTTTTTGATTTTTTACTGCTGAAATGCCTGGAACTGTTCTTGTCATATCCGCTTTCTGTTGCTAGCATTATGTCTGTTTCATTACTTTCTTGTTCTTCACACACTCACTTAGTGTTTTTGTACTTGGCTTTATTCTTGATTTTTGCTGTTTTCTTGATTCTGAATTTTCTCTTCTTATTTTTCTTGTTTGTATTTCCAGATTCTTGCCCTCGTTTCTGTTTTTCTGCATAGTCTAAGAACCACATCCCTTCTTGAAACTGATGCCGAGATAACGGTAGAGAAGCTACCCCAACTGACTGCCGAGGCTGAACCACCGTCAACCGTTGAAGTAATTCAGTCCGACGTTCTTGCTTTAGTCCCTAGTTCTTAGGGTCTTCATTCTTTGTACTTTTGTCTTCATTACATATGTAACTTCTTTGCCTCTGAACAATGTCTGTTGTTGGCCGATGCGCCACTGCTTTGTATCTGAACAAGAAATCACTTTACCAGGTCGAAGTGCCTTTTTTAATGTATGTTTGTTTCTTTCCTGAGTGTTGAATGCTTTCTTCTGCTTACTGCCTGTATGCTTCCCCATACTTAGAATTTTTTCAACTTTTTTGAACATATTCTGCAAATCACTTCGGGATAGTACACCTCGGATAAGCATCACTTCGGAATTATCATCAGGTAGACACCTTAGATCAACATAACCTCGGTACTTTATTTCTACAAGTGTGTTCTTTAACAGAGGCTTTCAAGTGTTGCTTCCTCATTCTTCTCGGCTGGCTCCTTGCCGACGTCATCTAGGACTTGCACGTCCTCATGTCCGATCTCTACCTTCTCTGGTTCTCGTATGATTCTATACTTAGAAAAATGTGCATGTCTTTCCAAAGTATACCTTAACTGTGCAGTTTCCTCGGGGTGTCACACCTTGGTTGTACCCATTAATTGATTTATCTCAGCTTCAGCTTAACACTTGAAAATATTCTAACAAATATTTTCACAAGTGTTGCTTAAGACTTCTTTCTTCCATTATCTTCCAAGTCTTGGTAACATGGTTATCTTGTCACGTGTATATATACTTCATAACCTTGGTTTAACTTCAACTTGTAAATTTTCTCAAAATTTCAACAAGTGTTTAAACCAATCTTCTCTCAATCATGACCTCGGTTTAACTTTAACTTGTAAATTCTCTCAGAATTTTAACAAGTGTTAAACCAATCTTCGTTTCTCAGCTTAACTCCAACTTGTAAATTCTTTCAGAATTTCAACAAGTGTTAAGCTAATCTTCGTTCCTCGGTTTAACTCTAACTTGTAAATTCTCTCAGAATTTCAACAAGTGTTAAGCTAATCTTCGTTTCTCGGCTTAACTCCAACTTGTAAATTCTCTCAGAATTTCAACAAGTGTTAAGCTAATCTTCGTTCCTCGGCTTAACTCTAACTTGTAAATTCTCTCACAATTTCAACAAGTGTTAAGCATCATATCGGTTTAACTTCAACTTGTAAATTGTTACAAATTTCAACAAGTGTTAAACATCATCTCGGTTTAACTTCAACTTGTAAATTGCTACAAATTTCAACAAGTGTTAAACATCATCTCGGTTTAACTTCAACTTGTAAATTGCTACAAATTTCAACAAGCGTTAAACATATTCTTCTTCTCTCTGCCCCCTGCATGGCTTCCACATACTCCTTTGCGGACCTTATAAAAGGTCTTCAACCTGGCTAACTGCAGTCCGACCTTGTGTGTTTTCTTTTTTTTATCTTCTGGGATCTGAGATCTGCTCACTGAGCTCTTCTCTTCTCGGACTTAAGTGCCGAGATCTTGTCTGCTGGAATCTTGGATCTGCTCACTCAGGTTGAGCTCTTCTCTTCTCGGACCTACTCATCTAGGCCGAGATCATGTCTTCTGGGATCCGGGATCCAGGATCTGGAATCCGGGATCTGCTCACTTAGGCTGAGCCCTTGTCTTCTCGAACCTACTCATCTAGGCCGAGATCTTGTCTTCTGGGATCCGGGATACAGGATCTGGAATCCGGGATCTGCTCACTTAGGATGAGCTCTTCTATACTTGAATGTTATCTCCTTGGGAGCGCTCATGCCCCCTGTCTTTGCATCCTTTCTGGAAGGGTCTTCGTTCCTCCGCAGGTATCTATCCTTCCATACCTGGAGGTCATCTTCGTTGTAGTATCCGCTTCGATCTGTTGTCTTTGGTGCGTCACCTTCCTGGCCGGCGTCTTTCACTCCATGACTCTGGTCACGAGTTTCTGTGTTGCGGTCGTCTCTTTCAACGTCGAGGTCGATAGGTCTCTCACTCCCAGCAGGAGCGTTGTCTCCAATCTGATCCTTCTGTCTGTCATTGGCCATCTATTCTTCTTTCTTTCCCACAGACAGCGCCAAATTGTGTGAGTGATTTTTTGACCACACTGCCCGCTTAGTATAAAGCTGGAGAGCACCGGCAGAATAGATGGCACCTGACTAACCTGCAACAGAAAGAGAAGACTCCGGTGGTGGTTCGCCACCCGGGGGTATTCCGACGATCAAGTCAGTACTCAATATCTCTCAAAGATAATCCATTATTCAACTCACAAGCTTGAGCATAAAAAGCATACCTTAGACCCATGATGGTGTCTCTCTTTTATAGCCAATACAATCCTAGTCCCAATAGGAGCCTGGCCCTAATGGACTTAGGATTACTGTTAATGTGGGACTCCCAGTGGGATTAGGATAAACTCTCTAAGAGTCTTATCTTTACCCAAACTGAAGTCTTCTCCCAATCTAGGACTCTTGTCCATATCTAGGTTGAGTTCCCTCTTCATTCTAGGACTCTGGTCCTTTATCCGCTTATCTCAGATTTCAATATCTTCGGAGGTAACCTCGGCCTAGCCGAGATGACCTCGGCACAACGACCAAGACACGTGGCATCGCGGCTAACACGTCGGCGTCACCTTGCCATGTGTTGGTACTCAGAAAATATATCCCCACAACAACCACTTCAACCTCAATGTTCTATCTTGACCAGCGGATGTAGAGTCTTCAGATTTCAAGTTGAAGGTTGCGGTATAATGAAACTTTGGATGCTTTTGGCGACTTGAATTTGGTTGTTTTTGGTTTTATTTTTTATTTTTTTATTATTTGTTATAATAATCTTCCTTGTGTAAAGGTTATGTCTCTCATTTGTGAGAGTTTTTTTCTCCTCCTCTATGGAGGTTAAGATTCTTCCTCTTATGGAAGTTTGTTATCTTTTTATAAGATTTGTTATTATCATTATATGAGATTGGTTCAATTTTTTAATATTTTTTAATGAAAATTTTCTTTCCAATCTAAGGCCTCGTTTGGGAACAGGCTAATTTAGTAACCTTTTGGTTATTTGGCTAAAATATGAGCTAAAAAAAACTAGTATGTTTGGGATGACTTTTTAACTTTTTACGAAAAGATGTGCAAAAAGTAGAGAGAAAAAAGAATCTTTGACTTTTTGGTATGGATTGTTGGCTTTTTGACTAATTTTTAACTTTTTGGCTAAAATGGAGGATTTCCAAACGAGGCCTAAATATAAAAAAAAAAGACTCCCAAAAAAAGAAAAAAATCGGAGGTTCAGCTCAAAACATTTTGTATGATATCATTTTCGTACTAATACAGATAATAGGGTTTTTATGGCAATGTTTAATACCCATGTGTGGCAGAATTAAGCACCTAGTTCTATAGTAGGTAGAAAGACGATGGGTATGTTTGGTTTGTGTTTGAGAGATAAAAAGTATGAAAACATGTTTGGTTTGGTTTTTTGGGAAATTTGTTTTGGAAATTTGTTTTGAGAGAGAGTTTTGGAAAAAGTGATTGATTTGATGTGTGTGTGAGAGAGATTTGTTTGGAAAACTTGTTTGGTTTGTGTGTTTTGGAAAAAAATTTTGGAAAAATTTGTTTGGTTTGATTACTTTTGAAAACTTATTTGTAGAGAAAATTTCCGAAATTTTTTTCAGAAACACAAACCAAACGAACCCGATATGGTTTCCAACAATTCAACGCGGAGAAAGTTGTGCCGTGGCAAGTCATATCACTTAGGCCTCGTTTGGGTAGAGGGTTAAAGTTATTTTTTGATTTTTAATTTATTTTAGATTATATTATTTTTTTAGACATTTATTCAAAAAAAATTAAAAAGTCAAAAAAATTAACTTTAACCAATTTCTCAAACACAACCCTTAATGTTATAATTAAGAACTCCAATAAATGTCTAATAAATGACAATGCCAGTCTTACGTTATATTTGGTTAAAAGATTTAGAAATAGATTCAGAAATGGAAAGGAAAAAATAAAGAGAAAATGTGTGTGAAATTAGATAAAGAGAAATGTTAGGGATCATGAAATTTTTTTCATGAAAATGATCATGAAAAATTTATGACTCTTAGATTAAATCTAAGATAAAATATAGATATATTTTATTTACATTTTATATTTATTTTTTCTTTTATTTTTTAAATCTATTTCTAAATTTCCCAACTGAACATAACATTAGAGTTATTGGTTCAAATTAACCATGAAGGCTTGATAAATATATTACAAGATTCCTTAGTTTTTTTCGTGAAAGCAAACAAATGGAAAAGCCCAACGCAACCTGGTTGGAAACGAAGACAAGTTAATTTCAATTTAGGCCATGTTTGTTTGGCTCCATAGGTGGGGGGATTGGATTACCAATCCCGTGGGCCCTACATAGCCCATGTTTGGTTGGAAAAAATAGGAGGGGACTAGTAGTCCCATGGGACTATGAATACCCTCACACAGGGGGATTAGCTTGGGTAGATTTTGGGTGGGATTAGGAAAATAGTGAGGGGATTGAGTCTATTTTATATAAAAAAATTATTTTTTTAATTTCTTTTTTTTTACCAAGTGCACATGTTTACTTTAATATTTGTTTTAATTTTTTTTAATATAGAAATAATTTATTTATTTATTTTATACAAAAATAATTTAACAATCCCATCACTAATTATCTCCCACACTATCATCAAAACAAACACACTTTTACTTAATCCCCTCACTAACAATCCCCACATTAACAATCCCTTCACTAACAATCCTTTCACTAACAATCCCATCCAACCTAATCTGCCAAACAAACGTGGCCTTAAGGCCTAACAATTTGATTTAATTTGATTGAATCTCTTTATTATATACTTAAACATTAAACACACTCTTTTTTGTGGTAAAAATAAAAATAATAAAACTTGTTTAATACACATATTTTTTTTAAAAAATACTCACTCGTTTAAGTAATTGGAACGAGAGGTGACAAATTTGATTTCACAACTTCTTTTAAGTCAATTTTTTTTGGTTTAAAAAAAGAATTAGAGAAAAATCAAAGCTAAAAAAAATATGACGAAAAATAATTGTTTATTCAAAATTTAACGCTGTGTTTGGTTAAGGGATTTGATAATGAGTTTGGAAAAAGAAAAAGAAAAAATATGTGAAATTAAGTAAAATGTAAGTATATTTTATTCACATTTTTTTACATTTTTCCTTTTTCATTTGAGTTATGCTAAGGATCACAAATAATCTATCAAATTTTTTATCAAACATCTCACATAGGTGTGGGACCCACACACATGTAGATTTGTGTGAGTTCTACACCAATGTGAGAGGTTTGATAAAAAATTTGACAGATTATTTAGGATCTATAATTTTTTTTTTTCATTTTAGATCCCTTTTTAAGCCCTGGTTTAACAAATTATTTGGGCCAAATAATCACAAAAAGATTATAAAAAAAATCAAAAACAAAAAAGCCAATAAAAAATTTATCTTTTCAAAGTTAGAAAAACCAAATAAGAAAACCAATAAATAAAAAAATCTTAAATTAAAAAATCAAAAAAATTAAAAAATCAATTAAAAAAACCATTACCAGGGGGTCTGATGCATTTTCCCACATTTATACCATTTGACATTATTATGTTGACACTAATCATTAGAGATGATCTTAATGTTAATAATACAACTTACTAAGCAGTTGAAAAAAAAAAAAAAAACTATTGAATCGTCAATGATTTGATTTATTTGAGTTTTTTTTTATTTTTTTGGGTACTAAGCCAAATTATTTGACAATTCAATAGTTTTTTTTTTAACCAAAAAAAAGGGCTTATTATTTGAGTTTTTTCAACATTTTAAACTGAAAATAGACTCATAAGGGCTATCAAAATATGAAAATAGACTCATAAGGGCTATCAAAATAAGAATTTACAGTGGAAAAAAACCCTCTGCATTATTAATTCCCAGCCTCCATAATTGACAACCAAAAAAAATGAAAAGCAACTTTTTAAAAATAATTCTTTTTGTATGTGAAGATGCCACAAGGATGACATTATTATCTACTTATTATGTGTAACTTCTGGGCCCACTTGTCTTAATTAAATTTTTAATTTCAAAAAGTCATAATAATAGTTCAAAAGAAAGGGAGTCTTATTTGGGTGGTGATTCATCCCACTAATTTTTGGATCACTAATAATACTAATGAACTAAAAAAAAAAAAAAAAAAACAAACTCAAGCCAAAACATCACATCACTTTGGTGGGGCCCCCTGTGCCACATCATTAGTGATGCTCTAATGCTCCTAATTTAGAGCTCTAAAACATTATTGATCTTATTTATGATAAGATTATTACAGTTAAAATATTAGTATATTAATTAAAAAATTATTTTGTTAATAAAAAAAATTGCTCATTTGTCAATTTTTTTAAACTAAAAAAGTTACTTTAGTCAGCCTAAAAAGCTATTATTAAATCAAAAAATTAGATATGTGTAAAATAAATTATCTTTAAAGATAAAAAATTTAAAAATTTTACTTTTACTTCTTCTTCTTCTTCTTCTTTTTTTTTTTTTTTTTTAAGTTTAGTGATTTTTTTTTTTTTTTTTTAAATCTAGGATTTAAAAGTATAAACTAATAAGAATAATACTTTTAAAGAAAATCGCAAAATAAAAAAAAATCAATAAAAAGACTGCTAAAAATAAATTGTCAAATCCCACTAAAAAATTATTTAGAATTTACTTATTTAATATATTTTTAATTTTTTTTATAAAAAAAAATATGTAAAATAAATAATATACCTCAAATAAATACATTTATTTAGTACATTCCTAAACAACCCTCAATTGTGTCGGTATGGTTTTTTTTCCAGATAATACTACTAATCATAGAAGGCCCGAAGGGTTAAGATAAACATTGATTTTTAGAGAGGGAGAAGCAGATTCCAGAGAGAGAGACACAGAGAGAGAAGGAGAAGTTGATTCTAGAGAGAGAGCAGAGAGAGAGAGAGAGAGGGGGGGAGGGAGGGAGAGGGATGTCGTGGAGCAGGATGCGGTGGCCGGAATTCGAGTTCTGGACACCGTCGTCGATTTTCCGGTGGAGGGTCAGTATTGATTTATCTCACTTGAGCTTTGGTTGGAGCTCGCAGAGCTTCCGATCGTGGCTCGATTTCTCGGTGGACAACTTGTTGTGGACCTTCGTCACCGTGTTCGAGACCTTGGCTGTGCTCGCCATGCTCTGCTATTTCTTCATGTTCTGTGGTTGTACTCTCTAATTTCTCCTTTCTCTGATTTGCTCTCTTTCTTACTTAATATACATCAGCTCTATCCAAATTTCTACTTAGATTGGTATTTACATGGACATTTGATGATTCCATAGTGTTTAATAAATCTATTTTTACAAGTTTTAAGATTTTTAACTAAGAAATTCAAGACAAATTGAAACTTCAAAGTATTATATATAAGCAAAAGCCATGCATGTCCTAACATACTTAAATTTATTACAATCAACCAACAGTGTCTTCAAAAATACAATGAATTCAAATTCAAAATTACAAAGAATAGCAACTAGGAAAGTCTCTATTGTGATCCAGCAGCAGGGCCTTGACTGTAATTTCCGAATCACAAATCACTAGCACCTTCACCACAATTCATGTTCTGAGCGCCAAGAGAAGTGTACAGGAGAGAAATATTCGTCTCGCTTCGTACTTTCTTGCTACCGAGCTCGTCTCACTCCATTAGAATTCCGTCGTGCTGTAAGCAAGACAAAGGTGAGCTACCTGAAGGGTGGGTTTGTCGAAAAACTCCTCCGACAGTCAACTTAATTTTCTTGGAGAAGAGAGAAAGCGGAGCACTCTAGAGAGAGAGAGAGTTGCCGAAAACTGCTTACCTCCAACGTCTACATGCGCCTCCTTATCTAGGCTGGCCATGCAGTCTCAGAGATTGTGAGCACACTATCTCTATTGTCCTTCACTGGACAGGCGGCTGTGCTCCCCTCTATATTTCTTACATGTGTAGAGACCAAAACCACCAAACAGTATTTGTCACACCGCCAAACGATATTGACGCATACCACGAGTGGATTCCCTTCCATTGGTCCACGTTGAATACTTGATCGAGCTATTACTTGTGAACCATGAGCATTACTTTGATCACCTTGATGCCGAGCTGAATCAAGCCGGTCTCCTAGAGGAAGCGTGCTTGGCCAAAGCCCTAGCGGTATCATTTGGAACCGATCAAGGGTGGGTACGCCGTTCATTATCTTGGCTACATACCGCGATCCCACGGACCACCTCTTTGTCAACGGCTATAGCCCGAACCGTTAACAACTCGGCTCACTGATGCTGTAGGTAGCTCGGCTCATTGATGTGTGCTAGGTCGACCGAACTTGGCCCAACACCACATTCTGTGTGGGTCCAGCTCGGCACGACACTACATCCCAGGTAAACTTAGCTCGGCCAGCACCATGTTCCGTGTGGGCCTAGCTCGACCAATGTTCGGTATAAGTTCCCCTCTTAAGAAGCAAACCAAATTAAACACGACGGGCTTCAGGTAATAGACATTCAACAGTTTCGCCATGTGAAAGACCTAGAATTTCCTTTTGATCCATGCAATTTCGGTTTGATTACACATTAGAACAATATCTCCATACAAAGTTTCAAAAAAAAAATTCAATACGGGAGCATTCTAAATTTTAGGCCATAACTCTTTAGGTAATAGACATTCAACAGTTTTGCCATGTGAAAGACCTAGAATTTCCTTCTCACCTATGCAATTTCGGTTTGATTACACATTAGAACAATATCTCTGTACAAAGTTTCAAAAAAAAAATTTCAATACAAGGCCATAAATCCTAAATTTTAGGCCATAACTCCTTACCAGGCCTGTTAGAAGTTGATGACCTAGCCTTGTTCCTTCTTTGTTCTAGTCACTTTGGAACATAATATCTTGATCTGGCTGAGTAATTTCCCTTTTGATCAAATCTCCACACAAGTCTATCCGTTGTATGGGTAAAACCCCAGGACATCTTCAAGATGGCCCCAACATATTGAGACCCTAAACCAAGAGCGCAACAGACTAGTCTTCCAAGTTTTCTCCCTTTCTTCTATAGCGTCTTGTACCCTAACAATAGGACAGGCTTCAGGTAACCTAAGGGGGTGAGGCAACTTGGTAAGGCATTGAAGTTTCATGTCTCACTTTTCTTGGGGTCAGTCATCTGGGTAACAACACATATGATTGGTAAGATGAATTTTTCAGGTCTGGGCGAACCGTATTTAGTGTCAGAAGTGTGCGTTTGAATCATGTCGGTGTGCAAGTCCGTAACTTAACGCTACATAGTTGAGTGACTCTACTGTATAATACTACTTAAGGTGACCTCTACCTCAACTTTTTAGGATATAACTCCAAATATCACCCCTATATGGTTGGGCCTTTTTTGGTATGCTTCAGGTTTCAGCATCAACAAGTTACATGTTGGAAGATTTGGGACCTAGAGATCTGTCCAAAAATCTATATTAGCCCCATCCCCAACTAACTAGTATATTTTAACAAACTCCTCCAAGACGATGAAGAACATGAAACCAATTTATATGAATTTAGCATGCAAGGAAAAAGAGTGAGGAAACTATATCAGCTTATAGAAAGATGCTCATATTGAGTTTTTTTCCTTAGAATTATGGTAGGGACCACAAATAAATTATCAAATTTTTTAGGAAAATGAGTTGGACCCCTCAAGGAGGCACCCCCTTTGACCTCCTCTCTCTTTGATTGGCCAGTTTTTCTTTTTTCTTTTTCTTTTTCTTTTTTTCCTTCTCCTCTAATCACCACCCGCCACGTGTGTGTGGGGGGTAGTGGGGGTGGTGATTAGAGGGGGTCTCAATCACTTCCCAATTTTTTATTAAACCTCTCACATAAATATGGGACCTACACAAATGTGATTTGTGTGAATCTCACACCCATGTGAGAGGTTTGATAAAAAATTTAGTAATTTATTTGAGATTCATAATATTTTCTTTTTCCTAAACCAATTGCTAGCAATGTTTAGCCAACAAGGATAAGGGGTTATTTGGGATGTTCTAAATAGGTGCACTTTTTGACTTTTTATAAAATATGGGTTGGGTTTAAAGTGATGTGGTAGAGAGGCGATGTGACTTAAATAAGATGATATGACTTAAATAGGATAGTGACTTTTTGACTTTTTTTTAAGATGCCAAACTTAGCTTAAGTTCAAACAAAACATATTCCTAAACACCCATTCTTCCTTATGATTTTGGCAAGTGCCTCACCAATTGCCAACAATGTTTAGCCAACAAGGTTAAGTCAAAACAAAACATATTTCTAAACACCCATTCTTCTGTATGATTTTGGCAAGTGCCTCCATCACAGTTAGAGCTGTAAATAAACGGAATCGTTCGTAAAGAGGTTTGAATTCAGTTAGATAAGAGCTTGTTCGAACTCGATTCGTTTAATTTTTTTTTGTGTTCGAACTCGAGCTCGAGTTCGAGCTCATTAAATTTTTAATAAACAAGCTAAAACATTCTAAAACTCGGCTCATAAGCTTGGCTCGTTAGCTGGCTCGTTTAATATTTATTATTTATATATTAAATAATGTAAAAATATATATAAAAAATAAGATAAATATGTTATTTATATATTTAAAAATATAAATGTAAATAATAATTAACTATAGATAGTACATCTATATAATAGTGGTAGTAGATATTATTATTTTGATAAAATATTGACTTTTTTAAAAAAATATTTATATATTGTATATATAATTAAAATTTTAATTGTAACTTTAGTTTCATACGCAAGTATGAATTTATAAAAATTTTAACTCATTAAAACACTTAAACAGGCTTGAACTCGAGTCAAGTCTAAGTCAACACGGCTCAAGTCAAATCTAAACCAACTTGACTCGAGCTTGATTCGTTAAATTTTTATTAAGTTCGAGTTTGAACTTGAATTCGTTAAAATTTTAATAAACAAATCTAAACATAATTCAATTCGTTTGCAATTCTAATCGCAGCCTAAGCAAGTGCCTCTACGACCACAACTAGTGCAAATGTATTTGTCACAAACAAAAATGCTTTGGACCACTAAGTAGTGGCTCTAATTCCATCCACTACCACATGTGCATTGTGTCTTGATTTTTTTTTTTTTTTCAATTTTCATCTTATTAATGGTGGATTTAGAGCTCCCTATTTAGAACTCTAAATCATTACTGTTGTCACAAATCACCCAAGAGCCTTCGCTGCGTTTGAAAAACTGTCACTGCATATGCAACAATTTTAACAACTGTCCCTTCCGCCTTCCGTCTCGAAGTCAAATAATTTAAGTAACACATATCAAATTAAATTAAAAATCAAATTGTGTCATTCCCCTCCCTATTTTTGATTAGGATGAATTATACTAACAGTTTTTTTAATTTGATATTTGTGTTATTTTGATTATTAACTTTTTAATTATGATATATTTAACTCTGAATTTTGAGTCTTGCATCAAATAATGACAATTGAAGATACCATTAGATTTTTTAAGGACAAAATTATCAATTTTATAAAATATAAACTAATTTGACAAAAATAATATCAAAAAAATAATTTTTAAAAATTAAAACTATCCACTAAAAATAAAATTATATAAAATTGATAAATCTTTTAGACATTTATTTTTTTTACCAAATTAATTTTTATTATGTGTTTAAATGATGATCATGTAATGGGTGATTATTTTTATTTTCATTAAATTAGTTTCTATTTTTCCAACAGTCAAATATGGTGGCAACCTTGATATCATTATTAAACTAATCCATTAAATCAAAAAGTCCAAAACTAAAAAAATTTGGTGTCGTTTGGCAAGGGCTCCTTGGGGCTTTTTTGCCTCTTTGAGCCACAAAAGACAGAATAGGCTCTTTGAGACACAACAGACAAAATATCACATCTAACCCATAATCATTACACTCTTCTCTCACAAAAAAAGTCAAAAAAGCCAAAAAGTCAAAAAGTCCTTCCCAAACCAAGCTTTTGAGCCCAGGCTCATATAGCCAAAAAAGTCAAAAAGCCAAAAAGCCAACCCACTTCCCAAACGGAGGCTATCGATTACACATTAAAAGCCTAACAACCATGCATTACATGAACATCATCCATACACATAATAAAAATCAATTTTGTAAAATAAATAAATAAATCTCTAAAAAATTTATCAATTTTATATGATTTTATTTTTGATGGGTAGAAATAATTTTTCAAAATTTCAAAATAAAATTTCACATTATTTTTGTCAAATTAATTTATATTTTATCAAATTGATAATTTTGTCCTTGAAATTAAACAATGGTATGATCAGTTGTCTTTATTTGGAACAAAATTGAAAATTCATGATAAAATATGTCACAATTAAAAAGTCAAGGATCAAAGGGCGTGTTTGATTCGCCGGATTAGGGGGGGATTATCCACTATTTGGATTGTAATCCAAATAGTTCTCCTTATCCGCCGTTTGATTTTTTTTTAGTCCGCCGGACTCCTTATCCCCCACATGGGGGATTCCACTGTCCGCGGGTGGGGGGTATGGGATAATATTGGTAGGATTATTTACTGTTTGGATTAGAGGGGTGAGAGGACCATTTTGCCCACTGTAATTGTGGCACAGATCATTTATGGAGTGCTGTTGTTGTGTCAATAAGACCATGAAGTGTTGGATATAAATATTGGAAAAATATATGTTTCAAACATTGAAAAAAAAAATGGTGCTAAAAAAAAAAAAACATTGAAAAAATTAAATAATTAATTGTGGTCCACTAATCAATTATAAATAAAGATTACATTTAAAGACAGATTTAATATTGTTATTTTATTGATATTTTATTTTAAAATTTTGTTTATATTTTATTTAATTTCATTATTTAAATGTTGGTAGATGTTTTATTTAATTTCATTGTTTAATTATTATTATTTTTTTTAAAAAAATTATTTAAAATTTTAATTAAAAAAATAACATATATTTTTATTGATATTTTATTTATTTAATTTAAAAAATAAATTTATTTAATTGTGTAAAAAATAAAATAAAATAAATTTTTATTTAATCTAGCTAAAAATAATTAAAATATTAAAGATATGTTTAATATTGCTATTACTTAGTAAATAATTGAAAAAGGGTAAAATAGTCCTTTGTTCATTTATCCTATCCAGTCCGTCCAACTAAACGTTGGATTCACTAAAAATAATCCTTTCCAGACATCTAATCCCATGAAAAAACAAACACAGGATACATATCCAATCCAACCAAATAGTCCGGGGGATTCACAGTCCCAGGACTCAAGTCCGATGGATTCACAGTCCCAGGACTCAAGTCCGATGGATTCTTATCCCCTTTTATTCAGTCCGTCCAATCAAACACACCCAAAGTAACATGACTCCCAAACTATAAGTACTGTAAGTGTAATTTGTCCTTCTGATTATACATTTTTTTAATTAAAAGTAAAAGAGACAATTATGGCATTTTTAATTATACACTACTTTTTTTTATATTTTATATTCAAAGTAAAAAAAACGAAGACATTATTATATTTTTATTCTTAATTATTTTGTTTTTGATACAACGGAATTAAAAAAACGAAGACATTAAATTTCAAACTAAATACATAGATTTTAAAAGAAAGTATAAATGGAGAAGAACTAATAAATATAATGATAAATTAGAAATAATAATTCCCTTAAAATTTGGTATTCATTAAAAAATTGTTAGCTATCTATAAATAACCTTAATATTCGGGGCAATTTGGGAACTTGTTAAAAAAATTAGCTTTTTAATTTTTTAGCTTTTTTACACAAAAAAAAAAAAACCACAAAAAAATTACAAAAAAGCCAACTTTTTTAGCCAAAAAAAAATATCAAAAAGCCAAAAAAATTAAAAAGTCAATTTTTTATCAACTTTTCAAAATATCACGAAATATGTATGCATAAAATATATGTGTATAAAAATGGCTAACTATAGTCTATATACATATATATGTATAAAATATAGGAAAAATTAGTAAAACATCTCTCTTCAACTTAGAGAAATTTCTTTGTGAAAATTGAAATTTCTCAGCATCAGGATCGAAATTTCTTTGAGTTGGCCGAAATTTTTCGGAATTGAATTTTTTTTGTAAAAATATTAAGAGATATTAACTACTATAAAAATATTATATTTATTTTATCTTATAAAATTTTAATATCAAAAACTTTAAAAAAAATTCTCATAAAATATATAAAATGTTTTGTTAAAAGTATAATTTTTTTAAAATCATTTACATCTTAACCAACGCTAATGGGCGTGGCTGGCAAAACTTTTTTTTTTTTGGTTGGTTGGTATAGTAATCCGGAAAAATAAAAAATAAAAAAATAGCTGCCAATGATCTTGTCTAGGATCTCAGCCGTTGAATGAAATAAAAGGTGCAAACTTTTAACAAATTATATACCCTACACGTTATGGACACGTGGATGCCTATAGAAGCTGGACCGCATCTTCCTTCCTTCCTATTTGAGAAAATTATCTGCTACGGTGCGTGCTTTTAAATGACCACTTATTCCTCTTATTGAGAAATTATCGTGTATGGGTATGAATACAACATTACAAATGTACCGGACCAATAAGAATATATATAAAAATTGTTATGCCATGTCATTCAAACTATACGATTTACTAGTCATATTTCAATTTTAAAAAAATTGCACTCTCAATGAAAATTTTATCACGTATAATTCTTAACAGTAAAAGATATTTTTGTAAAAAGGTTTTTTTAACTATTTCATTCAAAATCAATAATGTTAACAAAAAAAAAAAAAAAGAAAAGAAAAAAAAAAGAGAGGAAGAAGAGAAGAGTGCAAATAATAGTATACATTTTTACATATTTTTATATTTTTATACATATATCAATATTAATCACACTAGTGAGCACCTTTTTTAAAAAAAAATAAAAGGAGGGAAAATAACATTTTCTAAATTATAATAATCCATTTTATTTTTGATTTTTTAACTTTTAGGATAATTTTGAGTTATGAATGTTGATGTGATGTTGAAACATTAATGGTGGACAAATGACGCCAATTTGATCCGTCTTGATTGATTAGGTGAGAAACAAAATTAATAATGTTATATATATATATATATTTTATATTTTCATTAAGTAAAGATAGAAAATCATCATTTGATTTGAAAGTTCATACCTCCAACAAAATTTTTATTTTATCCAAATTGACATCCCAATTGCGTAGACTCTAGGCCTAGATTGGATGTGGGCTTAAAAGTAAAGAATCGATTACCTTGTGATAGGATTCGCCTAGCTCAACAAAAAATAAAAGAAAAATGATCCATACCTCTAAAAAAGAAGTTTTAGAAGAGCTCTAATTTGTCCTCTTCTCTCTCTTTTTTTATCTTTTACTATACTGATTTTTTTTTTTTTTTTTTTTTAATTCATGACAGCTCATTAGAGCTGTACGGCTGGTGCTCTAATTAGAGCTCTCCAGCAGCTCTGAAAATAAAAAGTAAAATCATTGAGCTTAACTACCATTTTAACATTTCGTCTCATTCAATACTCATTGACTATTACGTGGTGTTTTAAAAAATTAATAAAAAATTAATTTTTTGATTTTTTTTATGACTTTTTAAATTTTTTGTATTAAACAAGTTGGCTTTTTTGTGATTTTTTTATTTAAAAAAGTTAAAAAGTCAAAAAATTAACTTTTTAGGATGTTCTCAAAACACGCCTATTTTTAAAAATTTAGTAATATTTAAAAATATAATTAATTAATAATTAAAGAAGATGAGAAAGAGAATTATCTATATTTTTTTAATAAATTATTATTTTATTAAATTTAAAAAATGAATCTAAATTAACATGCACTATTCAGTGTTTTTTATTTTAAATTTTTGAATTTAATTTCTTAAAAATTCAGTTTTTTATTTTTCATATTTTTTTTTTATTTTTAGCAAATATTTTAAAATTTTAAATATTTTTTTTAAAACTTTTTTAGATGTACTTTATTTAGATGTATTTAAAATATTTGTGAAAAAAATATTTTTAAAAATTAATAAATACTTAAAAATACGAAAATGTATTAAATTTTCATATTTTTAGTATTTAGTGATTTTTTTTTTAAAAAAAAATTACAAATGCTATAATTTTTAAGTGTATTTATGTTAAATGTGTCAAAAAAAATTAGTGAAAACAAAAAATAATATGAAAAATAAAAAAATAAAATTTTTTAAAAAGTAAATTCTAAAAATAAAAATATTCTAATTTTTTTCACTTTTTATTGTTCAAGATGCTATGAACCACTGTATAATAATATCTTCTTCTGCCGACAAGTGGACAAATGGCCTATTATTGGACAACCATACGGCTACGTGTTACACCGGAGGCACCATATAACTCCTCCAGCGGTTTTACACCGTTGCAATTCAAAAAGCTAAAACCTTGTAAACAAAAACCATACCATAGTCAAATGCCAGTTCCATTCATCTTATTCCTTCTCTCTCTGCTGTATCTCTTCCAAGTTCCAATTCCTTAGTCCTCAGTCCAAAGCTACTCTCTCTCTCTACATATAATACATATATATATATATCTGTAATTTGTAATAGTTTTTTTTTTTTTTCTGACTCAAAACCCTATTAAAGTTTTCTGCTTTAGGTTTGTGATTTCTTTAGATTCTTGATTTCCTGTGAATTGATCTGACTGGTGTGTATGGCATATGCGAACCAGAATCAAGGTGTTTTTGTTCCGTATCATCAATTGATTGATCCTCGCTCTCTGAACCAACCTGTTACCTTTGTCACCGGACCACCCATCGCTCTCAATTTCATAAACCCTAGCAATGGGACAGTATTGGTTCCACCCAATCCAACCCTAGTTCCTTCTTTTGGTTTCGCTTTGGACCCAGCTTTTCTGGTTCGAATCGAGGAGGCAAGGTCACGATCTCTGCTTCAGGTATACATGAACTTCCATTTTCGTTATGCATATTGGTCGATTACTTATTTGGGTTGTTGATTTGTTGATGATTTTGATCTGTATAGTTTATGGCAGATGAAGGACTTGTGCCTTCTCCAGAAGAGGAAATTAGGAGGAAAAATGCCATTGAGAAGCTCAAGCAGGTCAGTCTCTGTCTCTCTTTCTCTATTTGATTTTGTATGTCTGTCTGTGTATATGTATAACTCTATCAAGATGATGACATTGCTATGCCTATCTGATTGCAATTTCTTTGGGGTTGAGCTGAATTTTGTTAAGGAGTTCATTGATTCATATATATATATATTAGGGGAGAATGGTGCATGATTTGGTTTGTGCTTTAAGTTTTTAAGAAACATCTTATCATGTGATTTTGTGGCCCATATGGAATTCATATGTTTGAGGTAGCAGTTAAAGGTTACACTGCTAATGGAATCACCTGTATGCTTCACGGGGGACCAAATATTTTTGAAATTCAAGTTTATCAGTTACCTTTGTTGTTGAAATGGATTCATGAGATAGCCTTCATATGTGCTTTCTTTAATTTACTTATGTGATGCTCATTGTGTGTAAATTTCAATATTTTATGTCACCTAACAGATAGTGATGGAATGGATTAAGAGTGTTGCTCACAAACGTCAGCTTCACCGACAACATATTACAGATGCTTCTGCCACTGTATTAACATATGGATCGTATGGCCTTGGAGTAAGTCATTTGTTTGGTTTGTTTCCTTACTTTTCTATCGTCAGGAATAGATGGGGGAGGGGAATTCATGATACTATGTTTCACCTGTTAACAGCTTGCAAGTAGCTAAATGACTAGAATTGACACGTAAATGAAGAGAAACATTTTCATTTTGTAAATTTTTTTATTTTATTTTTATTTTTTTTACTACGACTCGATCTAGCTACAATCATTGGAAGATAAAAGATGACTGATCTGGTTTGTGCTTTTCTTGTCTAATATTTTCTTGGTGTTTAATAGATTTGCAACGAGTGGTTGTAAGTTTCCTCATACATAGGGGTTCTGTTCCAGGGAGAAATCTAAATGGCATTAGCAGGAAAATCTACATCCAAATGTTCACTAAACTCTTATCACTTAAGGCTTGGTTTGGTTATAAAGGGTTCCTCTTAGAGGAAAAGCCTAAATACAGCTAGTAGAAACATGGCAACTGGAAATTTTGGAAAAATAAATTTACACATCCTTCTTCTCACCTGATTTTTTAATTTTTTTTGGGTTCTATTCAGGTTCATAATTCAGAGTCAGATATTGATGCTTTATGTGTTGGCCCTTGCTTCGCTACTTTGGCAGTAAGCCTTTTTATTTTCCTGTTTGTATACATCATATATGATATTGTGTAGGTAGTATCTCTTGACTTGTTATCTTGTGAACCATGCAGGAGGATTTTTTTGTTGTTCTGCACAACATGCTTACAAGCAGACCAGAAGTATCTGAGGTCCACTGCGTCAAGGATGCAAAAGTTCCTCTAATGCGGTTTAAACTTGATGGGATCTCAATTGATCTTCCATATGCACAACTTAAAGTAATGTCTGTTCCTGAGGTGAGTGTGATGCATGTAGAACCAAATCTTTCAAAACAGTCAGTTCCTACAGTTGTTTCTGTATATACACAAGGATCTCATGTATGTAGATTTCTCTATCTAAAACTATACCTTTCAAGAGATCTTTTTATTTTTATTTTTTGGGTGCTGATTTTAATAAATTCCCCCATTCTTTTCATCAGCATGTTGGAAATTAGTATTTCAACAATCTCGTTATATAAACTCTGCATTATTTGTTCTTTTTTTTTTCTTTTTTTTTTTTTTTTCTGTTGGAGATTTGACTTGCCATGTTATGATCTGCAGAATGTGGACATACTCAACCCTTTCTTTTTGAGCGACATTGATGAAATCAGCTGGAGAAGTTTGTCTGGAGTTCATGCTAACAAATGCATTCTTCGGCTTCTCCCGAACATGGAGGTATCAAGCATGCTATCTATGGGTTCCTATGGTAATTATTTTTGTTCTAGGTGCAAGTAGTTCTGCTGGTTTTCAAGGTTGAACGCCAGAGCAGAATTTGTCTCTATTTCTTGAATTTTGCACCTGCATTAGGAAATAATTTAGCTAGTTCTTATTGGCATGCTCTCTATGGCATCAAACCATGAATACCTGTGGGGTTTTGTTTTCAAAACTGCTGCCACCTTGATATTAATATATACATGATAATCATTCTCCTTCAGCTCTCATTTTTTGTGCGCTAGGTAGTGCTTTCAGAGTTCTTGTAGATCTCATATATTCTCGGATTTTTCTATTCCAGGTATTCAAATCACTGCTGCGATGTGTTAAATTATGGGCGAAAAGGCGAGGAGTGTATGGTAATGTAAGGGCATATAAGCTTGGTATAGGGTCACATTTGAGATTTGTCTTTATGTGTTCTCCCCTAGCCTCTGTCAAGGGTAAAGGAATCCTATTAATTCTACTCGTATGTGCAGTTACTTGGGTTTTTTGGAGGAGTCCATTTAGCTATTCTTGCGGCATTCATTTGTCAAAGGCACCCAAATGTGAGCTTGAATGGTTTGATTTCAAATTTCTTTAAGACGTTTGCCTTTTGGGATTGGCGAACTCCGGTAATTCTGCAAGATGGGATGTTGCCCACGACTATAGGTGCCAGTGAAATACGGTCCTTGATGCCCATTAGACTTCCATGCAGACCACATGAATATTGCCATTCTAATATCACCAAGAGCACCTTCTACCGAATCAGGACAGAGTTTCACCGAGGGCATGCTTTGACAAAGGTTCCTTTCATTTTTAAATGGATATCATTATTATAATATCTCTTGTACCTTTAACTGATAACTACTTTCAATTGTTGTTTGTGATGTATTTTTGTAAGCTGAGAGTGTAGTTTTATTATTTTTATTATTATTCATATATGGATTTGCTTAAGCTATCTTTTTTCTTGGCATTGCAGGATCTCCTGAGACCAGATTTTCGTTGGGCTTGCCTATTTGAGCCTTTTCCGTATACAAAAAAGTACACACGATTTGTCAAAATATGTCTTGCAGCTTCTGATCAAGATGAGTTAGGAAAATGGGTGGGTTGGGTTAAGTCACGGTTCCGCAGCCTTCTTGTTAAGGTTAGTGTCTTCATCTCATTTTAGATTATTAACTTCTTGTTGATAACTACTGTGATTGTTGAGGCAACTACATGTGTATTCTCTGTACTTACTGGTTGTGTGGTAAATTTGGGGCTGCCCAGACCAATATACACGAGCAAAATAAAGATCTTCAAATTGTAAACTAAAAGTCTGTTTGCTAGGGCACCTTGGGATAGGTTCACGGTAGAGAATCAACTTAGCTAGCGGCTCTAAATATGTGGGAATGAGGCAATGCTATGTTGCAATGTTTCCTCAAGCAGTAAAGTATGCGCACATAAGTAAAAAGCCCTGGCCTGTTTTTACCGCAAACCATTCATATTCTAGCAGTCTGTCCTTCAACTGATAGCCCCCTAGACGGTACACTTGCACCCAAAAGTTTCTTTTCTTCCTTTCTCAGTTGCGTTCCAAATTTCTCAACTTCTCAATGTTCAACCTAATTTTTTTCTTTTCTTCTTTTCTCATTGCTTGCTTGTTAGAAGGCAACATACACAACTACCTCACTGTCACTTATTATAAAGCAGTGGAGCTGATAGGGGCACAGTCAGAAGACATTAGGAAACAAGTGCAAATAGCACATAATAGGTGCCGTGCACTTATTTAGGGGAGATGCCTTTTCATGTGCAGAAAAGCAGGGGGTTTTAAGCATGGTATATCCACATGTAATCTCTATGTTAATTGAAAAAAAAAAAAAAAAAAAGGCTGGTCTAGTATAGTTATTTTTATTTTTATTTTTCAAAATTAGTTGTATAAACCTACTCCTAATTGTACCAGACTTCAGGACAAGCAGTGTACCAGCAGCATGCTGCTTTCCCATTTGATGATTTCTGAAGTTGCATAGTTATAATTATGTCAAATTTTGCATCAGTTATGTGGATCCTATGGAGAATAGAAGTATAAAATGGAATCTAACTTACTGGGGGCTAGCCAAATTATGTCTCCAATTCTCTTTAAATCCATCTCTATTTTGCTTGATCTTTTAGATACTGTCTTGCTTCTTTCGAACACTAACACTATATTTGTTTGCTTCACAGCTGGAGGAGCTTCAGAGTTTTTGTGACCCCAACCCTACAGAGTATGTTGATGTGAATGTAACAGAGCCGAACATCATGTTTTACTGGGGCTTAGGCAGGAATGGTTTCTTGGACTTAAGGTCTGTCAAGGAATATTTTGTTCAGAGCATAAGGGCGGGCTATCAAGGCCGTACTGGAAAGATGAAGCTTTCAGTTGTGCAAGCATCCCAGCTACCCAAGAATGCTCAGTTTGATAATTAAAGCAACAACGGGTCAAAAGCCTGTTATGGGAAGTAAAATTGCAAGCGTGCTCGAACTATCTACCACCCAATGTTGAGTGCTTGATCACTAATGCAAATCCTGAGTACCCAAGTGCTGGGGGATAGACTGATAGACTCTTGTAACTGCCACTTTATGTATCGGGGTTGTTTTGTTTTGCGATACTTGCTTTTGGGGTTCTGGTTTACAGATTGTTTGGTGGTATAGTTGACACATGTTTTAAAGTTTTTTTGGGAAATACAAAGATTATAGGAGCTGGGAGGTAGACGATTGTGAGGAAATATTAAAGGGTTGTAAATCTCATGTCAATTTGTCAAATGTATACATTCAATAGAAAATTTACTTGTTCATTGGGACGAATGTTGTCTCTGTTTATTCAATTTTGTTTTGGCTGCTGCACTATGGGTTGGTTTTGGGAGATGAATTTGGGAATTAGTTTCCTTTCATGTTTTTAGTACAAAGACCAGTTCAATTTTGTTTAAATGAGATTAGTTCATTTTTGTTTTGTTTAGATTGGTTAAAGCAGAACCTTGAAACAAGGTTGAAGAATGATCCCTGTATGACTGATTTTTTTGTTTTGGATTTTTGATAAACTTTTAAGAGGTATAGTTAGGATTAAGAGTCTTTTACCAGACCCAAGTTATATTGCAAATAAAAATTTTAAATGTGAGTTATTTTGAACTTATTTTCCATTGCTTTGCAATCATGTCCGAAGTTCACTGAAGTAGTCGCCATGTTTGGTTGGATTTTTAGAATTTTTTTAATTAAAATTTAATTTGTGAAAACAATAAAAAAATACCTATCATTTTCATATAATTTTATCTTTTGGAGGATGGAATAAGTTCTTAAAATATAAAATATCTTTTTGGTATTTTTTTTTATCAAACTATTTTCAATTTAAAACAAAAATAAAAAAAATCAACAAACAATTTTTGAAAATCAAAACACTATTTCATAGAACTCCCTTTTTCTTTTTCTTTTTTTTTCGATCAAATTTTCAAAGAACAACTTAAGTATGAGAAATAATTTTAAATAACTTAAGCCGTATTCGGACCCGCACCGACAATTTAAACCATCTCGTAAGTTTCGTAATAAAGATCATCCAGGTAAAAAATGAGTTTCATCAAAAAAATTATAAACTTAGGAAAAAATCATATTTTATCTTATAAAATGAACAACAAATATTATTGTAAATTTAAACTATCTATTTTATAAAATAAAATATTTTTTTGTTTCTGTGTTTATAATTTTCCGATGAAATTCATTTTTTGCATAGATGGCCTTTATTGCGGAACTTACGAAATAAACAGTTCAAATTATTGATACGAGTTCAAATTGAGACCTACAAAAAAGGGTATAGAAAGATATGAAAATATAAAAGAAAAATGTTTGGGAGCTCTAAATTGGGAGCACTAAAGGAGCTCTAGAGAGTGGGTCCCACTGACTGATGTGATGTTTTGGCCTTAAATTTTTTTTTTCTTTTTTCTTTTTTGAATTTCCACCTCATTAGTGGTCCATTAGTGCTCCCAAATTAGTGGGATGTATCATTGTTGAATATAAAAGCATGAATGGGAGCTTATCCCATGTCAAAAGCCATCTTCCGTACATGCATGAATCATTCAATTCCATTTTCACAAATCATTAAATGCCGTTTATGGTTACATTCAAATCCATTTAAGTGAGAATAATGTTATATGTATCAATTAGTGTACCAATTGATGATGTGGCATAATCTAAGAGGTTTTTGGTTTTTATAATTTGTATTATGAGTGGAATCAATAATAATGTCATAACTAGTATTGATACACTAGTTAGTATACTAATTAGTACATGTAGCATCGCCGTTTAAGTAATATTAGAGACTCTAAAGTTTGGAAACCTAGGAGAGAAAAGAAAAGAAATGATTACTTAAGTTATAAGAGAAGAGAAAAGAAAATAAATGATTGTGATTTCTCTCCTTTTTGTTTGGATAAGTAAGAAATAAAATAAAGAAATGATTATGATTTCTCTCCTACTTGTTTGGTTATATTTCATAAGAGAAAAGAAAAAAAATTATTTTCTGTTATATTACCAAAATAACCTTTTATATTTTCAATCATTTTATTTCTTTTATTTTTATAGGAACAAAATTGGTATTATGAAAATATTGGTTTCTTTTCTCTCCTAATCTTTCCACTTTTGGGAAGATTGAAAATGAGGGTTATAAGAGAAATTTCTCCTCATTTCTCTTCACTTAAGTTATCTAAACAAATAAGAGAAATAAATATCTCTATTTCTTTTTTTTTCCTCTCCAAATCATCCAATCCAAACATAATGAATTACTAAATATTTACTCACAGAAGTGCAAGACCTAATACACATTCACAAGTGAAAGACTCTTTTGCGTCCAAATCTCAATTCGATGGTGACTAATGTTAGGTCTAAGTTGATGGCCTAACATTAGTCTCACTTTAATAATTCAATCCATTTTTATATTAATCTGATAATTGTGCTAAGCTAATTTAATAATATTTGGTTTTTAGAAAAATAAATGACCAGTATAATTTGAAACTCAACAGTTCATTTTTTTAAAAAAAAAAAAAATCATAAATTGAATAATTTGATTATTTTGTAGATTATCTACCTCAACAAGTCTAAGTACACAAAGGACTAAGCATATAAACCTATTTAAAATTGAACAATTACATTTATTTTGTAGATTATTTACCTGAATAAGTTTATGTGCACAAAAGACCAAACGTAGCCTTCATTTGGCATAAGTTAAAATGAGATTTTTTTTGGCTAAAATAGCTATAAAAAAACAAAATAAGTTTTTTAACCCAATAAAATAAAATGTCATATGTAAACTATAATTATTTCATTTTTTCTCTCATAAAAGTCAAAAAAGTCAAAAAATCTATTATAAACGAGACTTTTTAGCCTAAAACAAAAAATTTACCCACACAATAAGGCCTCGTTTGGCAAATGACTTTTTTAGTCAAAAAGCCAAAAGCCACTAAAAAAATCGAAAGTCAACAACTTATACCAAAAAGTCAAAGATTTTATTTTCTTTCTACTTTTTTGCATATCTTTCGTAAAAAATCAAAAAATCATTTCAATCATATTAATTTTTTGGAAGCTTTTTTGATAAATCCACTTTCTAAGAGTTTTATTCCATCCAACCCATATTCTTTTTGACTATTCCATTAGGTCCTATTTGAGATAAGAAGACCAAAATACCCTTTTATCTACTTATGTTCCATTTATTTCACATTATTTTCTTATGTTTCAATAAGTCCTATGGGTGACATAATTACCAAAATACCCCTATATGAATGTTCACACCGTTAATGTGAATGTTCATATCGTCAATGTGTAGGGGCCCGGCCCATGTCGATCCTTGTGGGTGCTCGGAAAAATTTGAGTTGGGGCGGGGCGGGCCCGGCCCATTGACAATGTGAATATTCACATTGACATGTTAACATTCACATTAATAGGAGTGTAAAATTGGCCCGCGTTCAGTGGCGGCGCGAAACCCGCCCGCGGCCCATGGACGGCCCGGGGCGGGCCCGGTTCGGCCCGTTGACAATGTGAATATTCACATTGATAAGAGTATAAATTGGCCCGCGGCCATGGGCGGCCAAAAGCTCGTTCGCGACCCGCGGCGGGCCGGGCCGGGCCTGTTAACAATGTGAATATTCACATTGACATGTTAACATTCACATTGATAG